>CM059976.1:70711760-71229230 GCA_030490835.1 Annona cherimola
GCTCCACCAAATAATCAGGAAGACATAGCTTCCAACAACCAAACGGGAGACCACTGCTCCCACGAACAACCGGACGGGAGACCACAACTCCCACTAATAATTTTTTCCCCATTTCTCATTTTTGGCCGATATCCCAAATGCGGGATTCGAACCCACGACCCAGCGCTGCCCAGATTCGATGACGCCTATTCGAACCCATGCTAAGCTTGATACTTAGAAGTCTCTATTATCACCTTAATGTGCCATATCAAGTGAAATCTCCATCCTTAAAATTTGTCCATTAATATCATTTAATAAAATAATCTTTTATAGATAATCTAATCCATTCAGTGAATTCAGAGTGTCCAAAAATGTAGAAATCGACAATTAGATCATAAAAATCGGACATCGATATTAAAAGTTATGTCAAAAACACTTTTAACGGCTCGCTGACCACCGCGTATTGTCAATGTGAGTTATCACCAACATTTTTCAGTGCTCAGATAATGAATTTTTATATAAAATATTTTTAAGAAACTATTCTGTAAATTTTTAGCCAATATAAAATATTTTTGCAAAATATTTCATTCTTAAGGGGCTTTTTGCCAATTTTTTTGAAATTTTTCTTATGAAATTTCTTAACATAATAGGAGGGTATTCTATAATACTCTTTTTAGAAACAATTTTTCTAACAACATTTGGGTTTTTCTATAATTTCTTTAAAATAGATATTTTTTTGCAAAATTATAAATTCAGGGGCTTTTCTGTAAAATTTTCTTCAAAGTCAAAATCGCAATTGTTCTTCTTCTTCCTTCCTCTCCTGCTCATTTAACCTATCTTTGTCAACTTTTGATAATTGTGAAAACTATCCAAATAAGGTCGAATTTTTCCTCTAGCACATATCTGGTTCTTTATTTAATATAGATTCACCTAATATTTTTCTTTTCATAAATCTAATGAATCTATAGAGTTTGGGCTTAGTGAATTATAAAAACTTAAAATTCTCATAAAATCTTCAACAATAAAGTGTAAAAACTTCTACTTACATATTTGGCGTATCCATAGAAAAATTTACTGTGACAGATATGAGAATCTAGCAATTTTTCTTTTTAATTTTAACTCGATAGCTCCATCTTTTTCTCCCTCTAACTCTGTACATTCTCTCTGTGTTGAAATTCTACATACTTTAAAGAGCACATTGCTGTTGCCAATGCCCACCAGCTAACACTCTCCACTAATGCTCATTTATTTTAATAGATATTATATTTTTTGCAAATTTATATTATGACTCATAATTCACATAATTTAATCTTCAAATCAATATCACTTGCACAACTTAATACCCAATTATTTTATCTCTTTCAATAATTACAAAAAAGCTTCTTGTTTAATGTTTGTTTCTTTTTCGAAATAAACTTTCATTAATAAAAATTCACCTCATTCTCTTCTCAATTCATCAACCAAATTTAGGATTTGCATTTATTGCAAATTCTTCCCAATTTTCTCTAATTCTAAACTTTCTATTTATTTCTTTCTAATATAGAGAATGACAATAAAACTTGGGATTACACATCATGCCTGACTTTGGTGTCAAAGGTTCCAGATTCGACTTTAGAGAGAAGCTATTATCCCAATGTAGGAACGTTATTTCTTACCATTACTCATATAGGTGTAATCCATCCATTAAGCAAAAAATCTGGACAAATTAGTTGAGATGATTGATTGTGTTTAAAGAAAAAAAAAGGTATTCTAAAGTATCACGTCACCTCTATCATATCATATTATTTTTTTTCAATTCAAAAAATTTTACACTAAAAAGCTTTTCATCCTAAAGTTTTATAACTTTCCAAACATACTCAAAAATTTTTTTTATCTAAAAGTTTTATGACTTCCCAGATACACTTTTATTCTGTTTACTCCTTATTGTTACACCTATCATATTGCTTTCTTATTAAATACCAAATACAAAAGTAATTTAAGTTGTTTTTCAAAACTCACACTTTAAGGGTATGTTTGGTTATGGGGTAAAATTTTTGATGAAAAGTTTTTGGGGTAGAAGTTGTCAAATTAATAGAAAATGATGTGATATAATAGGGATAATGATAAGTAGTAAAGAGAATAAAGTTAAAATAGATATGTTAGTTGTATGGGTAGTTGTGTAGAAATGATTGAAAAGTAAGGTAGTTTGTATAGAAAATTGTGAAAAATAATTAAAAAAATAGAGTAGTTATAAAGAGTGAAAATTTTTGGATTAAAAAGTTTTAGTTGACATGTTTTTGCCCGAAACAAACACACCATAAGATTTGGTTGAATCTGAACTGGATAATAATCTTCATTCAAACAAAAAAATATAATTTAAATATTATCTTAATGAAATAAAATATAGAAAATACATTTCACCTAAAAATGATATTTCATCATTTCAACAATATAAAAAGATATTTATGAACTTTTTTCGATTGGTGATATTTATGAACTTTTAAGAGTACAAAACACAAGGTAGCAATTGGGCATGCAACCAATGGAATGAAACGGAATGCACGTTTCTCATTTTTTCTCATTTTTTGATATTTTAATTATTTGTACCTTATTTTTTCATTTTCCTTATATTTTAATATTTTTATCATATCTTGCAATGAGACTTTTATATTTATTCCCTCTTTATTCTCATTTATCCTGATGATATTACACCACTCATTCACTTTTCAAATTTCATCCCATATCATTTACTAATTCTCAAACACTCTCGCAATATAAAACATATTGTAGATGTTACTTACAATCTACTTTTGAAATGCTTTTGTCTTTGTTTATTGATTAACCTTGTCTAATTTGTGAGATTTTTATTATGCACGATTTAAATTATATTTTAAATCTAATATACTATGTATTTTTAAAAAACAGAAAAAAATATATTTATGGTTCGGTTCCACCCCTAATTCCTATGAGTTCCCACCGAACTGGATCCCCACAAAGAGTGCCTCACGACTCATAATTGTGGGAATGGGACCCATTAGATCCCTTGTTTTTTTTTTACCTTTCATATTTTTAAACAAGGGTGCAAATCAGGTTAATTGCGTTCTGTCTAAAGGTGTTGGATGTAAGTTAACATACCGATAAGTCAGCTGCCTACATAGCCTTATGGTGAGACATTTAAAGGAAATTCTTAAAAAGAATTAGTGTTACACTGATGCGGACTTTAGAGATTTTATTAATTTAAATCCTTATTTCAACATATTTATCCACTACAAACGTTCTAAATTCATCTAAGACATTGATTACTTAAGCACCAATTTTGATTGACTTATGTGTAAAGCTACCTACCAGGACTCTTAATTTTTTCTTAATTTTAATTTTTTTTTATATTAAGAGAGAATTAAAGCAAGAATCTTAGGATCCTAGTTTATCATTAGAAAGTATACCAAAAATTTCACCTGGGATAGATGTGAGCTCTTAAAAACTCAAAGGCACGGTGAGACCAAATTTAGCAATCCACCACGTACAATAATTTTGCTAATCATAAACAGGTTGAAGCTCCACTTTCTAATCCAGTTGAGTAAGATATTTAATTTGGATAAAAAGTGGTTAAAAGATACCATGTCAATAAAGTTGATTAAAAATTTTAAATTGGAAGATGGAAAGTCATAATTTTTTCAGATTTTAATTTTGTAAAGTTCTCCAATCATAGGGTCATGGGTGCAATTGATTTACTTAGAATGAAATTAAAAAATTGATGCGGACAATATATGAATGATGTTAACCATAAAATATATATGTTAAAATAAATAGAAAAATAATTGAAAATATATAATGAAGAAAAAGATTATTACAAGAAGTACTTGTTAGTTAGAAATAATTATTAGTAAAAATTCCTTTTGTACCCATAACATTCGCCCTTAATTCTTAATATACCTACAACGTTTAAAAAATTCCTCATATATTCATAATATTTCATCCTAAATTTTTATCATACTCATGTAGTATCCTATGGAAAAGAGAATTTTGCTCCTTTAAAATTTTCTTAATTGAAATAATTTATCTATAATATGATATTTGAATCACTTGATGTCATAAATTAATAATTTAACAACATTAATTGAGTGATATTAAGGTTGAATCATTTCAATTAAAAAATTATGGAGGGACAAAATTGTCTTTTCAATAGGGTAATTAATGATTATTTTGATTGCATATGTATGATATGAATTGAGAGTGGAATACTATAGGTATAACATAAAATTTTGAAACTTTATGGGTATAATAGAAATTATAAGTAAATGTTATGAATATAAGATGAAATTTTCCTAAATTATTATTTATTTTATATAATTCAAATCCAATCAATGATTCTAAAGACTATTTTTAGAAATTTCAATCCAACCTCAGTTCCTGACCAAGAGAGCTTTCAACCTTTTAAGTGGAGATGACTTTGGGTAAAATTTGTATAAAAAATTGTGTTTTATGCATGTAGATACTGATTTATCAGTCAATTACAACTAGGAGTGTGAATGGTCATGGTCATCTCATTAACCCGGTTATCCAACTTTTTATAAATGAGTTTAGGTTGAAATTTTTGAATAAATGGTCTACAATCAGCCAACTCGTTTAACCATTTAAACAAATAAATGAATTGAGTTGAGATTTTACAACCAGTCAATCCGTTTAACAACCCATTTAAACCATTTATGTATTTGGCAATGTGCTGAAAATGTCAAATTAAAACTTTTCAATCTAAGGGTGTGTTTGTTTGGGGCAAAAAAATGTCAACCAAAACTTTTCAATCCAAAACTTTTCACTCTCCATAACTACTCTATTTTTTAATTATTTTTTCACATTTTCCTATACAAACTACCCTACTTTTCAATCATTTCTACACAACTATCATACAACTAACCTATCTATTTTAACTTTATTCTCTTTACTGCTCATCATTACTCCTATTATATCACATCATTTTCTATAAATTTGACAACTTCTACTTCAAAAACTTTTCATCAAAAGTTTTATCCCTAACCAAACACATCCTAAAACTTTTCACTCTCCACAACTACCATATTTTTTAATTATTTTTTCATATTTTCTTATACAATTATCCTACTTTTCAATTATTTCTACACAACTATCCACGCAACTAACCTATCTATTTTAACTTTATCTTTTTTGCTCCTCATCATTACCCCTATCATATCACATCATTTGACAACTTTTACTCTCCAAAATTATTCATCAAAAGTTTTATCCATTCCCAAACACACCCTTAATTTATTAACCCATTTACAAGTTGTTAAGAAGTGGTATATATATTTCATAAATCATAAATTTATTTTTCCCATTCTGATTTTTTATTTTCCTCCTTTCGTCTATGACTCTACAACATCTTCTCTATTGTCAGGTTGTGACATTGCCACACTATTCTTGTTATCACCTGCAAATGTTGTCGATAAAATTCTTCTTCCCTCTCCACTACTCTATTCTTTTCTCTCTCCTTCTTTGTCTTTGATTATTCCCTTGTCTGTCTCTCTTATTATTTTCATCTTTTTCTTTCCTCTCTCTTTTCCTTCATCTCTTCCTCTCCACTCTGATCGTCCTTATCTCAATCTTTGTTACTATTTTCCCATCTATATCCTCTCTCTCTCTCTACCTCGCTAAGTTGTCGTTAGTCTTTGTACTAACACATCGAATACACACACACACACACAGTCTCTCTCTCTTGATGAAGATATAGTCATGCCGCATATCCCATTAGTGTAGATCAATTCATGATGATAATTAGCTTGGTTTTGACTTAATTGCAATATGCATACATAATCCGTTAATAACCCGTCAATCCGTTTATTAAAGGAATTGTAAATGAGTTAGAGTTGAAGTATTTTTTCGATGATAAGTTGAGATATTTTAAATGGGCTAATAAACATATTTAAGTTAAGATTTTTTAAATGAGTTAGGATTAGGATTGAGATTAGTTTATAACTCATCCAACCCAATTCATTAATATCTCTAATTACAACCAACTTTCTTGTAGAAGAATATGTTTATATAGTGATGCTAAAACTAAACATGCAACAATGGACAAATAAATAATTATATAAATAAAAAGAAAGAAAAAGGAATTTCATTTAATTTTAATGTCATTGGTAGTTTCATTTATTTTAAATAATAAATTATGTTGATTTTAAATTAAATTTTGTTTAATTACAATATCTTATACACATAATTTTAGTACATTAATGCACGGTAGCCATTTCAAATTCGTCTTAATAGCTGACATTTATATAAGAATATAAATAATCCCTATATTTATTTAAGAAAGTAATAATAGCATGTTTGAAATAGTAAGCAAAATCATAAACAAATTAAATAGAGGGGTTTTAAAGAAAAGTTGGACCTTTGAAAAGAGTGGCCAAACTCAAGATAATGGGGTGGTGGGCATAATATTATTTGAGAGGAGGCAACTATATAAAAATAAATTTAGCGGAGAGTATTTTACTGTTTAAAGTTGGATAAAGACAATTGCATCATTAGCCTTCTTCTGAATTTATCTTTTGGCTGTTTCCTGATCATCCATCATATGTAATATGATAAAAAAAACTATCTCAAACCAACTTTTCTTTTCTTAATGGTGAAGTGGGTCGAGTTAGAGATTCCAACTGCAAATTTTAAATATTCGAAATATTGTTAAGATCAGGTTTATTAATTTCTAGGGTGTTTGACAATTGATAGAAAATGTAAACTTAAAATTTTTCAATCTAAAACTTTTCACTTTCCATAACTATTATATTTTTTAATTATTTTTTCACATTTTCCTACACAACTACCCTACCGTTCAATCATTTCTACACAACTATCCACACAACTAACCTATCTATTTTAACTTTATCCCCTTTACTACTCATCATTACCCCTATCATATCACATCATTTGATAACTTTTACTATCCAAAATTTTTCATCAGAAATTTTATTCATTACCAAACACACATATAATCTCTGATGGCAAGAAACAAACATATCCATGGTATGGTCGGGACCAATAGAAAACACAACCCATGTGTTTAAGCTTCTCTTTGCGAGCACCCTTGTGCAAAGGGAAGCATCTCACTAAAAAATGAGCACCACCCTTATGTATTCCATGGTACATACTGGTTTTTAAAAATTAATACTTTAATATTAAAAATATCAAAATATATCAGATTTCCGTAAGGGCCATGCCATAATAATATTCACAAATTGATATATTATTAGAAAGTTATATCATGGCCCACATAAAACTGCATGAAAACTGTTGTAATTCATTCTTATAATAATAAAAAAAAAATACATTTAACATTTTGGTTCATTTATGAAATAATGTACGTCATTTATTATCCCAAAGCGATTTCAACCACCAAATTATTGCAGTTTTTCGAGATATTTGCCCACTTAAGAGTTGAAATTTTCCATATAAAATAAATTATACTAATAACTTCATGGCTCAGGTCAGTCCAATTCAGGAATGGGATGGGATATGCAGTAAAATGAAAATAATATTGTTGTATGTTGCAAATGAAAAAAGTTACATAAGGAATGAAAAAAGTAATCTTGTTTGTGATGGGAAAAGTATTTTTTAAATAAAAACTTTCACCTAATCTTCACGACATCCTTATCCCATCTTATTTGTGAACAAGTATGAAATTATATTTATGGGATTGTTAAAGATATAAGATGTCACAACGTACATAATACCTATAAAAAAGAAAAGAAATTATATTGTTTCAAAAAAAGATATGAAATTATATCTCAAATCTTTGTGAAGTTTTAAATATTTATTAGATTTTAAGGTATTTTTCTTGGAAGGAAAATTTGTAATTAACTGAAAGAAAATATGTCTTGCATACCATAAAATACGCATGCAATCTAAATTTTTGATGGATCAAAATATAAGGGAATATAGGATTATCCTATCCATGGACTAGAATATTTTATTTTCTATTATACCTTTACTTAATTTCATTACATCTTTTTCCATTTTCAATACATTTTCATCCAATTTCTCATCCCATACTCATCTCATCCTAGCTCTAGAAATGATTCAATTATTAGGGGGAGTTGCTATAAAATTCTGTGTAAGAATAATTAGAAAATTAATATGTTTTACTACAACCAGACTTGATATTAATTATTTTGTAAATCTATTGAGTCAGTTAAGATGTGTAAAAGACACACTCAGAAAATGAATTTTTTTATGCACTCAACTGGTAACATACGGTGACTTTGTCCCATAAGGTCGAGGGTTGTATCCTCCTCCGTGTAGTAATAATAAAAAAATGTTACAAAAAGTTGATGTAAATTGTATTTATAAAAAAGCGAGTTGATTATATGTTCACTAAGGCCCCTTTAAGTTCCAAGTTGGGAGTAAAAAATCTTTACGACACCAACTCAAGGACATGTATTAAAAATCTGAAATTATATATCCCAAATTATTTGTAAAGATTTAATCTTTATTAGATTTTTAAGTTTTTCTTAGAATGAAGATTTTTAATTAATAGAAGATTTTCTTGATTATGTAGATTCTGTTGAAGATGTTTGTGACTTTTTATATTCTATAGAATAATAAATTTTTTTGGGCATGCAAGAAAGAATGAATAGAATGAAATTTTAGGTGAATTGCAAATACTCTCACTTTTTTATCATTGCAAATACTCTCACTTAATTTAACTATAATTGCAAATATATCAATGTAGTTTTAAAAATTATAAATAATTTATATATAGTTCGACCGTAATTACAAATATAACCACGATGTCATGATGCCGCTACCGCACCATCATGGAGTGAGTATATTTGTAATTTTACAACCATTACTACACAATCATGGTGTGGGTATATTTGCAATTTTAAAAATTAAGTGGGTATATGTAAGTTTTGCAAATATATCCATATAGTTTGCATATATTTGCAAATATACTCACGTTGTGGTAGTTTAGTAATCACATTATAATAATATGGTATATTTGCAATTATGATCAAACTATGTGTGATTATTTATAATTTCTAAAATTATGTAAGTATATTTATAATTATAGTCAAATTAAGTGAGTATATTTGCAAATTAATTTTATTTAAAAAATATTTTAATGGATCTATGCACAATGCGAGATCCTACTACTTTTCTACCCTACCTAACCCAAACCACCCCACACGTACACAACAAAGCACCACATTACACGAGGCCCACGTAAGAAGATTTGCAATAAAAATGTTTTTTTATTAACTTTAAGAAATTGAGCATCCTTTTTTATACTTTTTTCTGTGATTTGATATTTCAGTTACCAAACTGCCTTACTTTATTATTATTTTAATATTCTGATTTTTTTTTATTTTTCATACAACTATCTTATTATTATTATTATTATTTTACTTCTAATTATTACAACCCGTTATTACATCACGTAACTTTTTAACTATTACAAAATTTTTTTTTAAAAACTTTTTTTTTCAAGAAAAAGAAACTTCACTCTGAACTGACCATCAGGGACCTGTGTTTGAGGGTGGCCATTCATGTGATAGAATTTGAGGCAATGCAAATTGGCAATGGAAGAGGGAACGAAGAGCGAAGATCCATCACATCCAACACTCGATGACAGAGACGTTTTGGCCAAAGCCCATGTGACCATAAAACCCTCTTCACCTTTTCCTAATTACATTTCACTACCAAACTAATTTCACTTGACTTCGATGCTAAGCCAACACAACACACGCCTCTCGCTATCTTTAGCTCCCTCATTTTCTTCTTATCTTGTCGCCCGTTCAGATTTACGAATGCGTAATCCCTCGTCTCTTTTCTTGTCTCGTTCCAGTGTCCTAATTGAGGGAGACATGCCTGTTGTATATATTTCAGTGGGGCAATTGGTTTTCATAATAGATCATATGTATATGTATGATTATCTTTTAGCATGTGTGTTTTTGTATCATGCAAAATATCTGGATTCTATTTTTTAAAATTTAGAGTAACTTGCAATTATGTTCACATAATTTCCAAAATCACGAATAACCCGAATAGTTTGACCACATTGCAAATATACCAATACTATTATGATACCGCTGCTGCACCGTTACAACATGAGTATATTTGCAAAGATATATACTCTATGTGGGTATATTTACAAAAATTAAAATAAGCATGCGTATTTGCAAATCAACCTAAAATCCATGCAAAACAAACACTATATGTTTGTAATTTTGACTAATGAGAAAGAAAAAAATATCTTTATTTTGACTGTTTTAAATTTAAAGTACTTTTACTCCTCTATATGCACTTGTAATTTTTGAGTAACTAAACGAAAAAGGAGAGGTGCATATTAAGTCGGAAGATTTACCTCAAAATGTGAAAAAACTTTATTTGATCCTAATCAAGGTGATTTGTGAAATCTAGACCATTCATCTTGCTCGGAATTATATTTATTATAAATTAAGATGATTTAAAAAAAACGCATATATCACGCTTGAGGCAAAAGTTTTAATGTATTTATATAGATTGTTAAGTGATATTGATATTATAGCTTATCATCATTATTTGGTATTGAATTTTTTTTGTTTCTAATTAAACATTTTGGATGATTTAGATTCCACAAAATCACCTTGATTAGGCCCAAAATCAAGCATTTTTATTTTTAAAGTAATTTGGAAATATTTTCAACTAATCATTACCTCAAAAGAAACAACCTTTTTAGTTGTTTTAGATCAAGAATAAGTTTATTTTGAAGAAGTGCGAAACTTACGGGGTTTATTTTACAAAAGATTAGAACGCAGCGCTAAAATACAATTGCATATTCCTATAGGGTCTATCTTGCAAAAGTTCCTGTTGAGCAGCCTATGGAGCATGAGAGAACAAGGTGTATGTGTGGGCCTCATAAGCCTGGGTCGCAGAGCTGGACTCTTCAATGGACCTCATACCGGGTGGATTTCAAGCCAGTTTGGACTCTTTGACACTGGGCTAGTAATGAAAATAATTTCCTAACTTTTCATCTTTATTTATTTATCTAAGGCTATTATTCTTCATGAAAATGGAAATGGGTATGAAGAATAAGGAATATAAATCTTATAAATATTTAGGATTGAAAATTGACAAGGTTCCTTTACATGATAGATAAAATTAAAACGACTCAATTGCTAAGCAAATATTGTAATAGATGTTTCTTAATTAACATTTTGATGATCTCATTCAAAGAATTAAAGCCTTACTATTACTTTCTTTTCCCTTAGATTCATGTTACCTAGATTACTTCCACCACTACTGCTGTCGTCTAAATCTCTATTTCCTGCAGCAAAAACATCCCTATTTCAAATTACAAATTATAATTAAGTCATATGTGTTGACAAGTGTTGAAATCAAAAGCAAATCAATCAAAGTATATGTTTTGATGATTAATAAGAAATTTGAGTAAGTTTTGGCTACTAATATATTTTGTGCAATGTTTAAGGATATAAGTATGAAAAATATGAAGCACGACAGGTCAAGTCGATCCCCAAGTCGACTCAGGCATCGACTTAGGCCAAGTTGATCCCCAAGTCGACTCCATCTTTGACTTCAAAGACTAATTTTTGTCCAGCACTGAAATTGGGGACCAAGAGCTGCCGAAGTAGCAAACGAAGTCGACTCCACATCCGACTTGGGTGAAGTCTCAGATCAAGTCGACTTCAGCATCGACTTCAGACTGAGAGCACAGAATTTGAAGAACAAAGTCGTAGACCAAGTCGACTTGACATTCGACTTGAGTGAAGTTGAAGACCAAGTCGACCCAGACAACCAACTTGGATCAAATGAAGAATAAATCAAGTCAAGATAAGCAAAGTTGCATAAATTCATCATTTTGAATCAAGAACACACATTTGGACATTTTCATGAACTCCAAGATCCAAGAATCTGAGATTTCAAAACATGGAACCAAATGTTTTCAAGTTAGGATGATCATACTAAGTAATATAATTCAGTGAAAGAACATTTAATTTGAAGAAATTTAAGCGACCAAAGCTATCTCCAAGAAATTCAAGATCAAATAGCAAGCTAAGGAAATGAAGTTGCACCGAAGTCGACTCCAACAGCGACTTAGGTCAAGTCCTAATCCAAGTCAACCAGAAGAAGAGACTTGAAAATTGCAGAAATCCAAAGTCGACTCCACATGCGACTTAGGTCAAGTTCAAGACCAAGCCGACTTGAGGAGGAACTTGAGCAACCTGGTTAAATCCGAAATCGCACCCAAAGTCGATTCCAGCCTACGACTTGGGTGAAGTCGCACTCGAAGTTGACTCCACCTGCGACTTGAGTCGTAACGTTCGAAAATTTGAACATGGGCGCATTTAGTATGCGTCAACCAACTCTCTAACGTTCAAATCTCTCCTTCCATTATATATAGACATTCAAGTGAACGTGAAAATATACAAGATAGAGCAGAAAAAGAAAAAAGAAAAGCTACCAAGGTCTAAATCTCATTTCCTTCTACTTTTGAGTGATCTATACACAATTTGAAGGAAGAACAAGCTTCAACTTGTTGCATACTCCAACGACGATCAACTTGTCACTTCTACGAGTTCTTCCTCGAGCTGAAACTTGCCTACACAACCTGTAAAGTATAGATCTCTTCTCTTTTCAATTTGTTATTCGGTTTTAATGCTTGGTTTGATATTGGTGTTTTAAACCAAGTGATAGCAAAGTAGCGTTGTGACTGGAGTGGGACTCGTTACCTACTTGTGCTAAGTGTCGTATATGCTCCATAGAGCTGAAATCTAGAAGAGAGCGGAGTCTCTAGTTGTATATGCTCCATAGAGCTGAAATCTACAAGGAGTATGAGCTTGGAAGAGTAGAGTAGGGAAGGTTCCCCGAACCAATATAAAATCTTGTGTATTGATTTTTATTTCTGCTTTCATTATCTTATTGCTTTCCATTTGTTTCATTAAAGGGGACTGAATTAATCCGGGGTAAAGTTTCTGTTTAAAGTGAATTTTTTTTAAATACCCAATTCACCCTCCCCTCTTGGGTAATTGCCATTAACTCGGAACGAACAAGTGGTATCAGAGCAGGTCTTTGAGTTTAAACCAAAAAGATCTTTTGATATGACATCCCAATAAACTTCCACTCCTACTTTCGCCGAGGGTCAATCTTTTACTAAACTACCTCTATTTGATGGGACTAACTTCGGTTATTGGAAGTTAAGAATGAAACAATTAATCATGGCTATAGACATTGACTCTTGAATTGCTATCCAGGATGGGATTGTGATGCCTACCGATGAAAGAGCCTCCACATGGTCCGAAGAGGAAGTTAAAATTGTTAAAAGCAATGCGAAAGCCATGAATTTACTCTTTTGTGCATTAACGACATCGAAATATGATAGAGTATCATCATGCCAAACCGCCAAAGAAATATGAGATAAATTGACATCCATTTATGAGGAAACTTCTCAAGTCCAAGGGACAAGGAGAAATATTTTGATTGGAGAATTGGAAAGCTTCAAAATGCTAGAAACAGAAAATATTTCAGAAATATTTGCTAGATTTTCCAAGATTACTAACGCCTTGAAAGGGCTAGGAAAAGTAATTTTTGAATTTGAGTAGGTAATGAAAATTCTAAGGGCCTTACCCGAATCATGGACTCCAAAGATTACAACTATTGAGGAAGTAAAAGACCTCAATACACCACGGCTTGAAGACCTTATAAGCTCACTCATATTACATGAGTTGATAAAAAGGAGAAATGAGGAGCAACATAGAGGCAAGAGAGTCATCGCCTTGAAAGCTGCACAAGATTCGGATGACTCCACCTCATCGTCACAAAATGACGATGAAATTGCCTTACTTACAAAACGATTCAGAAAATTTATAAGAAAAGGAAGGAATTTCAAAAACTTTAAAGAAAGAAATTCCAAGGAGAAAAAGAAAGAAGCAACAAAATATTTTAGTGTGGCGGTACGGGACATATGCAAGCCCAACGCCCAACGCCCGAGGAAACTAAAGCAAAGGAGCAGAGAAAAGATCGAGGCGACAACAAAAAATTCCAAAGAATCAAAGGAAGAGACATGTACGTAAATGAGGAAGAATCTACAATATGCATCTCTTCAAGTGAAGAAAATGAGGCGGATTGCGGAAAAATTTGTTGCATGGAAAATTCCGACATATGTCTTGCAGCAACGAAAATTCTGGAGGATCAAACCACTTCAAGTAGCTGCACAAGTAGTCAAGAGGTAACCTCCGAACAAAAATCCTTTTCAATTTTTTCTACAAATGAATGCCTCAAATGTGCTGAATTAAAAGAACTTCAACAAATCTATGATTCATTATATGAGAAAATAAAGAAATTAGAAAATAAGCTCACAATAAAGAAAAGACAACTTAACACAGTAACTATTGTGAACGGAAAACTTGCAGAAAAAGTTGATCATTTGACAAGTGAAATGAATACCTTGATAAATGAGATAGAAATACTCAAAAAGAAAAATGAATCATTAAATGAATCGCTTGCTAAGTTTTCTAATCCTGGAGAAAGCGTCAAAATATTTTTAAAAATGATCACCCAAAGCTGTAAAAAAGGTCTTGGGTATACTACATTTGATCAGGGTGAAAATAGCAAATCTAATGCTCCAAGAAACCATAGAAACAAATCAAAATTCATCCATGCTAAACCTAAGATGAATCATGTGATTTGGACCAAAAGACCAATTGGGGAACCAATTACCAAATGACTTCCCACTCCTACACTTCCAGGAGCTTATAATTTTTTCAACAAGATGGGACAGAAAGCTTTTCAATGCAAATTGAGAAAATTACAAAGTCTTGGTGCAAAATTGATTTGGATGCTTAAAAGCATTGGATATATGACTTTAAGAGAAGATCAACGTAGATTCCAATGGATAACTAACCCAAATGGACCCATAAAATCGGTACCAAAAGGATGAGCTCCACTTGACTTTATTTTTACAGGTTTGTCTTAAAGCTAAGGCCAATAACATATGATTTATGGATAGTGGCTGTTCAAGACACATGACAGGAGAAAAAGGACAGTTCCATAAGATCAACCCGTGCAACGAAGGAACAGTTGCCTTTGGAAATAATTAAAAAGGTAAAATCAATGGTAAAAGAAATATTTATGAAATTTCAAATGCATATATTGAGGACGTATTATTTGTTGAAGGATTCAAGCACAACTTAATGAGTATTAGTCAATTATGTGA
Source organism: Annona cherimola (assembly GCA_030490835.1). Taxonomy (NCBI): domain Eukaryota; kingdom Viridiplantae; phylum Streptophyta; class Magnoliopsida; order Magnoliales; family Annonaceae; genus Annona; species Annona cherimola. The sequence continues at coordinate 70,726,942 of CM059976.1, forward strand.
TAAAGGTTATAAAGTTGTATTTAAATCCTCTATATGCAATGTATTTGATGATGATCACATAGTATTTAGTGGCAAAAGACATGGAAATATATATTTGATTTGCCTAGATGAACTTGAGAAAAAATATCTAATAGCCATAGAAAATGATCTATGGATATGGCATGCAAGGCTTGGACATATAAATATGTCAAATATTAAAACATTGTGGAAAAAGAGTCTAGTACAAGGGTTATCAAAGCTTAAATATGACAAGGATAAGATTTGCAAGGCTTGTCAATTATCTAAACAACCCAAAATGCCATTTTTCACCAAAAAAAATTTCAACAACTAGGCCACTTGAATTATTGCATATGGATCTTTGTGGGTCATCGGATATTTTAACTATTGGTGGGAAAAAGTATGTATTTGTAATTGTTGATGATTTTTCAAGATTTACTTGGATTATACTCTTAGGTAGCAAAGATGAAGCATTTTTTATGTTTGTCACATTTTCAAATTTGGTGTGAAATGAAAAACAAAGTACAATTATTTCCATTAGAAGTGATCATGGTGGTGAATTTGAAAATAAACGATTCATAGAATTTTACAATGAAAAAGGAATTCACCATACATTTTTTGCACCAAGAACTCCTCAAAAAAATGGAGTCGTTGAAAGGAAAAATCGGACAATACAAGAAATGGCTAGAACTATGATAAATGAAAGTAAATTGTCCAAAAGATTTTGGGGTGAAGCGGTAAGTACAACTTGTCATGTATTAAATCGAGTTACCATTAGAGCTATATTGAAAAAGACCCCATATGAACATTGAAAAGGCAGAAAACCAAACATATCATATTTCCATACTTTTGGATGTACTTGCTATGTGTTAAACAATGAAAAAATAAAATTGGGAATATTAGATGCCAAAAGTGATGAAATAATTTTTCTTGGTTATTCATCAAATAGCAAAGTATATAGAATTTTCAACAAAAGAAATCAAATAGTAGAGGAATCAATACATGTTGTTTTTGATGAATTTAACCAAACTCCAAAAAAGGAGGACGAATTAAGTGATGCAGAAGATATACCGAAGAAAGATCAACAAGAGCAATAAGAGGAAACTGAGCTTAAGCAAGAAAATTCCATAGAAGAAAGGGTAAGTGAAGGTAATAATTCCTATAAACCTCCAACTGATTTGAAATTCAAAAATGCCCATCCAATTGAGCAAGTTATTGACAATATCTATGAAGGAGTAAAGACTAGAAGGTCAAAATAAAATATTCGTGGACAATATACTTTTGTATCAAAAATTGAACCGACAACTATTGATCAAACTATTAATGATGAAAATTGAGTTATTGCAATGGAAGAAGAGCTAAATCAATTTGAAAGGAATAATGTATGACATTTAGTTCGTAGACCCAAAGATTGCACTATTATTGGTACCAAATGAGTATTTGGGAACAAATTACACGAAAGTGGACTTGTAATAAAAAACAAAGCCAGACTAGTAGCCAAAGGGTATTCTCAAGAAGAAGGGATTGATTTTGAAGAATCATATGTACCTGTGGCTAGACTAGAAGCCATACGTATTTTACTAGCATTCGTTTCTCACATGGATTTCAAATTGTTTCAAATGGATGTGAAAAATGCATTTTTGAATGGATACTTGAATGAAGAAATATATGTGGAACAACTCCCTGGATTTGAAGAAAAGGATCAATCAAAATATGTTTATAAATTAACCAAAACATTATATGGACTAAAACAAGCTCCACGAGCTTGGTATGAAAGGTTGAACAAATTTTTGATTGATCATGAATTTCAACGAGGAAAAGTTGATACTACATTATTCATCAAGTATAAAAGCAAAAATATTTTAATTGTTCAAATTTATATAGATGATATAATATTTGGTGCTATTGAAGAAAATCTGTGTCAAGAATTTTCTAAGATTATGCAAAGCGAATTCGGAATGAGCATGATGGGAGAATTGAATTTCTTCCTTGGACTACAAATCAAGCAACAAGCAGAAGAAATCTTTATAAATCAGTTCAAGTATATCAAAAAAAAGCTAAAGAAATTCGGAATGTAGACTAGCAAGGGAGCAAGCACTCCAATGAGTTCAACAATCAAGATCGACATAGATGAAAACGGTTAATGTGTCGAACAAAAGCTATATAGAAGCATGATAGGATCTTTGCTATATTTAACTGCTTCTAGACCCGATATTCTATTCAGTGTTTGCATGTGTTCTAGATTTCAATCATGTACTAAAGAATCACATTTAATGGCTGTAAAAAGAATTTTTAAATATTTGATAAATACCACTAATCTTGGACTATGGTATCCAAAGGGGTCAACTTTTGATTTAATTGGCTACTCGGATGCGGATTTTGCCGGATACAAAGTAGATAGAAAAAGTACTAGGGGAACGTGTCAATTCCTTGGTAACATGTTGGTTTCATGGTATTTAAGAAAATAAACTAGTGTTACTCTATTTACGGCGGAAGCCGAATATATAGCCGCCGGGAGCTGTTGTGTCTAACTACTTTGGATGAAACAACAACTTAAAGATTATGGTATTGATTATTACAATATTCTAATTATATGTGATAATACAAGTGCAATTCGTTTGACTAAAAACCCAGTATTGCATTCTAGAACTAAACATATAGATGTAAGACATCATTTTATTCGTGAACATGTTGAAAATCATGATGTTTGTTTGGAATATGTGAAAACTGAGAATCAGATTGCTGATATATTCACTAAACTTTTAGCAAAAGATTCATTTTATAAAATTAGGAATGATATGAGGATGATTGAGTTAAATTAGGAACAAATTAGATAGGAGAAATAAACTTAGAATAGTTCAAGTCGATAGGCCAAGTCGACTCCGGAAGTCCCAAGTCGACTTCGGCAAAGTCGACTCCAGGTAGGCGAAGTCGACTCCGTAGGGGCGAAGTCGACTTCTCCCAGGGCAAGTCGACTTCACGCGCGACCGTCCAACTTCTCGCCGTCTCCTCCTTTTCTCTCTTCTTCCTTTCTTTCTTCTTCATTTTCTCCCTCCAACGCTTCCTTTCTTCTCTCTCTCTCGTCCTTTCTCTCCTTTTCTTCCCTTTTCTCTCTCATTTTCGACATCCCTTATCTCCGACATCTCTCCTATCTCCGGTCTTCTCTCATCTCTCGGTTACCATCTCTCTCTCTCGTCTATGTCCCTCTCTATCCTTTCACTCCCTCTCGATTCATCTTTTTCTCTTTCTGTCTTACCTCTATCAGCTCTCATCTCTTTCTCCTTCTTTCTCTCTCCGATCCTCACTGTCTCTCTCAATCCCTTTCTCTCTCTCCCTCTAGTTGTCTCTCATTCATTCGGTATCATCTCTGTTAACTCTCTCTCACTCTCGGTATCTCAGTCTTTCTCTCTTTGTGATTCTCTCAAAAACTCCATTTAAAAATCCCATTTCAAGAACCATCTCAAATGACACCCAAATCTAGAATACCCAAATTGGCTGTGTCCAAACTAACCTAAAGGCCAGTGCCAAGACAATTAGGCTCCCAAGCCGAAGAGGAAGTCCCCAGGAGACAACGGATACCCTCAAAGCGTGCCCGGGAAGAACCATCCACTTCTACCGGCCGTCGGGTCCAATTCCAAGACGGAACCGCATCAACGACTACTCCTTGGGAAGAGGAACCCCAGACTTTTCAAAACACTGAAACAGGGGCCAGAAGAAGGGGAACCCCAGCTACGAAAGGGCAGATCTTGAAAATGCCAACTACTTATTTCAAGACCAAGCTACAACATAGCAGATTTTACAAGAGTTTTTACGAGCGTAAGATATTCGTACCCAAGATTATAGATGTCAAGTTTTTAAGTGATTATAAGTTTGAAATCGAGGAGCTACTGGATTTCCAAGGTTGGACCAGGTTGTTAAAGGTAGATGATAGGGTATATCCTGACTTAACTAGGACTTTCTACTATTTATGGGATGATCAGTATTTTAGTACGTTTGTGAAAAAGTTGAAATGTTTTTGGGAACAAGAGGGGTCCCAAGTTTAGATCATGCTATCGTGCGGGTTGGGCGAATCCTGGAGTTCCCTTACGACGATGAACAGCTCCCTGCAAATCTGATTCTTACTCAAACGTACAATCAGCTCACCAGGAGCGACAAATATCATCCTGAGATTAAGTTTTTACATTATATGGATTTATCTCCTAGGTTGAGGGTCCTAAGATTACTGATCGCCAACTGTATCTATCCCAAGGGCGGAGGAAGAAATCAGGTGAACCCGCAGGAGGCGAAAATTCTTTGGAAAGTCTCGAATAGAGTCAAAGTCAGCCTCTCACGACTTTTCCTTGAGGCCCTTGCCTCCAGAAAGGACAACGCACGAGGGGTTTTGCCCTATGGGAAATGGATCACCAAGATCCTAGAGTTCTACCATGTGGATATTGAAGGAGAACCATTCGATGTATTGAAGCCGATGGATCCGAGAAAGGATGAGAGTACCGGCTCCAGAAGAAGCCGGAGGAGCACAGGTTCAGGGGGAGCAGCTCCTGCCATCACCAGAGGAGCAACCCGCTCCACCACAGGATGCTCTCGAGGAGCCTGCACCACCACATTCTCATGGATCTTGTTCACCACAAGGATCAGAGATCCCAGACCCCGCTCCTCAGCCACAATCGTGGGATAACTCGGTGAACGCCATCCGAGAACACTTAGAGCAGATCGAGGATCACTTGACGTCTCAGATTGCCGGGGTCCTAACCGCTATCATGGACATGCATTCGAGACAGGACCGCATAGATCGGGAACTAAGGACGATTCAGTATCACTTGGCATCCGGGAACAACATGAATCAACCAATACCCGAATTGGATCCATTTGACACTGGGTCAGTGTGCCGAGATCCGACTCCAGGCTCCATATCATCTTTTTATTCCTCGGCCCATGTTAGACCCATCCGACCTACTCCTCCTCTCCAATCCACTCTATATCCTATATCGGCATTTCTATATGTCAAATCTTAGCAAGTCGACCCCTATTTGATCTATTGACAAAAAAGGAGAGAATAATTGAGTTTGTTTTGTTTTTAGTTTTTAGGATGTTGGATTGGGTAGTTTGTATATAGGTTTGCATTTGCATTTGCTTTTGAAACTTGTATACATTGCTTTGATAATATATAAAAAGTTTATGAAAAAGTTTGTTTATGCTATATGCTCTGTTTACTAATGTTCTGTTCTTGCATTGGATTGAAATGGATGATTGAATGAATGAAATGCTTGTATAAATGGATATTATTAGAAATGAAATATGCAAATATGAATGCCACTTTCATTAAGTTCAAAAGGCAAATGACCTATAATTTATCCTAAAAATGTCAAAATGGTATATTTTAAAGATATTGAAAGGTATATACTTCAATCGGTTTTGTCAATCATAGAAAAAGGGAAGATTGTTGACAAGTGTTGAAATTAAAGGCAAATCAATCAAAGTATATGTTTTGATGATTAACAAGCAATTTGAGTAAGTTTTGGCTACTAATATGTTTTGTGCACTGTTTAAGAATATAAGTATGAAAAATATGAAGCAGGACAGGTCAAGTCTATCCCTAAGTCGACTCAGGCATCGACTTAGGCCAAGTTGATCTCCAAGTCGACTCCATCTTAGACTTCAAAGACTAATTTTTTTCAAGCACTGAAATTAGGGACCAAGAGCTGCCAAAGTCGCAAACGAATTCGACTCCAGTATTGACTTCAGACTGACAGCACGGAATTTGAAGAACAAAGTCGCAGACCAAGTCGACTTGACATTCGACTTAAGTGAAGTTGAAGACCAAGTCGACGCAGACAACCAACTTGGATCAAATGAAGAATAATTCAAGTCTAAGATAAGCAAAGTTGCATAAATTCATCATTTTGGATTAAGAACACACATTTGGACATTTTCATGAACTCCAAGATCCACGAATCTGAGATTTCAAGACATGGAACCAAATATTTTCAAGTTAGGATGATCATACTAAGTAATATAATTCAGTGAAAGAACATTTAATTTGAAGAAATTTAAGCGACCAAATCTATCTCCAAGAAATTCAAGATCAACTAGCAAGCTAAGGAAATGAAGTCGCAACGAAGTCAACTCCAGCAGCGACTTAGGTCAAGTCCCAGTCCAAGTCGACCTTAAGAAGAGACTCGGAAATTGTAGAAATCCGAAGTCGCACCCGAAGTCGACTCTACATGCGACTTAGGTCAAGTTTAAGACCAAGTCGACCTGAGGAGGAACTTGAGCAACTTGGTTAAAGCCGAAGTTGCACCCGAAGTCGACTCCAGCCTGCGACTTAGGTGAAGTCGCACCCGAAATCGCCTCCACCTGCGACTTGGGTTGTAACGTTCGAAAATTTGAACGTTGACGTATTTATTAAGCACCAACCAACTCTCTAACGTTCAAATCTCTCCTTCCATTATATATAGACACTCAAGTGAACGTGAAAATATACAAGATAGAGCAGAAAAAGAAGAAAGAAAAGCTACCAAGGTCTAAATCTCATTTTCTTCTACTTTTGAGTGATCTATACACAATTTGAAGGAAGAACGAGCTTCAACTTGTTGCATACTCCAACGACGATCGACTTGTCACTTCTACGAGTTCTTCCTCGAGCTGAAACTTGCTACACAACCTGTAAAGTGTGGATCTCTTCTCTTTTCAATTTGTTATTCGGTTTTGATGCTTGGTTTGAATTGGTGTTTCAAACCAAGTGATAGCAAAGTAGCGTTGTGACTAGAGTGAGACTTGTCACCTACTTGTGCTAAGTGTTGTATATGCCCCTAGAGCTGGAATCTAGAAGAGAGCGGAGTCTCTAATTTTATATGCCCCATAGAGCTGAAATCTAGAAGAGAGCGGAGGCTCTAGTTGTATTCGTGGGATACATAGTGGAACCCAAGTCACAAGGAGTGTGAGCTTGGAAGAGTGGAGTAGGGAAGGTTGCTCAAACCACTATAAAATCTTATGTATTAATTTTTATTTCTGCTTTCATTATCTTATTGCTTTCCATTTGTTTCATTAAAGGGGACTGAATTAATCTGGGATAAAGTTTCTGTTTAAAATAATTTTTTTAAAATACCCAATTCACCCCCCCTCTTGGGCAATTGCCATTAACTCGGGACCAACAATATGAATTTAGTTTCATCTTCACTTCATCTTAGAAAGTGGATTATAGACCATTTGCTTAAGGTTAGTTAGCACTATGCGAGTTAGCAATATTTAAGAAATTATATTTTAATCTAGAATGATATTATATACTTACAAGGCTCACCTGGCCAGTTGGAGCTCAACTTGATGATTATATGAAATTCAACCCACACAATGCATTTAAGATTATTTGTTTAGCTATATCATGTGTTATCAATGAAACCATTGCATGAGCCTCCTTTGATTAAATTGTAAAATAGACATAATAAAATTGTTTTATTTATTACATATGTAAGCTATAGAAAACATTTTGCTAACACAAACTAATGATTCTATAAAGTATGAACTAATTATTCTATAAGTTGTTATAATATTGTAATACATCTATGAACAGACATTTGTATTTTTCATAATCTACCCATAATTATATATACTTTTACCATAAAAAATTCTATATACTTTTGAGTAGGCACGACCACTAAGACTTTATTGAATTGATTTTTTAGTGCCATACTAACTAAGACTTTGGGTATGTTTGGCGATAGTTAAAAATTTTCAAGTTAAAACTTTTCAATCTAAAATTTTTCACTCTCCACAATTATTATATTTTTTAATTATTTTTTCATATTTTCCTATACAACTACTCTACTTTTCAATCATTTCTACACAACTACCCACACAACTAACCTATCTATTTTAACTTTATCATCTTTACTACTCATCATTACCCTTGACAACTTTTACTCTTTAAAATTTTTCGCCAAAAGTTTTACTCATTCCCAAACACACCCTTTATTGAAATTGATTTTTTAGTGCCATACTAAAAAAGATGATGTTAAATAATACGATGGCTGTTTTAATTTATTTTCAAGGAGGCCTCCAATTGAGAGACCAATTCCATCGAATTGGAGCTGATATTTATACGTATTTGCTTACTCGCTCGGGTTCTCATATGGTTAACAATAAATTGTGCGATTTATGGGTAACTTAAAAAATATATTTTTAAAAATTTTGAGGTTTTATGCATATGTGAACCATACTTACACTCGATGACATTTAACAAAATTTTAGTTCATTCGGTATTGTTGATAAAAATTTGAATTTTTCGGTTTTTTTTATAATTTTTGAAAATTAAAGGAAATTTTTAAAATAAAATACCGCACAAATTAACAAGGTCAAATTTCATTAGATGGAGGCTCTAAGTTTTGTTGATTCTTACAGATAAAATCGAACAAATTAAAAATTGCTAAATTTTTTTACTAAAGGTGCGTTTGACAATGAGTATAAAATGTCAAGTTAAAACTTTTTTATCTAAAATTTTTTATTTTCATCAACTACCATATTTTTTAATCATTTTTCGCACTTTTATATATAACGATCCTACTTTTCAATCATTTCTAAACAATTATCCATACAACTAACCTATTTATTTTAACTTTATCATCTTTACTCCTCATCATTACTTTTATTACATTACATCATTTGATGACTTCTACTCTTCAAAATTTTTAATCAAAAATTTCATCTATTCCCAAACACACCTTAAATAAAAAAAACTACTTCGGGTCCATACATGTGAAAAAAGGAAAAATTTCCCTCATACCCACAACATTTGACCATTATTTTTTTTGTACCCATGGAATTTCAAAAATTCCTCCGACACACAATATTTTATCCTAATTTTCCAAATGCCCATGCTGTTACTCTCAGTCAAAACTGACATTAATTGTATATAGAAATGTCGATCTTGCCCTACACCACTATGTAAATAAAGATGAAATAAAATCCTACTCCTTTTTTATTATAATTTAAACAAAAAATGCGTTAGATTTGTTTCACAATGACTATTGTAGAGATTCTGTTTGAAATCATTTTTACAAACGGTGTATAGGCAAATTTAACATTTCCGCATGTAGTTAACGTCTGCTTTGAGCTAAGATTAACGACATGGGTAATTGAAAAATTAGAGATGAAATGTTGTGGGTGTTTAGAGAATTTTTAGAATGTTGCAGAAGCAAAAAAAAAAGCCAAATGTTGTGAGTATGAGGAACTTTTCCCAAAAAATAATAATATGTTTGGCCATCCATAAATTCCTTAATTTACTAGAGAGATTTTTTTGATGTAAATGAAGATTATTGCTCTGCTTTATAATTTAAATGGGACCTTATTTACGCATAAACTGATGTCGAACAACTTGACTAGGCAAGTATTAACGATTTATGAGAGACTTGGATCCTTACTTATTTGGCCACTAGTTCCAAATGGATGAAATTTGGAAAAAAATTATCTATTTTTTTTAAATTCTAGGTTTTCTTTTTCCTAAATTTAATATAATTTGACATTCAAACCAACTAACAACTTTATTTTTATAATTTTAAATATCTTATATTTTCCTCATGGTTTTTACATTGATTATATTGGGCGTCTTTGTTTGGATACCAAAAATATCAACCAAAATTTTTTACTCTCTATAATTACCCTGTCTTTTAATTATTTTTTTACGTTTTTTATACAAACAACCCTACTTTTCAATCATTTCCATATAACTATCCATACAACTAATCTATGTATTTTAACTGTATTCCTTTTACACTTCATCATTACCCCTACCATATCACATCATTTTCTATCAACTTGACAATTTTTACCCTGAAATCTTTTCATCAAAAAGTTTTATCTCCAACCAAACACACTCATTATCTATTGCAGTGTTCATTAATTGCATGAGGGCCTCTTTTTTTATTATAATAAAGCTCATGCATGCTAGTGTAGAACATAATGTGCGTTTAGCTATGAATTTGTTAAAAATGCCTGCTACTAAAAAGTTCATGGGAAGCCAACCTAATGCAGCTGAGTTAGTATCAGCGGTTGCCAAGAGTGGTGGTTGCCATGGGATCAAGTCCTATGATGGGTGTTTTCGTCTTTTGTTGTGTGAGCTACTATTTTTTGTGTGAGGAGTGTTTGTTGGGGCAAAGACTTGGAAATAAAAAAGGAAAAATTAAGGAAAGTGGAAAAATATGCAAAGAAAAATAAGATGTTTCTTCTCAGGCATGTCACAGATGTCATTTTCCTTAAGATAATATTTGCACATTTACAACTGTTTACGTTAATAGTAATTTGCCTATACAAGAAAAAAAAAACCCCAATCTTGAATGAAAAATGACTTCCCTTCTTGATGTCAAACACTTGATAACAAAAACATGTTTGAATGGAGAGCAATTTCAAGAATGCTATGGCTGATTTGTAATTCAAGGGATAGAATAGAGATGTTTGAATAAAGATAAAGGCTAGCTATATCTAAATCAAAACGTATGAGAGAAGAAGACAAATAAAAGAACTACTAATGGTTGTCAAATGAACCTCTTTATATAAGCATCTAAATCCCCCAACGAATGCCCACAACTTCCTTCTGAAACTCCATCTCATTTTACATTAACAATGAATGTTATATTTCACACGTTGTCACACATTTAGGAGTTGAAGAATCGGACTGTTAGATTGGAAATCCATGTAGACGTTCCAACGATCCAAATAAATGAGTATAAATGTGGCTGATTCCATTGAGCTAGCTGTTATTGTCTTGATCAAGACACCATTATCCAGGCTATTGAATGAATAACATGCCAAAAATTGAAATGAGGTGAGAGAGAATCAATCCCAAGGCTTTACTTTGGTAAGTTACGATGTTACCATCATGCTATTATTAGTCTTGTGTATATAATAGATATAATATATTATATATTTTAATCTTGAAAATTCTCAACATTCCTCTGCCATTTTTAAAATTAAAATGAACTTTATTCAAACTAAAGAAATCTCATACATAATTAAAGGTGTCCGGTAGACTTAAACGTTCATTTAGTAAAAATATATCAAGATCTAGCAACATGTACTATAGCCGGGGCTTTGAACTTTCGACCTCATCTGACTTATTGGACATACTTGGCATATAAGATTTCAAATTAAATGAAGTGTTTAGAAAGGTGCACGTTATGACCATGTGTCAGTATCCTAGTTTCAGTACCTTGAAGCAAACCCACATACTCTAGAAACAGAAGCGACCTCACTTCTAACACTCATACGGTGGATGTACTAAAGGTACTATATAATTAAATACTCAAACACAATGATCTTAGATCTATTAAGAGCATAATATACTCAACCTCATAAATACATTATAAGAACCAAGCATTACCTGAGGGGTACAAAAATAAATAAATATAATCAGTGCTTCTAAGTTGTGAAATAACTTATTTTGCTTATTGAACTCTAGACTTGAGCTATAAGCTTAGAATTGAGTTTTAGTCATTGTAACTAATTGCATATGGATTTAAGTATTATCCTTTTTGCTGTTTTTTAGACCACTTCTCGGGTAAGATCTTTTATAAGTAGATTTGCTAAGTTTTTATTTGATCTTATAAAATCATTATCAACCACCTCATCTTAGAGCAACTGTGTTACATAATTATTCACCAATGCAATACGTCTCAGCTTACTATTGTAAGTTTTATCATATGTACTAAATAGTGTTGCTTCGCTGTCACAATGCAAATAAATAAGAGGCACCGACTTAGGTTAAATGAGAATTTCAAGTAATAAATTTTTAAGTCATTTTGCCTCTTTCCTTGCCTAACCAAGTTAAGGAATTCAGATTCCATAGTAGAAATATATAATGTACGTTTGCTTTTTGGAAGCCCAATAAATAACAGATTCTCCAAGGATAAAAATCCAATTACTAATAGATATGGATTCCTCAGTGCCTGAAATTCAACTTACATCACTATACATTTCCAATATAGTGGGTTCACCACCAAAATCCAATCCATAAGTAATGGTCTTTTTCAAAAATTTTAATATTTATAAATTGCATTCCAATGTATATATCACAAATTGCTAGTGAACCTACTAAGTACACTCACAACATAAGCAATATCTAGTTGAGTAAAATACATGACATACATCAAACTTTCAATCATTTTGGCATACTCAAGCTAAAGTACATATCTTTATTATTTTTATGTTATTTAATTCTAGGATCAAGAGAAGTTGAGACTACACAAATATCAAAATGGTTAAACTGCTGGAGTATCTTTTCAATATAATGCGATTAAAAAAGAAAAATATATTACCACATTGGATAATCTTGATGCTAAGAATAACATCGACATTGCTCATATGTTTTATATCAAAATTAACTAATGAAAAATTTTTAGTTTCTTCAATAATATCAATGTCATTATCAAAAAGCATATAATCTATATAACAAATAATAACACCTCTATTTGTAGTAAATTTATTTTAAATATATTTGTCTTACTTATTTAGTTTAAAACTATTCGATAACACAATCTCGTCAATATTTTCATGTCATTGCTTAGGTGTCTGTTTTAAACATTACTTGCAGACTTTCTTTTCTTATCTTGACATTATGAATACTTCAGTTATTCCATTTAAATTTCTTCGTCTAAATCTCTATTTAAAAACACAATTTTTATATCAATTAGGTAAATTTCAAGGTAATGGATAGAAGTCAGGGCAATTAATAATCTCATGATTGAACTTTTAGCTACTTGAGCATATGTATTAAAAAATTTATATCTTCCTTTTGCCTAAATTCCTTAGCTACTAATCTAACATTAAATTTATCAATTGAGCCATCAACTTTTAATTTCATTTTAAAGATCCGTTTACAACTTAGAGGTTTAGATCATAGTGGTAAAATAACTAACTTTCAAGTTCCATTTCTAATCATTGAATCAATTTTATCTTAGATCGTTTCTTTTCAATATGATACATCTAGAGATTTCATAACTTCTTCATAAGCAGACAGATCTCCTTCGGCATGAAAAACAAGCATATATTCCTCATTTATAGTCTCTAGATCCTTCTACTAGGTATAATTGAAAATCAGGCATAAAATGATTATAATTATCTTTCTTAGATCTTTTAATTCTTCTTACATTTTCATTATAATCTTCTATAGGTTTATCTATAAATGTAGAATTATCATATATAGATTTATCTATTGGTAGAGAAGAAACTTCATTGCTATTATTGAGATTAGGAATAGATTTATAAGTGTTTTCATAAAAATAAACAACTTTGAATTCAATAATGGTACTTTGTTTAATTAGACTGTTAGGCTCTGTCACCACAGATTTTACTATTTATTGCATAATCTGAAAATATGTGTTCTATTCTTCTTTGTCCTAATTTAGGTCCTTTAGGATCAGACAACCTTACTAAAGTTCTACAATCCCAAACTTTTAGGTATTTAATATTAGGTACTTTGTTTTTTTATAATTCATGAGTAGTTTTAGTTTTCTTATGTGGGACTGAAAGATATGACAAGTTATTGATAAAGCTTCACTCCACTTATTTTGTTTTGCATTTATTGACATTGAATTTACCATTTCAACCAATGTTCTATTTTTTCGTTTTGCAGTTCCATTCTGTTGAGGTTTATAAATGGTTGTTGGTGAATTATGCCAACATTTTCGTAAAAATTATTAAATTCACTTGATAAATATTTACTATCTCTATATGATTTTAGAGATTTAATGATTTTACCAAGTTGATTTTCAACTTCAGCCTTATAATATTTGAATTTTTCGAAGGCTCTATCTTTTGTTCTCAACAGATAAACATACGCATATTATTAAAATCATTTATAAATATTATGAAATATCTTTTACCACCTCTTGTTAGATTATTTTCAATGTCATAGATATCAGAATAAATTAATCCTAATAATTCTAACTTCTTTCTACATTTTGAAATGATTTTTTAGTAATTTTAGTTTGAACACAAACTTTACATTTATGAAATGATTCATTAGAGGATATAAGAATTAATTCTAATTTCATCACAGTGTCCATACTTTTAAAATTAACATGTCCTAGTCTATCATGTCATAAAGAAAAATAGTCAATAATGTAAGCAAAAAAAGAGACCACCCTTGGTAATAATAATTTGATCTGACTTAAATACTAATTTAAAATCATATTTACTAAGAAGGTTGACTAAGATCAAGTTTTTATAGATTTTTGGCACATAAAATACATTGGTGAGGGTGAGTGATTTTCTAAAAGTCAGCTTCGGAAAATAGTTTGATCATACCACTTTAGCAGTAAATGAATTACCCATAAATAGATGATTTTCATTATTACCAGATTCATAAATTTTAAATCGACTTCTATCTTTGTATACATGACTAGTAGCTCCAAAATTCAGCCACCAGGTCTGGTCATCACTCACAGCATAAATTTCAAAAATCGTCGCAATAAAATTTTCTTTAATCACATGTGCCTTAGGACCTTTTTGAGTATTATTCTTCTTTTTGAGAAGCCTACATTCTCCTTTCAAATGATTCATCTTTTTGTAATAATAGCAAAATCTCTTCCTCTTCTTGGTAATAATTTTATTGACATTTAAGTTTAATTTTCCGGAGAGCTGATTATTGCTAATTGTCACTTGATTTTGAGTTTCAATCACATGAGCTTTAGATTGAACTTGCTCGTATTTCTTCTCACTTAGTCTAGTTTTTTCTCGGTAAGATTGAGAGTAAGATTATCTACATTCATAAGACTTTTTGTTTTTTCAAATTCCTGCGTTAGGTATTTGAACTAGGTGATAATTTTGCAATAATAGTACCTACAATAACGGACTCATTTATCTTGTTGCCCTCATACTCAAGTTGATTAATAGTATACTGAATCTCATAGACTTGTTCAAGGATCGGCTTATCGTCAGCCATAGTATACTTAAGGAAATCAATTACAAGAAACTTCTTGATGCTTGCATCATATGTGTTGTACTTGTGCTTAAGTGAGTCCCATATATCTTTAGCTGTGTCCACCTTCTTTTATGCATTGAAAAGAGAGTTTGATAGGGATTCAACGATGTAGTCTTTACAGATGTAGTTTTTAATCTCCCAATTTATTCTTCTGCATTGATGTTGCAATGTCTCATCCGCATGTTCTTTAGGTTTTGCGGTGGTGAGGACATAAATAACTCCAATGTAGGTTAAGAATAGATGAAGTTGCTGTTGTCACCTATTAAAATTAGTTCAAATACAAGCATCCAATCTTGGGACATTGGGCTTAACAAAGGAATGATGGATTGAGGGGCCATTTTAAGATAACGAAAGAATATATTTTCTTAAGATTGTTTGGGCAAAGACTAGAAAATAAAAAAAGAAAAAAACAAAGAGAGTGGGAAAATATGCAAATCAAAATAATATGTTTCTCCTCAAGGCGTGTTACAGATGTCACTTTCCTTAATATAATATTTGGAACTTCATAGCTATTTAGGATTATAGCAATTTACCACTAGAATAAACGTGATACCCAGACCCAAGTAAGGCTTATATATATGCATTTGGCTTATAAATATAGATCATATATAATTTAGTTGAATTATGGATGATTTTTTTTGCAATTTTGATGATTTATTGGAATTAGGGCAAATGGTTATGAATGATGATTATTAAGCCGATATGGGTCAATATAATTAAAGAGGCCTAATGAGGATTAGAAAATGCGAATATATTAAGGATAATTACCTCATATATTATGGTTTAACTAATAAAGATTATATTGATAATTATGGATTTAAGGTGATAAATGATAAAAAATTCATAACCTGACGCCTATAAGGTAGATTGAGATGAAATTTGAAAGGGAAGCACATAATTTTGTGCCCAATCTTATGGTAAGGTTGGATTATGAAAATTTTGATAGGATTAGAGTGATAATTGATCATTATCGTCCAAACTCCAAAGATGATTTCAAATGATCATAAGTTGAGATAGAAAAGTCGAATTGAGACGAAATTTGAAATGGACTGTTAAAATTATGAGATTAATGCTATGAAAGGATTGGATTAAGCTAAGTATTGTGGGATTATGCCTACACGAAAAAAGGTGTGCATCTTTGACTTTGTGTACCATAAAGTAACTTGCATTTATGTTAAAGTTAAAGTAATTAATTATATAAATAATGACATAAATGAGGTGTCAAAAGGAGGTAATTATAAGTAAATTTTGTGAATTTATTAAAATGACAAAATCCATGATAATATCAGGTGTTTAATGAGATGATTTAATGGCTAATGGGCTAGCTCAAGAGAAGCACGTGGAGGTGGCATCCCATGGACGATTAAAGGATTATTTACTTGATTTTTTTATTTTAAAAAAATGCAAAATATGCATTTAAATTATCTAGGAAGCTAGGGTGAGTTATGGACGTGATATGGGTTGATTTTTGTGGTAAGAAAATGCCAAAAGGTCCATGACAAGTGGACATCTCCAAGTGAACGGCAAGGTGGAGGCTAGGAGAGGTGGACGTTCAAGCTGCTGTTTGGATTTTTTGTGCTTTTTTAAAAATGCTAAATGGACCCCTAAGTAAACTATTAGCTAGTGTAATTAAATGTCCATAAATTAAAGCTGCATTTTGTGGAAAAAATTACAAAAGGAGCAGATACAGGGGACGTCAATGTGTGGACAGCTAGGGGGCTAAATTTAGCCATGATTTGATGAATTTTACTTAAGATAATTACATGAATTTACTTAGTTATAAAAATGTCATGTCATCAAGGAATAAAATAGAGATTAATTATCCTCATGACATGTGGCAAACCCACAAGCTGGTTAAAAAAATCAAAAGTTGGAGCTTATCCTTGGAAACGTGCATAAGAGGAAAGGGGGAGGAAAATTCTCAAACTTGCTAAGTCTTGAGCACACCATGTCTAAGCCAGCAAGGGGAAAGGGAAAAAAGAGAAGAAAAAGAGGAAGAAAAATGAAAAGAAAAAGAAGAGGAACCAAGCAACTCAAGTTGGATTCAAGTTAGGGTTGATTCAAGTAAGTGAAATCTATGTTTTGAATCACCTAAATCAAGTTTTTCTCTCTCAATTCACGAGCCTTGAATATGGTTCATAAAGAACTCTTAAACGCTGAATTATAATGCTTTAATATGGGAATTGAATGATTTTTGAAAGATTTAAATGAGATTAAGAGTTCAAGAGAGTGAAAATGGAAGTTTAGGTTGAATTTTGAGATAAAACCCTAAATCAAGTTGTTGTATGATTTAAGCATGATGATTTGGATGTAATCATATTTTTTTGAATTATATATGATGATTTAAGCATTGGTTGATGATTTTAGCAAATATGAAACCCTAAGTTTCAAGAAATGACCCGATTTTCCATTTTTGGGATAAAAATGATACAAGGAAGCACTTAAATGGTTTATGGATGAATTTTAGGTTAAAGTACCCTAAATTAAGGACCCTTTGGATGACCTAAGTGGGCTAGATGAGTTTGCCTTAAATCTAATTTTTTTAGGGTATGTATATGGGACGTCCAAATGGGGGCCAAAACTGGTACTTTCTCTAAATCTGATTTTATGGACATATGTTTGGACACGTCAAAACGGGTCAAATGGATACCCAATATGTGTAAAGATATTACTGTTATGGAAGTAAATGAATTATGAATTTTAAATATGTGATAATACCCTAAATTTTAGTTAAGAAAAGCATGATTATTTGCTGAAATTTATGGATTAGAAATTTATTTTGATTTAAGTATCAAAAAAGGCATTGAAAGGATGAAAAATGGGTCCTAACATATTTGTTTTGGAACCCAATGATGATTAGATTAAAATTCTAAAATTAAACCCTAAATTATATGTTAATCAAGAGGTTTAATTATGCTGAAATAAGAAACAAGTTGCTGTGTTGAAAGATTTTAAGAAACACATAAATTATGTGTTGTAAGTTGAGTATATGTGGAAGGCTAAGCATGGACAAGTGATGAATAACTTATGTGAATTCCTAAAATGCAAAAAATTCATGAAAATGTGAGGAAATACATGATTAAGGTACTATTTTGGTAATTAATTATAATATCAAAATTTGAGATTAATATATGATACCTAATTTATCAACTAAGTGCTTAAAATGAGCACCGGCGTATGAAAAGTGAAAAATATGTTAAAAATGATAAATGGACGTAATGAACCTCCAAATAATGATTTAATGAATGATTATTATATGTATGAAAGTTTACCTTACATAAGAGTATTAAAAATGAAAGGAATGAATGAACAATGTGATATAGGCTATGTGATATATATGAACACCCGACTTGAAAGACAAGAGGGTTAAACTAGTATAATGTAAATCCAAATGGATTTACGTAGGCTGGAAAACCCTAAGGGATGCAAACATTTGAAGTTGATGCATACAAACGATATGTTATTTTCATTTATCTAGGCAAAGGTAAGAAAAAGAATGGAAGAAAAGGATTAAAGCTATCTCAGGTAAGCAAGCGAACTTTCCAAAATATTGTTTTCTTTCTATATGTTGACATGATTGAAAATGTTTATGATGATGTTTTGACGAATGGGCAAGCATAAGTTTTGAAAAGGATGACTTCAATGAAAAGCCTCAAGGTTTTCTTCATGGGAAACAGTCAACACTTTTTAAGATAATTATTTTATCACAAGTGTTGCCAAAGATTGGGAATATTTTATGCTAATGGATTTAGGAATTTGTTTACGAGTAAACAAGTTCTTCATGATGATATATTTTCAAAGGATTTCATGCTTTATGCCGATGGTTTTAAGAATTTACTTACAAGCAAGTAAGTTCTTTATAATGTTCTTTTCAAAATGATTTTATAAGAAAAAGGGAATTTCGGCCTTTTTCACAAAGCATTATTTGTAAATAAGTTTTGAGTTTATTTTTATGATATTTTGTGATAAACAACTATGTTTATGAAAGAAAAAAAAAGAGATTTGATTTGTAAAAAAAAATTGGTTATTCTATGCCATGACACTTGAATATAAACGATGATTTGGACATAGTCCATATGTTTTGAAATGATGTTAGAAAAGTTTTGATTTCCTTAAAGTGGAAAATATTTCAAAAATGCTTCGAAAATGTTTACGTGGATGTTTTTAAAGGGATTTAAGGATGACCAACTGTGGCGCCCCGAATCACAACGTTCACATAATCCTTACTCCAAGATCTTGTTGACTGGTAAATGTGACTCAGAATTGTTGCCCTGATCACCCGACCGGTTCTTAATTGGAACTTGTCCAAATTTTTTTCTCATTTCTTTCATCACATAACATATATTCATTATCATTCATAATGGACTCATCAATATCATCATAAATCATCAACTTCTCATATTATCGATAACTTCATAATTTCATATAACCTATGTCTTTTTCGCCATATCCCATTAGGGCATTTATTCATACAAAAATCTACTGCCATTTGTAGATTCCTCTTTTTTCTTTAGCAATACATGTCTTTCATCTCTTGGCTTTCCCTACACCTGTCTGAGGTTGGAAAAACAAAACATGAGTTGAAACTCAATAAACAAGCGTTTTTCTTTCATTTAAATGCATTTCTCTCCATTTGATAGAAGACACTTACGAAGTGATCAACTATCAAATGCACAGAAATCTTTTCATCAAAATCATTTCATAAACGTTGGATGTGCAAATGTTTCCTTTCCATTCCTGACATAAACCTTCGTGTGTGGGCATGCTAGCCCAGGGAACATTTCACATAGCATGGTCTAATATGCCGGCTTTCTCCGACTTGGTCTCATCAAGGGGAACCTCTCTTCCTCTTGACGCCTACATGGTCTCCTACATGCATTATTTTTTATTTTCCCGGCATTATATACTTCTTACACCAGGTAACTTGTCATTCTCATGTAGAGAATTATTTGCGCCGTCCATTTAAAACATCATTTCAAATCCATGCTTTCCTTTTTAATCCATGTATGAAAATGCAATGCATTCATTCACACATAACATTACTTTGCCTCCACCTCTTGCGAGGACGCCGTCGGCACACAGCTCATACGACTCGGCAGCAGTGAAGGGGGACCCTCTGATCCGCTTTCTACATCCACCAAAGCCTCTTTATTATACATCATACATGTGCACATGTCAATGAACATCATATGATATCAATATGCCGACATAACTTTTCATAAAAACTCATAAACATTCATCATTTCAAAACATTATAGGAATGGTCACCCTTAAATATAATTCATAAAATATGTGAGCAAACAATTTGCAATCATTTAAAAATATTTTAGAAAGCATATAGCATGCTTACAATGAAGCAATAAAATCACATTTTCAAAGTTGTGCTTGCTTACCTCCTCAGTCGGTGTTCTCAACCTTCTCCTTCCTTTTTCCCTATACAAGGAAAATGAATATTTTATCTATCTATTCCATGTCTTAGGTTGCTTTCCATACATGCTTTATGATCACATATTATCTTATTTTTTTAGAGGTTATCCATTTATAAATACTTGGTCATTACCTCTTTATATGAATTTTTATCCATAAATCCTTAAAAATTAAATCCATATATCCTTATAAAAAAAATAAATCTTCATTTTTCCAAAATCACGTTGTTCACTGTTCATAGTTACTGTTCACGTTTACTGTAGCAGATTATTGTTCATCATCACTATTCACGATCACTGTTCACATTACTGTTCACAGCAACGTGGGTTACTGTTCATGGGTTCCAAAAATTGACATTTTTTCCAAAAATAAAAAATACCATGATATAGCTTATGCTTACTATATCATGGAAAAATTCATATATTTTGAATTTATTATCATTAACTTGGCTAAATAAATCATTTTCTCCATATACTAAAAATCAACATAAATTCACTTAAGCATAATCCTTAATTCCAAAAATTATGAAGTTAATATATCATCATTCAAACATTATATTTATCATATTCATACATCCCAAATAATCATTTATAAATTTTGGAGCATTATTTTCACATATCATATGCTATCTTCCCGAATGCTCCATCTTTGCTCCAAATTTTTGATGTTTCGGCATAATTCCGATTAAGCATTTTAACTATACTTATTTTCTCATGTTTATGCATTATCTAAGTATGGTTTTACCCTACTTAACATCCAAAAGAAATTTGGATAGAATTTACTTACCCGAAGTGGAGATATCTCACTTTTTCTCTCTAACTTCCTTCTTTTCTTCCTTGGACGTTGATAAGTCTAAAAATTTTCATTTAATTTCATACTAAATTCACACCGTTAAATATTAAAACATTAATTAAATGCATGTTTTAAGTGGAATTTCATGAAAATCATATTTTTGATAGAATCTTTAATTTTTGCTATAAAATAGGGGTGCAACTCGGGTCGGGTTATACCGGGTTGGAGTAAACCCAAACTCAAACCCTAAGAATTCAATCCAGGTTTGGACCGGGTTAGCATTGGTTTTGGTTTGGTTTCGGGTTACCAATAAACTGTTTTTCCCAAATTTAATTGTAATATAAAAGTAAATTATTGTAATATACATACCTGTGTTTATGAAGTCAAGCCTTACGCTGAATTCTGCAACATCCTTTTAAAAAATTCTACAACTTCATGCTGAATTCTGCAATATTCTTTGAATGAACTCTGCAATTTTTCAGCATCCTATAGACACAAATAAATGACAAATTAGTTAGTTTTATGACTAGTTGGTCATTTATATTTAGTAGCTAATAAAATGACTCAAGTGTAGAAAATAGAAAATGAACATATCATACAAACTATTGTAGTTGAAACTAAACATTATCATACAAATTGCTGAAATTGAATTCAAACTGAATATTTGTCATACAAATTGCTAAAATAGAAATTGACCACTTGTCATACCAATAAACTTAAAATATGAATCAAATTTATACTACAATCTGAAATTCAAACTAACAGATTTCTCATACTAAAAGTATAATATGAAATAGATTTATCATGCCAACTCAAATTCAAACATAATCCACATAACAGTTATTCAAAGCAACTAAATCTAAATACACTAAGCATAATGGTTCAACATTCCAATCTAATATAAGTGCAATCCAAATTTAAAATGACAAATAAACAAATCTCAAGTTTAAATAAGTTTACATCTACTTTGAAACAAATTCAAAATACAAATGAGTTCATGTCTTCAAAGTTTCCAAAAAAACTAAAAAACTATTCAAAGACTTCCAAGTAATTTCTCCCTTGATTTCCATCTGCATTTCTAACGTCAAGTTCTTCCTCCTCGATTTACATCTTCGAAAATAACATGCATCAACCTAGACAAAAAAATGCATGCAACTGTTAACAATAAGAAGGTAATAATCATAAAAAATCATCCTAAAAATTAAGTTACCTCAAACATGATTTGGTAATAGAGGAAGAGGTGATTTGTCTCAACTAGAGTTGGTAATTCCTGAAACATTTAATCTAAATTATTATAAGAATATTAAAAATGACTTTAGAATATAAAATATGGTATCTAAAAACATAATTACCAGATATAAGTCTCTCAAATTCAGTAGCTTTCTCTTCATCTTCAGTTATTCGGGTGTAGCTCTAAGCCAATCTTGTGCACATATCAAACATTCAACTAATTTGGGCGTCAATGAGCTTCTATATTGATCAAGAACACGCCTACCCGTGCTAAATGCCGACTTAGAAGCTACTGTTGAAACTGGAATTGCTAAAATATCTCTTGCTAAATAGGATAATGTTCTATACTTTGAACAATTTTTCCACCATCCCAACACATCAAAACTTGGTTTATTCTCTTCAGAAGCTTCCTCCAAATATCTATCCACTTCATTTTTCCACTCATCAACATTCTCCTCAGATTGTTTCCATAATTTAAACTCATCAAAGAAGGCATTAGATTGGGGTGCCACCCTTATAACACTGCTCTCTTCAGATGAAGACATACCACGAGATTGTTGTTGATACATTTTAAAAAGGCTAACCAAAGTATGCTTCACCAGATTTGTAATTTGATTAGCTTCTTCTCTATCCAGAATTTTCGTATAACAAAAACGAACAGCAGCCAATTTAAAGCGAGGATCCAACACAACAGCAAGCACTAAGAGCATATTCACTTTACCAATAGAGCCCCAATACTTATTAAACTTGTCCCTCATTTTTTTTACACATTTCACGAATAAGTGGATCATCATCATTACTCATTTGCACTAAAACCATTTGAATCTTGTACAACTCAAGAAAATATTGATTTGCAGTAACATATTCAGATCCAAACAAGACTTTAGTAATTTCATAAAAATGTTCTAAAAAACGACAAATGACTCTTGCTTGTTCCCAATCCATGGTATTTGGAGGCCGTCGAGATAAGAACTCTTTGTCTTCATTTGCTTATAGTTGAAATACATTTTTGAATTTCAAAGCTGTTTGTAACATCAAAAAGGTAGAGTTCCATCGAGTTACAACATCTAAGCATAAAGTGCCCTTGAAAGAGAGATTGCAACTCTCAACCACTCTTTGAAAATGTTCTTGTCTACCAACAGAACTTCTTACATACTTCATAGCATTGCGAATACGATTGATGGATGCATTTATTTCACTTATCCCATCTCTTACAATTAGGTTAATTATATGTGCTGCACAACGAACATGAAAATTTTCTCCATCTCCAAATAAACGACCCTTTAGATCCAATTTATATTTAAGACTTCTCACAGCCACATCATTGGATGAAGCATTGTCAACAGAGATAGTACAAACTTTCTTTATTTTCCACTCATCTAAGCATGCTTCTATACAATGTGCAATAGCATCACCAGTATGCGGCGATGGAAGAACACAAAAATTAAGAATTCATTTTTGCAACTTCCAATTTGTGTCTATGTAGTGTGCAGTGAGACATAAGTATCGAACATTTTGAATTGATGTCCATAAATCTGTAGTTAAACACATAGTTTGGACTTCTGTCTTAAACATATTCATCAACTTGTCCTTCTCTGCTTTATATAGTTGAAAACAATCTTTCACTAAGGTTGTTCTTGAGAAAAGCTCAAATAATGGTTGCAGTACTTGACAGAACTCTTTAAATCCCTCATTCTCTACAAACTTAAATGGTAACTCATCAATAATAATCATTCGCACAAGTGCTTTTCTACATAACTTTTGGTCAAATTTTCAAGGAGTCACTATCGCCGAACCATCTGACGGTGTGGAGAAAGACAATGATGGTTGTTTTTTGTCTTTATTTTTTCCTTTGTTATAAAGACATCACTTCAAATGCCTTGAAAGTGTGCTAGTACCCATGGTACTCGGACACTTGAGTTTTTTCTTGCACCATTTACATTTACCAAATTCAAGTTTTCCATTCACAACTACTTTTTCAAAATCTTCCTAGATTGCTGAAGTGGTTTTATATTCTCTCTTAACTTGATTTTCACTAGATTTTGCATCTGATGGTGATGGCACCGTCAAGTCTATTGTGTTTAAATCGACATTCTGATTTGTGTTTACTTCCACATTCATATCAGTATCCATGCTCATGAAACACCTAGTATAAAAGCCCACATCCAAACAGCTTAAAAATTATTTATAAATCATCCCATACATAAATAATATAAAAGCCCTATACCTAGGCCACATTTTTAGGGTGTCCCCACATTCAAGATATGATGGAATTTTTAAATTTCCTTTCCTAATCAAGATTATACATGTAATTTTTACAAATAATATATCCCAACATCATTTAAATACATTATATAGCAATTTGGGGCAAAAATATTAAAGCTTTCAACTCTTGAAATTTCGAATTCATGCATAGGATTCAATTTTTCACATTCTATATACATTATTTGGCTCCCAAAATGAAAATTTACATGAATCTACGAAAACCCCCATGATTTCTACCCATTTTAGAAAGAAATTTCAAAACCCGAAGTTACCCTAGCCACAAATCCGAATTTCCATCCCATTTTCTATAATTCCTTTTTTCATTTTTATTCATCTACTCATATTCAACAAAAGCCCCATGATTTTTTCTATGCTTGGAAAGAAAATTTCAAAAATAAACAAAAACCCATCTTCCTTACCTCCGGCCAGTGATGGGTTGGATGGCGGCAACGGCGTGAACAGGCGGCTCCTCCCCTCCCTCCTCCTTCCTTCTCTCCTCCTTCTCCTCTTCTTCTCTTTCTCCTTCTCTTCTTCTCCTTCTCTTTCTTTCTCCGCTGTTTACATTTTTTCCTCCCAGCGTCTCTGACTATTCGACATTCGTACGATGGAGAAAAGGATTACCCACTTAAGGTAGTCCGCACGTACACACGTGCGGCTACCCCTCATATATTTTTTAATTTTTTTTAAAATATTCATATTAACTATATGTTATAAATCATTAAATCATGGTCATTCATTAATTTAAATAATTTAAATTAATTAATCACTTAAATTAAACCATTTGACTCATATATATTAAATCAATTAACCACCTATATATTAATATTACAAAAAAAATATATAATTTATAAAAAAAAATTATATAAATTACACCGGGTTCGAACCGGGTCGGGTTTTGGTACCGGGTTGATGCGAACCCGGTTTTGGTTTCGGGTTTCTCCAGGTTGGGTTGAAACCGGGTCTAATTTGAAAAAAATCTAAAAAATAAAACTCATTTTTAGTTTTGGTACCAGGTCGGGTCGGGCAGGTTCGAACTGACCTGGTACCAAGTTACACCCCTACTATAAAATGGGACATTTTGCAAACATTCTTGAAAATATAAAATTATGACTCAATCCCTTAGAAAATTTTAATGTTGAAAGGTGTATTAGCTTATTAATATAATTTGGGCAAATTTATAAAATCATTTAATTGAAAAAATCATAAATATATGACTATAATTATATTTTAAAATATGAGAAACAAAGTAAATTATTATATTTGATAAAACTAAGATGGTATATGATATTATTGAAATTATTTCTCAAAAAATTAATATTTAAATTTGTAATTAAATATGCTGCATGAGTACAGGCGACCGTGCACCACTAGAGCACCTGTTACAGTGCTCCATCTTCCCCAAATCGACTTCCATGGCTGCCCTCTTCTTCTCCAAATCTGTCCGTTTGACGCAGCGCAACAAGCCAAGCACCAAGCCGAACAGAGCACACCACCAGCTGCACCGAAATCAGTAGCCATGGAGAAGAACCGACCAAGCTACGGCAGAATAAAAAATCGAAGCAGCTTCTTTACTTCCTGCATCGAACAACCAGTCCACCATGCCCAGATCGACAACCATTAAACCCAGCAATCAGCAGTAGAAAAATTTCCCATTAGCTACTCTAATTAATGGCAATTCCTCAAATCTATTTTTCCCCTCCAAACCGAACTCCATTAGAGCTCCAAAACAAGCTGCAGCAAAGCAATTGCCACTCAACCATTTTCAGCCAGCCTCTGCTCTGGTAACCCAAAATAGCCAAACCCACTGATTTCGGCAGCCACGATTCAGCCGTCTAATCCACCTGAAAACCCATCCCCAATAAGTTGTCACTCCACCGTCAATTACAGCAGCTCCCTTATTTCCTGCAACCTCGTCTCTGCGAACTCTTCATTAAAGCAACTCCAAATTCTAGCCATCAAAGATGGAACCGGACAACAGCAATTTCAGCACCTATCCTGAAAAACCCATTTAACGATAGCACAAGCAAGCATCCCAGGTGCTCGGAATTCCATTTTGACGCATCTATTTCAGCATCTGCTCGAATTTCTACAACAGAAACCCATCAATCGGAACCCATCCAAGCACCTAGAAGTAGCGGGCAACCATTAAAATCCAACCAGAAATTAAAATCGGCAGTTTCATCTAAAGCCGACTAGCGAATTGCATTAATTCCAACCAGCCATGAATTCAAAGCCTTCCATCTCAAGCCCGAAACTTCCCAAAATCACCAAACGAAGGCAAAGCTACGACAAAGCTACCGCAAAGCTACGGCAAAGGGCAAGGCAGACAACGAAATGGGAATCCCACATCGGATTCTCAAAGCTCAAGAGGAGGTGCTCCACAAGCATAAAAGGAGGGTCCCTCCACTCATTCCAGGATACTTCAAAACACAACCAATCCTCTCCCTTGGGTGGGACCCATCTTGTGGGACTCCTAGCAAGGAGGTGGGGCCAAGCAATAAAATTTTCATTACGTGGAGATTTGCTCTTCATATTTGGGTGATGTAAATTTTATTTTGTTGCTTTATGGTTTGTAGTGCTTCGTAGTTGTTAATTTTTAATTTGTAGTTTTAATTCTTAGATTAGATTTACTACTTTATTTTCTGCTTTGTAATTTTTAGATTAACTTTAATGTAATTCTCTTTTCTGTTTTAATAGTTGAATTTCATAGCTTTAATTGCTTTCTTAGAATAGCTTTAATTCAGTTGTTAGTGAATTATAATTTCTTTTATTTTTGCTTCTTGTCTCACTTTCTTTCCAACTCTTCTAATCTTTTCTCTCTCTTCTTTCTCTCTCTAATTTCTTCTCTTTTCTCTTTTCTTCTCTCTCTAACCTCTCATTCTCTCTCCTCTTTCTTATCTCTCTAATTTCTTCTCCTTTCTCTCTAATTTCTTTTCTTTTTCTCTAACTTCTTTTTCTCTCTTCTCTATACCCTCTCTTTCTCTTAAAAATAATTCAAAACTACATCGCCTCTCTGTGGATTCGACTCGACTCACCGTTATTCTACACTATCACCCGCATAGTAGTAGCTTTAATGTGTTTCAGTTAATTTTAATTAAACTGGTGATCACAATGCTCTTAACGACAAGTACTTGGTGCACATCAGACGTGTGGGAGGGTGTGAGAGCTGGGATTTGCGCAAGTTGGAACTGGGTGAATGTGCTCTTAGATGTCCACCTCTGCCCCCTATTTATAGGGTTTGATTTTTCATCAAATTGGATTTTACCCCCCTTGCTAAAGGTGTTAAATTGCCAATGTATTTTTTTATAATTTCAAAAAGTGCATGGAGCCTTGCGCAGCCCACCCTACTGCTGCTCCAGCCCCCTATGGCAGCCCTATTTTATTTATTATTTATTATTTTTAAAATTAATTAATTAAAGTTAATTAAATCTTTGCCCTTGATTTATGATCATGATGAATTTGGACGGTTGATTTTGGTCAATTATCCAACCACCCCCTGCAATTGCTGTTGTGTATTTATTATTTTTATTTTTTTAATTATTTAATTTAATAAAAAGTCAAATAGAATTTAATGAAAAAGATAAGTACTTTTTGATCTCCATTTGATGTTTAGTCTTGACCCTTGATTTGTGATTTTCATCACATCTTAACTTATTCATCATGTTCATCATGAATTTTTAACCATCCATAAAAAAATCATCAAAATCCGACGCCCAGATTGCAAATTGTGAAATTTTCTTTAATTTTCTACTAAAATCCAAAATTGGATTAAAATATAAAAAAGAATTGCTATTTCGTCCTGTAGTGATTAAATCTTCTTTTTGTCATTTTGTGATTTGGTTAATCTAACTGATTAACTCTTAATCACCTTGGTTACTATTCATGTCAGTATTCACGTTACTATTCATATAGTTTAATCCCACAATTGCATTTCTTTAACCTCTAATACATATGTTTTCATACTCATGAATATATATTTTATTAATAGATTACCTAGGGTTTATAACCCTAGGGCTTTATACACGTGTCTAAGATCGGGGTTTCACACCAACCCGATAAGTTGATTCAATAAAATGATTTAATTTCGGGTTGCTAAAAAAGCATACAAAAGGCTTTGTAAGACCCCTTTTATATAAAAATGACAAGAAGGATGTGTGGACAAGAATATGATATTAGGATGAACAAAAAAGGAATGATGCAATTACATAACTTTTGTGGGAAAAAAGCCTTGAAATTGTGAAATATGTTGTTTATTCTTGAAAATTCAAAAGCTTTGAAGTTTCTTTATCATGATAATTTTAAGGTTTATTTTAAGAACTATTTTTTTTAGAAAAGATTGTTTTCTCAAACATCTCAAACGCTTATCAAAATGTTTTACTCAAAATATTTCTAAAAGTATTTAAGGGAGGTCATCCAAAAATTAGATTTCAAATGATAACTTGTGTAAAGTGGGTGCGCTTGCTTTACAAGTTGACACGGACTGCGGTCTGTGATGTTCTTTTTCAAAATGATTTAAAAAGACACAAACCTCAGTCTGTGATGTTTTTCAAGAATGGATGTGGACTGCGGTTGTGATCCCACTTTTTCAAGATGGTTTAAAAGGACACGGGCTGCGATCTGTGATACTTTAAATCACACGGACTGCAGTCTGTGAGGATGATGTATGACGCACCAATACAAGGAATAGACCGGTTGTAGAGCACGGTCGGAGAAGGACCGGAGCCCACTCTACATATGGAAAAGTCGCTAAGGGATGGCAGGAGGCCAGCAGCGCCCTCCCTGAAATGGGAGAAGATGAAGGAACAGTCGCCTGGCTAGCGTGCTGTTAATGATGGATTCTCTTCTAAAAGGTAGAATGATCACTTGCTAAGTGTCACTATTGGATGAGGAGAAATGCATTTGCATATGTTTTGGTTTTAAAAAGCCCAAAGATTTGGACATAAAAGTATTTTTACGAAAAGTTATCCTAAATAGGATTTTATGAGCGATTATAAACATGATACCCTAAAAGTAGGGTGTTTTACCCAAAAAGTGTAAATGTTAAAGATAAGATGAATTTTTTTCGATACAAATGCTTTTATGAAAATGGATTATGTGTTTTATACCTTGTTTGTTATAAACAAGCTCCAAGATGAGAATTATGAAAATGATTTATGTCAAACTTGTTTTTGGACATAAGAATGTCCATTGCCAAAGGGCTTAAATGAAAAATGTTTATGGACATTAGAATGTCTAATGCCAAAGTATTTAAATGAAAAATATTTTTGGACATGAGAATGTCCTTTGCCGAAGAGTTTATGAGAAAAGTGTTTTAGGACATATGAATGTTTGTTTCCAAAAAGAGTTTATGTGGAAAAATATTTTAGGACATATGAATGTCCATTGTCAAAGAAAGTTATGTCAAAAATGTTTTGGGACATCAGAGGTCCCTTGGCTAAAGGAATTTATGATGAAAAATATTTTGGACGTAAAAATGTCCATTGGCAAAAGAACATTTTTTACAAATGTCTTGGAACATTATAAATGTTCACACAAGACCAAAGAAAATTACTTAAAGAGGGTAAAACACATTATTTTGCCTTAACAAGCCCAGACGTGGCTTGTAAATGATTTTAAGAATGAATGTTTATGAAAATATTTTAAGACATAGAATTGTCCTCATGAATAAAAGATTTTATGATAATTTTTTAGGACATATAAATGTCCTCGGGTAAAAATGTGTTTAAGATGTTTATGGAAAAAAATATTTTAAAGGAAGTCTTACCCTAAAAGATAAAATGCTTGTTTACTGAGTTGTCACTCACGTTTTGTTTTCTCAAACCTTAGACAGGTATCGGGAAACTCAGGAGGTTGCGAACCTAAGCAATGAAGGAAAGGTACGTGATGGTAGCCATGTGGGCTATAATAACTAGCCATGATGATTGGGATAGCATGGTTTAAAGTTCTAAGGTATGTTGATGTATATGTGAGCTTATTTAGAATTTTAAGTTTTATGTGAACCAATGATTGAATGTATGCATGAATTGAATATGCCATGATCAAGTCAAAAGAACCTTTGATGTAGAAGAGTAAGATAAGATGCTATGAATGATATATACAATTTATTACAAGTGTATCATCGCTTATAAGATGAATGATGTGGAATGCAAAGACATGAAATGATGATGGAAAAAAATTTTTTGGACGAGATCCAATTAAGAACCCGCCGCGTGATCAGGGCAACAATCCTGATTCACATTTACCAATCGATAAGGTCTTGGAGTGAGGATGTGACGTCTTAGGTTGGGGCGCCACAATAAAGGAGAATAAACCCAATCTAGAATGGAAAACAGCCTTCCTTATAGATGTCAAACACTTGATAACTAAAATAGGTTTGAATGGAAAGCAATTTCAAGAACGTTGTGGCTAATTTCTAATTTAAGAGCTAGAATAGAGACGTCTATTAGAGGTTGGCTATGTCTAGATCAAAACATATTAGACGAGGAGACGAGCAAGAGAGCTACTAATTGTCAAATGAATCCCTTTTTATAGCATTTAAATCTCCCAACAAATGCCCGCTACTCCCACTCATTTTACATGGAAATCCATGTAGACGTTCCAACGATCTAGACAAATGAGTATAAATGAATAGCATGCCAAAAATCAAAATGAGGTGAGATAGAATGGATCCCAAGACTTTGCTTTGATAAGTTTTGATGTTACCATCATGCTATTATTAGGTTTGTGTACATAATAGATATAATATATTATATATTTTAATCTTGAAAATTTCCAACAATGTTTAGTTTTGGTTTATAATATGAGTTGAGATGAGATGTATGAGAAATAATTCTGTTAGTCCAGGCTAAACAAATATCTCACTTAGTCTACCTCAGAAAACTCATTTATAATGTTTTTTTTAATAATTTTTCTTCATACACTTTTTAATCTACGTATGTTTAACATATAAATCAAGATTTACCATTTTGTATATATTTTTTTGAGATTTTCAAATATATAAGTATTTTAAATACATATATGCACAGATATTTAAAATTTTCAAATAAACATATATGCACATATCCAGAAATGGTAAAAAAATTTGTTTATATGTTAAATACATTTAGATAAACAAACGTATGAAGAAAAAACGAAAAAAAGTATTTTAAATAAATTTCGAGGTGAGTTAAATAAGTCATTTGCTTAGCTTAGCCTAACAGGATCATTCCTAGAAATGTAATATTGTAAGACTGATTAAAAAAAAAACAGTTCATCTGCAGTGCTCAAACTCAACCATATTAATAAAGAAAATAGAAACTGGAAATAGCTCATTGTGCGCACAAAGGTGGCCCAGCAACTTTTTTTTTTTTTTGGAGTCATTCTAGCGGTTCGGTCCATCCTTGCTGTCTCCCGATTCTTAATGTTTTTACTTTTTATCCAAAAAAATTGCAAAACCGTTCCCAAACCGAACCCCCACTTCAAGAGCCGACGGTTGGGCCGGGCGGTTCCGTCCGGTTTTAACAGCACTGGACTTTTATATTGGAGATCTTGTTGGAGTTACCTCAGCAAAGCAAAGCCGATTTCGATGACCCCATTTCACATTTTGATCATCCTCGAACTATAATGTTGGTGCTATAGAGTAGACAATGAAAGCAAAACGGGACCAGATTTGGCTCCAAAGCAGCGGTTGAATCCATATATGAACTACCCAACGCGGTCCCCTAATAGAAGGCTTGTAGCGTTTGTTGCTCTTTCCTTATAATATAGTCTCCGACTCAAAAGAGATTCCCACCAAAACCCACTTTTCCATCCGATCCATGATTGTTTATTTCATCTCCCAGACCATCATTTACCAATCGCCATATCATCTCCACCCCAGCTACTTTATATTATGCACATGCCACAGCTCATTCTAGAAAATCTGCAGGAGACAAATTCAAAGATCAAGGTTAGAATTTAGATGGCGGCAATCAGTCTTCGTTGTCCTTTCTAAATACCACTGACCTGATTGATTTCTCTAGCATTTAAATGCCATCTAACTCACCACCATGCATGAAACTTTTCTAAACTAGGTTCCCGTGTGACCCACCAAATTATTTTCAAAGCTAGGACTGACATATTTTAATAGTTGTATATATGTGTGCGTTCTTCTTTATTAAGTTGCACCAAAGTCCAAAGGTGTCACATATTGAATGGTGTATTTCCAAGGTTAATTTTTTTTTTTTTTTTTTAATATTAACCGTGACTGGAATTGAAATCCTTCATCCGGAAGAAACCCGACTGTACGTTCTAGTGCAGTTGAAATTGCCACTCAAGGACAATAGCTGGTGGGCCCTGGAGTAAATTCCGAAGCTCTCAGGATTTGAAAGTGCAGGAAAAGAGATGGGTCTGTGATAATAAACAATGCAGTTGGTTTGGTTTGGTCCCAGACAGCAAAAATGCAGATGATAATCCACAAAAGGGAAACGTGATTGGTGGCCCACCCACACACCCTCCACAATCCCATGCAGGCCATGAGTGGGAGTACTGGATGGAGTTGATACTGACAGATATTCCCATAACGAATCATGAAGGATAGCTTCGCCTTGTTGAGGGGGGGAATATTACTCTGGCTGAACCTCCATACACTTGTGCCACTTGTGCCATCTCAATAATGAAAAATGGCAGCGGAGGTAGACGCAGTGGACCACCAAAAAAAAAAACTACCCCCTGGAAGAAGAAAAAGAATTAAGGTTCACGTGGGGAAAGAAAGAAAGAAAGTTACAAATGACATGAGCCGCATTTCTTAGAAATTGGTGGACGGATCTGAGACTCGAATCATTCCAAGAAATCATAATAGTCAGGCTCAGGCATAAATGGGTGAGACGAGAAAGCTTAGCTAAGCCAGCTCAGCTGCTTTGTCTGTACTCTGTATTTATCTAATCCTGCGGCTGCTTTGTAATTTGTAGATTACGGAAATGCCAAGTCACCGTAATTCGGATATCCTAAAAACACAAATAAAATATTGAATATTGAATATATAAGTTGCTGAATGCACTTTCTTATTTTACATTTTTTTTTTTTTTTTTTTTGTTGGTGGGGGTTTTAAAACCAGCAAAAGTCATGCGAGAAAAAGGCACAGGACCGCTGCCATGGAATCGGTTCCCTAGAAAAATGAAATTTCTAAGAAGAATTTGTAGCTATCGTGCCTAACTTTATTTTTTATTTTTTAAGTTTATATATATACATATTAAGTCATCTAATATTATAAATCAATATATGCATAACTCTCATAATACAGAAGAACTAAATAATACTCTCATTACTAGAGGGACAAAACTAATACCAACTAACGTTGGGAAGACTTGAAATTGCATCGCATCCTTGGGGGGAGAAGGCCGTTACCCCTGAAACACAACCTAATTAGCACTCTAGCGCTTGACTATTTGATGGACTTTATTTCCATGTAATAAATGGATTATACCCAAGTACTTTTTCCATTTTGGAACCACCTTGATGATGATGTTAAATCTACTCTACGCATTGCATTTAACATTATTTATTTGGCTAAGAGACCATCTTTCATTTAAATCAAAGATACGCATGGCCATATTTAATTTAAAATTATAAAAAATACTTATATCTATTCAAACATGCATTAGAATGTAATAATAAAATATAAACTTATTTATTCAGATTAGAATGATGTTTTAAATAGTTTAAATTTTGAAAATACAATTTTAAAACTGATATTTAAATGATACCATTTTATGACATTCATTTTGCACACTTTGTTAAATCGAGGCCTGCACCTTTTTTATTTCGATAAAACTTCCATCTCATAGTCAAACAAATGATTATTATTATTTTTTAATGAAGGTGCCAAATAAATGATTTTAAATGCAAGGCACCATTATTAAAGTGAGTAGAATGGCCAAGGTAGCACGAAAAGACTTCACCAAAGCAAGACCATTTTTATAAAAATCCAGCCCGTGGATCGTATTTGAATTGTTATAAATCAGTTAAAAGTAAATTGTTTGGTAGAGAAAGTGCTTTTTTTTAGGTGATTTATTTACTTGATAGCTATCAACTACAACTAGCAATGTTGTATTTATTTTTCTCATGAGCTGAAATGTAATTAGTAGCTGATTTTCTCTTTCAGGGTTTGGATTGCAGCTCTAAGTTATGAGGGCAATAAGAAATTAAGAACATGAGGAAAACAGCAACAAACAGGCCTCTTTTGATGTCAAGACCAACAAAACATCACTGCTCATGCCATTGGACGTCATCTGAGAGAAGCAGAGTTTGAAATTTGGCCTGTATTGCATTCATGAGCCGTCATGAAATGAAAAAGGTGTCATGTTACCAACCCTCACATGATTCCTAAAAACGAATCGTACCATTCCTCAAACTATTCCAGGAATTCCAGACAATATATATACATGCAGATCTGCTTTCAATGAAGAATAAGACCTTTCGCAGCAGCTCCTGCAACTGCTTCCTATGAAGAATTAGACCTTCTCCAGCAGCTCCTGGAACACAGAAAATGGGTTGGTATCATTTTCGTGTCGATGGTCTGGTTTATGTATGCAAATTGATAAACATGCCCCTGGAACCCAGCATGTAAAAGCGAGATGATCATTTCTCTGGGCCGACCATAAATGGGCTGAATCTGGGGATTATGATCATGTTTTTGAACTTGCAAAAATGGGCTATTACTCATTTCCTCTTTTGCAATGTGGCAAAATGAAAGAGCTGATTTAGTGCAAAGGATTTGAACTTTATTTCTAAACAGACGAAAGTTCATGACCTCGGAAAAGTTTCAAATTATCTATGCATCTTGGCTGGCGGGAAAACCTCTAGCCATCCTCCCAACAGACCTATTTGCTTGTGGAAAATTCAAGGGTTTTTTTGCAAATATTACGACATTGTTTGATCATAACTGCAAACATACCCTTATAGTTTTGAAAATGGCATATTACCACCCTCTAGTTCACAGCTATTTGGAAGAAAACCCATGACATTCAGTTCCATTACAAAATCATCAAATAAATTTTCAAAATTCCAAAATTCTTCTTATCTTCTTCCCCAAGCAAAAAAAAGTAGCTGCAAACCTGCATCTGCTATAGCTCGCATAGTTTATTACAGGTGGATGGTGATATCTTACAAATCTTCATCATTCGGTTTCACAATCTGACTCCTAAGACTATAGGCTATATTCTATCAATGATGGATGGTGAGTGCAAGCAGACTTCTTGATTAATGGTCCGCCTGGCCACACTAAACATGATTATCCAAATTGAAATTTGAAGGACTCAAATTCTGCCTCTCTCACATCGATGTGTCCAGAGTTTTTGGCAAAAAGAAGCATTTCATCAATTATTGTTCTAATAATAGGATAATTCAAAGATTGTTCGATGCACAATCAAGGTCCATTGAACAAAAAGAACATCCCCGCAAAAAATCCACTGAAATATATTACCATATATATATACATACACACACACATGGGTGCAACTTGGGCCGGGTTGAGCCCCAACCCTATTTTAAACGGTGTTGGAATTTGCTTTTTTGTAACCCGAGCCTGAAGAACCCAAGACACCCGATTTGTAAAATAATAGGATTAGGGTTCAAGTGAACCCGAGCCCGATTTTTCATTTTATATTTATTATAAAATACATTATATACATACTATTTCAAAAATATTTTCTTATATTTTTTGTATTTTATGTTATTATATCTATTTGGCATACGGTAATTTTATTATAAATAAAGTATATTATTTTCATTTATATTTATGTTTTATTTCTATCATTTATTTTTACATCCATTAATTTTCTTCCTTTATCTTGTTTTTTATGTTAAATTTCTTTAGAAATATTCTTTAGATTATTATTTTTTAAAAAATATGTAGTTTGATTATATACTATTATGTTTACTTACATAATTTGTTATTATTATTTATTTATATGAAATTATAAACTTATCATTTTTAAATAAAATGTAAATTCATCAACATAAATTTCAACCCGAAACTCAACCTGAACCTGATTTTTCAAAATAGAGTTAGGATTTAGATTTTACAAATAAGGTTAGGGTTAGAGTTGATATTTTATAAATAGGGTTAGCGTTAACTCGAGTTTCATGCGCCCAAGTCGCACCCCTACATATATATTGAAAGAAGTAAAATATAGAACAAAAAATAAACAGAATAAATGTTTTCAGCCATTAATATAAATTGTTTTTGGCATCTATAACCGATAGATGGAAACTTACTTCGGAATAAGACATTGATAGTTTAGAATGTACCGAAAAAAAAAATTAATGATCTGGGATGTATCCTCAACAACATAGGTGTACTTGAAATTTTTGGTAAACAATGTGGGATTAATATGCCATTTTTAAAACTAAGGTATCACATTTGCAATTATGGTCAACCAATGCAGGTATATTTGCAAAAAATCCAAATTTTAAACCATATGGAAAGCTGCATGATGGATTCAACGATTGACCAATATCCAGGATGTAAATATTTGACTCATTTCCTAAGCACACCCCAAGATAGTTTGCATTTTTCATTTATAATTGTAATCTCTAGATAGAAAATTAAAAAGAGTTCTTTGCAAATATACTCACATTGTTTAATCATTACTACGATCAAATTCACTCTCATAGTCCTCAAAATGACAAATCCACACCCCAACCTCCTCCAACCCCAAAATCATTGATATGTAATTCCCAAATGAAAGCCAGGAAAATATTTTGAAAATACCAGAATTGCCCTCATTTTCTTTCCTAACAAAGACCATGGCCGCATCCACCTTCACAATTCAAATGACTCTTCATGACAGGTCACATAATGTGTGAATCGCTGCCTTATTGATCTCCTTATGTTTGAGGCATAATTTGCGTGAAAAACTCCTGAGTCATGTGGAAGGGCTGTGGAATTTGAGCCATTCATCGTTATGATTTTGTATGGATGATGCTTGGTATGAGTGGACCTTCAGAAGTGTATATCCAACATTGTCGATCAATGATAGAATTGGCCCATAAGCCATAAAATTCAGCAGCTAGACTCTGAAATTGGGCAGTGAGAATTTGATAGGGTGTCGACCAAAGAGT
This sequence comes from Annona cherimola, assembly GCA_030490835.1. Taxonomy (NCBI): domain Eukaryota; kingdom Viridiplantae; phylum Streptophyta; class Magnoliopsida; order Magnoliales; family Annonaceae; genus Annona; species Annona cherimola. Next base: position 70,764,701 of record CM059976.1, read on the forward strand.
GGTTAGAATGATAAGAGGAAGCTATCGGAGTCAGGTTGGCTGATAGACCATTAAGGAACCGAGCAAATAGCAATAGTGAAGGAAGACGAAGATGTGGTCTTTCCTTAGATGTGTTTAGGATCGTCTCATTGGATGACATTTTCCAATCTCAAGTAAACCTTTTCCATTTCAATATTACTTTTTCTCGTTTCTCATATAAATCTCTCATTTCCCAATACATAATAACCCTATTTTTTTTTTCCATTGTCATTACTATTTTTCCCCTTCCCAATATAATTTCTTAGTTTCCAATACACAATCACCTCCTCTTCCACAACTCATTCCATTGAATGATTCAGAATGGTTGGGGAAGAAGAGGGCAATTTTTTTTTAGGGGTTACGATCAAGTGCACCCGGGTGTAAATGCCTTTTTTTTTATTTTTTTCGAAATTTTTTTTACATAACTGTTAATCTAAGTGTATTTAACATGTGAATCAATTTTTATTATTTTTGGAGATTTTTAGATTTTTAAAAATCAGTGGCATTTTAGTAATTTTAAATTACAAAAAATGCCACTGACTTAAAAATCCAAAAAAATTTAAAAATCTCCAAAAATAGTAAAAAATGATAGACATATTAAATACACTTAGATTAACAGTTTTATGAGAAAAGTTTCAAATTTTTTTTAAAAAAATAGGTTAAATACACCTAGGTATACTGAAGCTAAGTGCATCTAAGTGTGTTAAATAATATCCCTTTTGTGGTAATTTTGTTACGGAGGTGAATGTCATGGGTATGCTTGCAAGTAGTTGCGAAGAATAGCGGTAAATTGCCATTTTCGAACTCTTGGAGTATATTTGCAATTATAATCAAACAAAATGAGCATATTTGCCAAAAGACCCTATTAGTAATGAAAAGATTTTGTAGCTCTAAAAGTTCACACATGGGATTGGTTTGTTAGTGTCGCATCATGCATGTAAAAGGATGTAACCGGGGCGTAAGGCTCCAATTGGTGTTGTATCATGCATATATCAATAAAAATATGAGGGCACCACCTTCAGTGCTTATGTAATCTGGTTGTACCTTCTCTTGTTTGTAGATGGCATCAATCTTTTTGATATATTCGTCTGTCAATTTCTGCATTTAGACAGTGAGGTATCAGTAATACAGCACTGGGCTTTTAGAAAGAGCATATATGCCGAGGAAAGTCTCTTAGCATTTACTCAGAACTCCCAATTAGGATTCTGAAATTTCTCTTGTTTAGGCAGAAAGGATGCATGTTATTCAGAGTACCATGCTGAAAAAATCCTGCCCAAACTGAAGTTGCCCATATGGTGGTTAAGTATCGAGTTCAATCATAGACCCACATTTAAGTGCTTGATCAAGTTACAGCAGAATGGATGTTTATCTGTTGCCTGGTAAATACTGCATCTAGCGGCGATTTGGGTCTAATTCATAAATGGAGATCCAAACTTCATGACCAATAACAGAACATACAACATATGAATTGAACCCTCTACTTGTAATCCTAAAATTTGAATACATATTTGAGATTTTAGATTGAATTCAGGGTAATTGGAAAGATAAAAGGTTCACAATGTGTTTAAAGTGTAAATAATGATATGAATTGATGAATAAATATTTATAAAAGATATAATAATAAGGAAATTGAAAATGGTATAAGATTTATGATTGCATGGCATTATGGGTAACTCATGATATGAAGAGAGTCTATATCAAATAGGTAAAGAGTGTACAGGAAATTCAATAGAATCAGATACGTTTAAAGGAATGGGTGGCAATTTGTGTTTTGGGATTTGATGGGATGATGGAATGGTTGATGCAAATTTGATAGAATTATGGTTGAGTGTTGAGTGTTGACACATTTTGAATGGTCAGAATGAATTCCATGGCTGAGACTTGTGAGGAGAAATGGACATTATGGTTAAGGGAAACCTATGGAAGAGCAATATGGTGTTACTTTCAAGGGCACACATGATGAACACATGACACTTCTGATAGGCAAATTATAAATGGATGTAAAGATATTGAAGTAAAAAATTCAATCCAACAAAAGGTCCATCAAGTTGAGTTTTCTAGAAAATGTCATGGTTAAAAGACTAAAATTAAGCCAAGCTAGAATTATTAGAAGTTTAAAAGCATCAACACTTTTAAGACAAATTTAAATAGTAGATGATATTTCTAAAAGACATTACATATGGTTGGAAGAACCTTAAAACTTAAAATCCAAGGCATAAACAGTTAATTAGTTAGAGTTTTCTAGAGGAAGCTATGGTTAAAACAATGCAGGTATATTAAATTTTAGAGAAAAAATATTGTGAGAGAAGTTGTGAAAATTGAGTTAATTATGGTAAAAAATAGGATAAATAAAGCAGTAGAACATGTAATGGAGATTGTTTGTTGCATAAAAAATGTAAAAGAGACTAGAAAAGTGGTTGTTTTTGGGGTTCGTTGGGGTTGTTGGTGAAGTAGAAAGTGGTTGCTAGCAGAGGCATTTCATAATAAAAAGAGGGGTATGCAGCTAGCAGAGGGATACATCTAGAGGAAAAAATAGGTGTAGAATCCACAAGAAAGTGGTGGAGAGAGGTATAAAAGAAGAGAAAAAGATATCCACAGTGAAAGAAGTAAGCAATATCGTGTTTTGTTGACGAATACAATGAATAATTTGTTGAATACGTTGATTGAACTATAAATAATCTAACTCATGTTTTGCTGGGACCTGTTATAATAGTTTTCATGAATGTTGTGGATGAACAAATAGATAGACGCTATGAATGATGCAAATCTTTATGTAGTTTCTTAAGAATTTTCTCAGAAAGATAATATCAACTTGATTGAGTTGCTTGGATTAATTTATTCAGCTCAACAAAATATGCATGGTTTGGTGATAATTTTTATAAAAATTTACCAGAATTGTGAAAGTCTTTGAAAATATGATATTTGGGGTGTGTTTGGGAAGTGGTAAAACTTTTGATGAAAAGTTTTTTATGTAAAAGTTGTTAAATTAGTAGAAAATGATGTGATATTGTAGGGGTAATGATGAGGAGTAAAGAGAATAAATTTAAAATAAATAGGTTAGTTGTATTGGTAGTTGTGTAGAAATGATTGAAAAGTAAGGTTGTTGTATAGAAAGATGTGTAAAAAATAATTAAGAAAAGAGTAGTTATGGAGAGTGAAAAGTTTTAACTTGACAACTTTTGCAAATTGCCAAACACACCCTTGAAAGAAAATACTCATAGAATTTTATGTTTATGGTATTTCTGTGGATGTGCTTAACAAATGCCATAAGCAAAGCATTATTGCAGGATAGGAAGAGAGATTTGGTTAACTTAAAGAGGAGATCACAACACGTGAATTCAGGAAGAGACATTGGATCATCTAGGGAAGATTCACAAATAAGTCATCTTAGAGCAGAACAGTGGATGGATGTGCTGCATAATATGTATTTCATGACATGATAAAACTCAAGAGTTGGGTCAAAAAGGGTAGACTTATATCATTTGAGTCACTCCAGGAGGGCTGAAGAATGAGTTGTCTCAAAGTAAATGATGGTGCAATGTCCATGCATGAACGATGAATGAAATGTTCAAGATGAATGATGTTTGATGAGTTTTATCACGGTTAATGGTAATGGTTTTTGATGGAAGTTGGGGTCTTTATGAGGAACAATTTTTCGTTTTAGAACTAATAATGCTTTATGCCTGTGACATTTGTTCTTGAGAATGAATTTCACAGTAGTGCTATACTTACTGTCTGATTACATCACTGCTCTGTTTTCCAAATCCCAGTGGTAAAGTATGCAATAGGCAGTGCCACAGTTGTGTAGAAGACATAGGAAAAATTGGGTGGTTCTGGTTCGTTGCAGTTAACCACAGGAGAGAAACCCAGGTGGTCATGTATTTTTGCCATTCAATCGTGTGGGGGGTAACTGGAAACTGTTGGATTGAAGGGGGCGTTTAGCAAAATAACCATGCACATTGGGTTTAAAAATCGAATAAGTTTGCAATCCAACCCTAAGAAGCCTCCCATTGCCATTGCTATTCGCTAATACTATTAGCTAAATGCTGTTTCTGCCCACCCCATCCCCATCCATTCCAACCTCAACCTCTTTTATCTTCTTCTGTTTGTATTTTGCAATCCTCAAAAAGCATAATAACACCAGTGTCATCTGAACCACATGTAGTATTGATTATGAATTATGATATCCAAAATCATCAATCAATCAATCATTTTGCTTTCTGACTAAATTCTGATTTCAATTATAAATTATATAAATCCCCATCATTAACGTTATCTTTTAAGACTCACATCATTTCTCTCCATTTCTCCTGTTAAATGTAGACCATATTATGGCTGAAACTGCTGCTGGTGGCATTTGAGAAGATGGAGAGAGGCAGGAAGCATATGTGGAATCTATGGTAGGGGAATTGAAATTTGGAAGAGAGATGGAGGGTTTCAAAGTTTGGAGAGAGAGAGAGAGGGGAAAGAGGGCTGTTGAGATCGAACGCAAAATCAGAACCCAATATTGGGTTTCCAAAAATGACAGGATTGTAAATTTGTAATAGATGATCCTGAATGTTTTGCCTTGTGTACTTAAAATGGATTTTTCTTACCGCGAATACTGTGTGCTTTAGTTAAAGTGGGGTTGACGGCTGATGCATATGCTTAATACAATAAAATGCCAAAGATAGAATAAATAAATTTTACTTCTTAATATACCTGCAAATCACTTGACAAGTCTTTCACATTGTCTTTTGAGAGCTTTTTCTTCTGTAAAGAAGTAAAGGGAACACTACTTGAGACAGAAGACTTCCAAGGAATAAATACAAGAAAAGAAATAGGACACAAAACCTTTTCAAGTTTCTCATAGGCTTTTAATCCTTCTCTTCTTATATTTCGAATAGCATTCTGGCAGCAAAAACAAAATGCATAATAAGAAAGCATTATGAGAATTGGAAGCCTGAGCACAACTCTACTGCTCAACATTTGAATTAAGAAAGCAATATAATTCAATGCAAAAATATGCGATTGCTCATCAAATTTTGAGCAAACAATTGCACAATTAACTAACCAGAGCACAACTCTCCTGTTCAACATTCTCATCAAGTGCAATGAATCCTCATGGTTTGGTTGTCATAATTAGAAAACGTTTCTCTATCCTGAGTTTTCTAGCAGGATCATGTGGCAACAAATTTATAGCAGAAAAGTGAATTGAAAACCTGGTGGGTCTTCATTTCTGAGCAATCACAACTTAAAAAGCAGGAAAATAACCTTAGATTCCCCAACGGTAGATATTTATTAGATAAACTCAAAATTATTTATGCTAGCAAATTTCCTTCCAATTTTTAGGATGTATATATATCATCTAACCCATTACCCATCAAGATCGACTAGGGCATAATTTGATAGAACTATATTATATGACTCTGTGCATGTCCAAGTGATCCATAAAATCTTATAAAAGTTGACCAGTCTAGAGTTCGACAGATCAAATCGTGGCTGCCATCAGAATAGGGGTGTGGAGGGTATGGGATGAGAGTAGCCACCAGTTTTTCCAAAAGGAAAAATTCTGGGTTGTAAATGCAAGAAGCCCTACATTATATTACTGTAGTATAGATTTCTAACTTTGTTGAGATTTTGATGGAAATGCTGAGGGAGGGAGAGATAACACTTGAAAAGCCTGTCAAACATAACATACCTTTCCTTCTTCAACTCGTTTAGCCATAATTTTTGGTAACTCCTGCATGTACAATAAGAGAAGTATGAAGGTGGGGAAAATAACACAAGTTCTCTAGGTAGACTATAGAAACACTCAGCTTACACATCAAAAACTCAGAAAGGCCTTATACTCAAATTCTAGATTTAGTTTATTTAAATATTAATAGGCAATTTTACCATAGCTTCTATTAGAAAATAGCCTGATTCCTGGATCCCCATTCTATCATTCTTAAGTAATGCTTAATCTTTCCATAAAAAAAAAAAAAAAAAAAGCAATGCTTAATGTTTATCAGAGCTTCAAAAGTTCATACACTATTGACAATACAGAAAAATGTTTTGAAAAATTTCTTACAGAAGAATATAATAACTAAACACGCTTGGATTTAAGTATAAGCCATGGCAAAGGAAGTTTATGCGCAGTTCAAGCTAACAATGGAGTGCACACTGCTAACATAAGGCTCTACAACCTAAGTGCTGAATTACGCAATAAAAAAAAAAGTTCTTAATAAATGTTAGTCAAAAAAGTTGTTGGCTTCAACAGACACATAGCCTCTCTGAGGTACTAAAATTTCGCATGGATGGAAATGATGAAATGTGATAACATTAAAGGAAAGAATAGTAGCTGTTTGACTGAGGTTAGACTCATATGACCATAATGCAGAAATAGAATGTGAATAAATACAAACCTTCCTCCTTTTCCTTGTCAACGGTGGGATAGTCAAAATAATCACTTCTCCGTCATTGTTTGGAGTGAAATCAAGATAAGATTTAACGATGGCCTTCTCAATAGCTTTTAGCCTGAGACATCAAAAAGGATCAAAGACACTTACAGCCTTCAAATCCCCAAACATTAAAAGAAATGAATGTGAATTTCACCTTGATTTTTCGAATGGTTGGACCATGATGGAACTTCCATCAGGGGCACTAACTTCCGCAATGCTTTTTAAATGCATTGGACTTCCATTGTATTCAATCTAGACATGAATTAAGAGAAGCTATTTCAGTAATTGCAACCAAAGCTGAAGCTAGTCATAATATCATCATCATCATCATCATCATCATAAACTGTTTTCCACTTATGTGGGGTCAACTGCATGGATCCCATTGCGCAATTCTTAATATCTAACTTGTCATATTATGTTTAATTGCTCCTGTCCACATTTCTTTAGGTTTTCCTCCCATTCTTGTACTGCCTTCTTCTTCTTCTTTTTTCTTTTTATTAAACTCAACTCTCCTATTAAATACCATTTCGGGCCTTTGTCTAACATGCCTAAACCAACTCAGTCTACTTTCCCACATTTTATTACATATTGACTTCACCTTTAGATTATCTCAAATTACTTCATTTCTAATTTTATCTTTTTGTTTTATCACTTATCCACCTAAAAATTCTCATTTCTACAATGCTTATTTTATGTATATGTTGCCCGTTAATTACCCAACATTATGATTTATATAGCATAGCAGTTTAATTGTTTTCTTATAATTTAATTGGAACTTGACAGTCATAAAATTATTGAACATCCTGCTTGGATTCTATTCATCATGTTTTTTTTGCTTTCTTCACTTTCTCAAACTTTTGATCTTAGGTACCGAAAGTGATCAATACTTAGCATTGCTTGAACTGAAGTCTTAATTAATACCTCATCCTAGGTGCTTATTGTTATTGCATTTCATATATTCAAATTTTGTTTAACTAATTCTAATACCATTATATTCTACAACGTCTTTATATTTGCTTAGTTTTAAGTTTACTTATCTTATTTCATCTATTAGGATTATATCATTTGTAAATAACATGCACCAAGGCATTTCTTCTTTTAAATGTCTGGTAAGTTCATCAATAACTAAAGTAAGAAAGGTAGAGTTTGAGGCTGAGCTTTAATGCAAAGCTATTTCAATTAGAAAATCACATGTATCTTCACTCATGATTCTCACATATGTTATACGCTTCTCATACGTATTTCGAAGAACATCAACATATCTATTGGAAATTTTTTTTATTTTCTAGCGCTTTCCATATCATTTTTTAGGACTATCATATTTTTTCTAAATTAATAAAAATCATGTGGATGTTCTTTTTCTTCTTGCTACACTTCTTGAATAATTGTCTAAGAGTCTATTTGGTAAGAGAAAAAATTTTTCTCACTTCTTCCTATACACCTCTTGATATGATTTGATATATTAACTACTAAGAGTGTAAATAGGTTGATTTCAACTTAAACACGACTGACACAAAATGATTTATAATAGGGTCGGATTAGGCATTTTTAAAAAAATATAACTTATACAATCCAAGTTGAACCAACCCGATCTCGAATCAGTTATGGGATTGGTCAACCCAATACGAAATTGCATGTTAATATAAAATAAATATATTATAAAAAAAATCAAACAAGATCAACCACATGGAATCACCATAAGGTGACACATGAAATCATATGCTAAACTGGCATAAGCTAAGACAACATTGCTTCGAAATATTATTACTTAGCAATTGAGTTGCTATATAACTCACGAATTGGAAGGTTCATGGAAAAAAGGATTATTTTTTCATTCTTTGATATAAATTTTATATTTTAAGATTAAATGGGTGTTTCAAGTAATACAAAATTCTTGAATCGAATTTGTATCCAAGATGAGAAAGTAATGATGTGTATTAGGAATGAGTGAAGTAATATTGGAATTGGGAAATTGTCTTAAGAATGATGATACAGATTCGGTTCAAAGATCTTATATATTCTAGAATAGGCCCTACCTTAATTGAGTAAAAAACTTTTAAATATCATATATTTATTGATAAATGTCATGTATATTAAAATGAATATAGAGCATACACATTAGAATATTAAAAACTAAAATTCTAAGCATAAATGTTACTTGTTACCATTGCTTCTAAATCAACATCTGTTATTTAAATATTTTATAATTAAACTCAACATGTAATTATGTCACACATACCATTTAAAGAACATTTTGCATAGAGCATCTATGAAAGAGGCCACTGATGCACCCGGCTGCAAAACCCATTTTTTAACATATTTTTTGAAATTTTTTTCATGAAACTGTTAATCTATGTGTATCTAATACATGTATCAATTTTTACCATTTTTGAAGATTTTTAGATATTTTTACTAAAAATGCCACTAATTTTAAAAAATCTAAAAATCTCAAAAATGGTAAAAATTGATACACATGTTAAATACACAGATTAACATTTGTATAAAAAGAGTTTCAAAAAAATAAAAAAAAGGGTTTTGCAGCAGGATGAATTGAAACCAATGTTGTCAGAACCGAACCGGTGATTGAACCGGTAAAGGAACTGGTCTGGTTCGAACCGGTTCGAATCGGTGACATCAGCATGACTTATGATGTCATAAATATTAAATTACTTTTAAATTTTAAGTAAATATATTGATAAGTTAATCCTAATTTAACACCTGTAATATGATTCTGAGCCCTTTATAAGGTCATTTATACCTTAATTACAGAATTTGAAACCCAGATAATAAGATTTAATGAAATCTACCTTATCTAACAGCGTCTAACGATATCTAACAGCATCTAACGCCATCTAACCGGATCTATGAATAAGGTTAAAATAGATAAGTTAGTTATATGGATAGGTACGTAAAAATAATTTAAAAATATGATAATTATATAAGAAAATATTAAGAAATAATTTTATAATAAGGTAGTTACGGAGAGTGAAATTTTTTTATTAAAAACAAATGTCTTATAATCTAATCATTTTTTCTTTAACTATTCTAACTTTACTTTTATCATTTTATAACAATGGTACAAATTTCAAAATAAAAAATGACCAAAGGTTAACTAAGTCTCTTTTCCAGGAAGGTTTGACAGTTGTCTTATATGACATTTAAACGTACATTGTTAAAATATATTTTTAAATATAAATAAAAACGTAAATTTTCTCAAAAATACAGAATTTATTTAGGGTAGCGAATAGATATTTTTCAGTCGGGATATTTTCTAATTAAATCATATTTGTGTTCGTGAATCCACGTCGTAGTGCTGTGTGGGGCCCATATTTGCCTTGGACATTTAATTCTCACCCACTCTGGCGTGCAATGGCATGGAGTCACTGACGCAGATCCCTGAGGATCCGGTCCTTCTTCACATGCGATTAAAGTCAACACGCGCATGACTTGTCATTGTCATTGCCATTGCCAATTAAGGTTAGCTTCGACCGTCAGACCAGGCGAATCCGGTCCGACCGGAAATTCCGGTTCAACAGTTCGGACGGTTTTGTGTAAACGAACCGAACCAGATTAAACCAAACCGGAAACTGGACTGGTTCCTGGTTGGACCGGTCCGACCGGCCGGTCTGGTCCGGTTCTGATAACACTGATTGAAATTGCATTGAATCAATTGCCCTATGAAAGAAATTCCCATAAGAATTTTATGATAAGAATATATAAGCAATCAAGCTCCCTAAAATATTCTCTCCATATTATGAAAGTATTTTGACATAATATAAATAGAAATTTCTAATTCTTTAGGGATGCTAATGAAATAATCAAATTTTGACCATAAAATATAAGAAATTGAAGTTTCTTTTTTTTTTTCTTTCCCTATTCCTTTTTCTATTTTTTCTGTTTCCTTGTTTCATGTTTCCTTTTCTTGTAATTGTCGACTAATTCGATTTGCAACTTGAACTAAATTGATTTCTATAGATTTAAGTTAGGATTAGGTTAGAGTTTTATACATAGGGTCCGGGTTAAGAAGACCCCAATCCAAGTCAATCCAACCTGATTTACCCCCTAATTAACTACCTTATTGCTGGGAATGCGACTCAAGTAGGGAATCCACCTAACCCTAATTTGGGTTGAGTATGATTGAACGAAATATCTGTAGGATAAGGTAGGGCGGGAAAAAAATACCCATCTTCTTAAATAGAATAGGGCTGCTTTCATAACATGGGTACCCATGTAGGTAATAAACGTCAGCAAGTAGCAATTTCAAATACTTAAATTGTTAGTTGGTGGTCTAGAATCTTTAGCGACTTTTTAAAATTATTTAGAAACTGCATTTGTTTGTTTAATTGAATTTGAAGCTCTGTATATATTTTCATGATTTAATGACTACATATTTGAAATATTTACCTTTCTTTTTTATGTTTGTTTGATATTAATTTAAAATGATGTTGTTATTGGTTAATTAAAGAATCAATTTAGAACCGAAATTGACTTGACCATCACATGGATAGGGTACGGTGAACCAAGAACTGAACCAATGTATGAGAAAGGTAAAAAAAGGATTTTAATAGGATATGAGTAAAGTAGATCAAAAAATGAACTAAACTAACCAAAGTTGCGGTATTGCACCCTCACTCACTACTCGACTTTTTAATTATTATCTTTACATTCTTAGCATTTTTCACATCTTTCCATGCAACTATCTTAACCCAATTTACTATTAAGGTAGGGTAAGATTTTTACAAAAAAGAATGAGTGAATTCAACTAACTTGATCTACGAGTAACATAGGATAGAACTTTTAGAATAAGTTATAAATTAGGTAGACCAGGAACCTAACCAAACTAACTCGAGTTGCACCCCTACTCAATACTTTACTTTTTCAATTATTTATTTTTCACATTCACATTGTTTTTCACATCTTTCTAGATAACTATCTTATCTATTTTATTTTTATTCTCTTTACTCCTAATTGTTATCCCAATCATATTACATCAATCTCTCACCTTTTCGAATTTTTTTCCCCAAATTTTTGTGCTCACTTTTTTTTAACCTCATACTAGATAGAACCCAAGGAAGAAAAGGACTTAATTGTTGATCTCCTTGGTATAAAACCAAACTCATTTTTAGGAGTATTTGTTTCTTGTCTTTATTCTTTGTTCAATGACTCTTTCCTGCAACTTCATTGTATGATTCACTAATTTGTTCCAATTTGCACAATTTTGAATTTTTCTTTTATTTTTATAAATTAGTACTGTAGTGCTTTTCTCCATTCGTTTGATATTAATTTTTTCCTATAATCTTATTAAAGAAATATATTAACCAATTTATGAACTAAAATGTAAATTATTAAAGAAGCAAGTAATAATAAAATGAAATAAAATATTTGCCCTTCTTGTAAAGAAAATAACAAACATTTCACAACATCAGTTTTTTATACACAACAACTACAAATTTATTTGACATGAAAAGAATAAAAGAGAAATATCTTGCTAAGTTAGCAATAATGATTAACGATGTGTTTGCACACATGTATCACAGGTTCAAACATTTGTATTAAATGAAAACATGTTCAAACATCAAATGTTGAGCTTAAAACAAAATGTGTGCATCACCCATAAGAAGACACTTGCATCAATCCTCAGCCAACAAATGCCAAAAGGAACTAAAATGATAATGATATGTGAGAGATGATGCCAGAAAGTAAATTTACAATAGAATAGGTTTGATGTGAAGGCAGGCTAGAAAGAGGATAAGGCTGCCTTTGCAACTAAAGGTCCTAGGTTTGACTCAAGAGAACCACTTTGTAAAAACAAGGATAAGATTGCATAAATGGATGTACTTCCTTGGACCCCAAGATGAGTGGGGGCTCTATGCACTAGGTTGACACGTTTGAATGAAATACACACCCATACTTAATGCCAAAAAATGCTAACAACACAGCCAACTTAAGCACTGAAAACCAAAAAGAATAAATGTTAAACTAAAAATGAATAGATGATATCAAGAACCCAAAGCCTGCGTTTGTCTACCTGCCAGCCCAGATAATTTTTTCTCCACGGCTTTTGTCATGAGCCATTTGCTTTAGAACCAGTGCTGCATTTACCAGGGATTTGCATGCACTTGCATTATCACATTTAGTTTTAAGCAATGACTCATACAAACAGAATGTCCAATAACAAAAACAAGATTGTTTGGGTAGAATGAAAAGGACAGACTTTTGGAAGACAGATAACTTTCTTCAATAGGGAAAGAAGGGAGAAATTAAAATTTGAAAAGGAAAAGAGAAGAGATTAGAAAAAAGAGGAAGGACCTTCCCAACAGGAAAAAAAGTCGGGGAAAAGAGGTAAAGTGTTTGAGAAAATATAGAAGGAAAAAGACATTGGAAATTTGTATTTAATAATTATTTACAAGAAGAGTCACAACTCTAATGCCAGCTATGAGATATATTAAAAAAATTAATATATAGCATAAAAACCTAATTTAATTACAGACCCCAAATAAAATAATAACTATTCATCTAAACCAACAACGAATGTGATCTATATGATAACCACTTCATGCATCTATCAATTCCCAAACTGAATAATTAAAGGAGCGAACCGGTTCATTTGCGTGAACTGGTTCAAAACATGACCCATCTTGATGATGATGTGAAATTCATTCCAGTCATTGTATTCAGAACTATTCGTTTCGCTAGGAAATTGAGTTTCATCCAAATTTAAGATGTGCATGACCCTCAGTTGATATATGTGTAAAACCAACATAATAAAATTATTTAGTTTGTATATTAAGCTTAGGGTTCTTACTTTTAACATCTAAACCTTCTAAAAAGTTTTCTTTTGCGGATGAATGATTCTATGAATCATTATAACATTTTAATGCCTTTGTGGATGGATTATAGTGTTTTCCATAATTTACGTATAATTATATATTTCTAAGTGGATATGAACTGCCCAATACAAGAATTAATAATTTTTATACTATGATAAAATAAATGATTTTAAACAATGTTAACAGTCGAATTTTTGTTTTACTATCACAGTCAGCCCCATCATTAAATATCTTTTTTCAATTAAAAAACCTTTAAAAATGAAAAAAAAAAAAAAACCAAGAAAATATGGCTGCCACAATTTTTTGACAAGAATTGATTATTGTTTAAAGTTTAACTTTCTGCAGATACTTGTGATGTTTTTACTTTAGCATTGACAACATTCAAGTGGACCTGAAAAGAAGAAAAAAAGAAAAAGGTCTTATGGCCAAGAAAGGAAAGGAGTGTGAATATTCACCGTTTATAAGTCTACCTAGTGAATATTAGAAGTTATTTTCCGGTAACATACTTAAATAAAATCAATATTGAAATAGAAACTAGTCTGATAGTAGGGGAAGAAAAACTATAAACTACATTCTGTACCTCAAACCAGTCAAGCATGGCAGGATTTGCTCTTCCTGTTCTTATCGTGTTCAAATTTGATCGGACTGTTTCAATGGCCTTTTCCATTTTCTGTTTCTGGAAACCAAGTTGCAAATACAACATCAAGCACGATGAATCAACAAACCATAAGACAATATCATTTTCCACAAGCAGTATCCATGTGTACAAAGCTTCTTTGCAAAAAATAAGAGTCAGCTATGATAATTTTGTTATGTCATTTTCCTCTGTTTTGGACCATGGCCTACGTTAAGCTACATGCATTTCTTAGTATCCTGCTATTGCAAATTTTTGTATCTAATGATGGTGGCCAAAGGCAAACCACCATAAAGCAACTTTCCCACAACGCACAACTTATCTCATCCCCAAAAATTCCTACAAACACTTTCATTTTGATATTTATGCTTCCAATTATGAACAATCCATCTCAAGAGGTTCATTTTGCCAATGCTCATCCAATTAGCATGTGGGTCCTTGGACACAAAATATTCCGCCCCATAAATCATTCTTGTAGCCAACACTACAAAATTTCCTCATTAGGTTTAGAACTTGGCAAATGTATAAAACTGCCAAAGTGCATTGCTTATTCTTTTAATTGGCTTGAATTATATTAAAAGAAACATTATCAATCATTGTAGTCCTTTATCACCAATGCATTGACAATTATAGAGGACTGCTGAAGTGCATTGCTTATTCTTTTAGTTGGTGTGAATTCTATTTAAAGAATCATTATCAATCATTGGGGTCATTTATCACCGAAACAACACAATGCAACAAAAATTATCATGAAGTATAGTTTCCATTAAGAGTATTCCCCATTCCAACTGCTATTTTCATTGCAGTTGCATTCCACTAAATCAGTTTTGGAAAAGACAGTCTTGTTAATAAAATTTTTAAAAAATAATAACATAACCGGATGAGTTTGTCAAACAGAATTAAACTGAATCTACATTAAAAAAAAAAAAAAAAAAAAAAACAGTGCCTACCACGTTTTTTTCAACCAATGACTTTAGAGCTTGAATTTCATCATTTGTGGCACACCTCCAGATGCCTATGCTGAATCAGTTGCAAAATCTAACAACTTCAGACTTAGAGCATCCTCATACAAACACAATCTCACTTTGGAGAAGCAAATGAATAATAGTGGAAACACAACGGTTCATATTTTAA
The DNA here is from genome assembly GCA_030490835.1 of Annona cherimola. Taxonomy (NCBI): domain Eukaryota; kingdom Viridiplantae; phylum Streptophyta; class Magnoliopsida; order Magnoliales; family Annonaceae; genus Annona; species Annona cherimola. The sequence goes on from CM059976.1 coordinate 70,779,739, forward strand.
AGTTGATGACACAGCCAATCATGGTAGGCATTAAAAGAGCAAGGCAGATGTAACATGAAGCTCAACATAGAATTTATAACAGCAAGCATCATAGCCACAAATAAAATACACTTCCCATTAAGTGATCACAAAGTTTGCTGCTCACCTCTTTTTCATTAAGTTTTTTCTATATGTTGATTTGCCAAAATTTTCACCTGTAGCATCTTGTAGCCTGACATAATTTGCATTGAAACTCCATGAGAATGCATTCGTGGATGTGGAAAAACACTTGGCATAACTGTATTCTCTGCTGTAAGGACCTGAAAAATATTATGTTCTAGAGTGTGTATGTGAACAGTCTACAAAATATTCAACTGCAATCCTGTGGGGAAATGTATGTGGACTACCAATTCTCTCCACAGTTTGTACAGTTGGAAGCTTATGCTCACTTACATGAGGTTAATATATATTGAAAAAACAAAACCATTATCAATAGCTCCAAAGATCCAAACAGGCGAAATCACACATGAAAAGGCACAAAGATATACATCAAAAACTGTTCAATCAAGAAGGCAAGGGAAAGACAAAAATACACTAAGGGAAAACAAGAAAGAAAAAAAATACAGGAGATATAGGTGGGATTCTGGCTCTCATCTCAAAAATAAAACCTCACTCTCTCAACACCTCTAACTTGGTGGGGAACTCCTCACACAGCAACCTTAAGTTGAAATCTCCTATATATAAGATGGACACAATATTGGAATAAGGCCAAAACACAAGTAGAAGTCTGACAAGGCAAAAATAACCGCTAGGCTGAGAAGAACAAAGCAAGCACAACACAACATTCATAGATCACATAGTCAAAATTATGGATTACAAAAACAAACAATTGACATTTATCTATATGAAAAACTCTTCAAGCTGAAAGGAAATACCATGGGAGAGATCCAGGTTACAATATGAATAATGGCTTACAAGAAACATATGGAATTCACATGCCCATCCCACATGAAAAAGGTGACCAAGCAGACTGCTTCCATCTCAAATATTAAGAAATGGCTTCAACTTTTGGAACAATCAAATGAGAATTCTAGAAACTAGAAAAGAAACCTCAATAACACTTGATCCTTAAATATTGGACCCAAATGAGCATTGATGATGTTAAAAAATATCCTAGAGTGAAACTAACCCCAACTTATTTAGTTGTAAGAAGTAACTGAGTAGGCTGCTTTGGTCTTGAATGTTAAGAATAACCTTCGCCTTTCGAACAACCAAAGGAGACTCCAAAAAATCTAAAAAATACTTAATTTTTAAATTTTGGGCTATTATATAAAAATAAGCCCAAAGTTGAACCTAAACACACTTTAGAAGCCAAAGTCCAAAGTGGGGTCAAGTTCAACAATGAGTTTAACTTTATACAATTTATATTTTCCATTTGGGTTGGATATTTCAAACTTAAGTATTTTGAGGTTTCTTTTACTAAAGACTCATTTAGCTATTCCAAGATTTGAAGTCATTAGTTAATATCTATTGGGTATGCTTCTATGTAACCCTCTCTATTTTCAACATCTAGATGGTTGGTGAAAAATTCATTCCATCTATTGTGTTTAGCATCACTTACATTATTATAGAAACCTTTTTATTTGTTTAATACCACTATAGACGGGCTCCATTTACAACATGTAAAATCAACATAATAAAATGATTTAATGCTAAATATCAATTTTTAAGTAATATTTTCAATATCTAAATCATCAAAATATCATTATTATATAGATAAATGATTCTGCAAAAGATTACTACATTTCAATACATATGTGAATGGATATAAGCATATTTCCTAATTTACACATGATTATACCTATTTTTGAGCAAATGTGGCCTATGCATATATTGGATTTGAATAAAACTTGGTCTCATAAAAAAAAAAATGATGCAAAATACAATGAATGGATTGGATTTTCCATCGAATATCAAAATCTTAAAATTTGAAAGGGTTACATGGAACCGTGTTAGGATTGTTGATGTGCATGCCTAATAATGTACGTGTGGAGAATTGCACATGGATATACAGCTGGCTACTTTCTCTTTCAGATGGGTCGGTAGGCTTATAAATAAGAGGACTCGGCTCATTTGGGAGGAAGGAAGAAAAGTCATTGTTACTCTTGTTCTCTGGTTTCTTTTCTGTTTTTCTCAATTTCCTCAATTCCTTGTATACAATAGTGACAGTTTCTCACTCAATTCAATAAAATTCATCAAATTCTTCAGGGGTTCCTCTGTGTACATAACATAGGTAGCAAAACTAAGGCGATAAGTGAAGAAATCTGGAAAATGGTGGCAATTAAACAATTGGAAGAACGTATGTTCAAGTTGGAGCAAAAAGGGGATGAAATGACAGGGAAGATAGAAGCCTTGGGAGAAAAGATCAAATCAATGGAGGCCAGAGTAATAATCGTAGAAGGTAAGGTTGATTTGTTAAATGAGAAGGTAGTGTCGTTGGAGGCAAAATCCGATTCATTAGATTGGCAGGCCAAAGAAATTTTTAAGCTGCTAGAACAATTATCTCATGATATTGTGGCCCAATCTCAAGAAACTAAGCAGAAATTTGAGCTACTTGAGAAATTGATTACATCAAAGGGTGTCCAGGTGGAGATCAATTCTATTAGAACCCTATGTCAGTGGACAGATCATGGCTGCTAATACCTAATCCATCAAAGAATGGCGGGATGTGACTACAGCAGTGGCACAGAAATTTAGATGGATGCTCAGTCCTGAGGTTTAATGGAGGACGGGATGTACAGACCGAGGAGGGTGAGGTTTCAGTACCGAAGACATACCTCGCGATTAATAGGAGGGAAGTCAATTTTCTTTCCTTTTGTAGGAGACAAGGTAGACAAAACAGGATCGGACCGAGATCAGCTCTGCTGCACTACTGATCAGGAATATTCAGTGCCAAGAGAGGAGTTAGTGAAGAGAGGGATGGGTTCAACAATCTTTGACGATGCCATATCAAGTTGTTCTATCCCGAGCAGTGGTTCAGATAATTTTGTCCAGCTTGAATCATCAAAGGAGCTTAAGAAAGTGGAGTCAACAGATGCGGGGCACACACAGGGATTATGGCCTTCTCATACCAACACTAGCGCCACCTTCATGGAATTTGATAGGACATTCATGAATGTCTAACCAAACTATAGAAATGAAAGCATGGATTTACGGTCATCACCACAAGTGAGGCGTGTTTCTATTTTTTTTGTTGAGGTGGATGGAAAAAGGAGTCAATATTCTAAGGATGGAAACATTAAGTGCAAGGTGCGGGGTCATTGAAATCATTGTTATTGAAATTACTTGCCCATGACCATTTGAGAAAATGGCAGATGGTAGAATGGTGGATGCAAATATTGCTTTGTGTCTGTTTGGCAAAATGCATGAATAGAAATTGCTGCTCATCTTCTTGATTGGGGTGTGGGACCCAGGCGGTCCAACAAAACGTCCTTTACTGAAGCTCACGAAGCTAATTTGGGATCTGAAAGGTCCAAATCAATAGCTGCTTTATTGGGGCTACTTCTTTTCTTGATGCATTTGGTTTCCAATCTTAGGTGTTTGTTTGAAAACTTTTTCACACCTTAAGGGCAAGGTGTGCCTGAAGGGGAGGGTAATGGTAGGATTGCTGATGAGCATGTCTAATAATGTACATGTGGAGTATTGCACATAGATATACAGCTGGGTACTTTCTCTTTCAGATGAGTCGGTAGGCTTATAACTAAGAGGACTCAGCTCATTTGGGAGGAGGGAAGAAACTCATTGTTACTCTTGTTCTCTGTTTTCTTTTCTGTTTTTCTCAATTTTCTCAATTACTTGTATACAATTGTGAGAGTTTCTCATTCAATTCAATAAAATTCATCAAATTCTTTAGAGGTTCCTCTGTGTACCTAACAAACCGCTTCTCTATAACCCAGTTACAAATAAGCGGGCTCGAATATCTATAACCAAAGTAACCTATTCGGTCATTTTTTTCAATTAAACAGTCCAAAACAGGTCAGGTTCAAGTTTTGGCAGTTTTTCAACAACTTAACAATTGGTTTGATATTTAAGATCAAGCGTTATTGAGGTTTTTTTGATGACTAATTTGGTCATACCAAAGCCGAATCCTAAGGCATAAGAGGAATTATAGGCAAAATACCTGGGTATATTTGGGAATTCTCATAATATTTGAGAAAAAGCAGCCAATTTGATCACTTTGTTTTGAGCTTAATGGCAGTTTACATTGAATGATTATATTGACATTTTCGAAAATGAATGAGTCTGTTAGCAGTTTTGGTTAAATGAAGTAGGAATATTTGGAATTTACCCACCAAATACAATCACAAAGTCAAAAGATACACATACTCTGTCTAGGTTTAAGTTCTTAGTTTCTAAACTGCTGAATGTCCAAAATGTCAAAGACGAAGTACAAAATCGACCCTCGTCCACAGCCAAGAATCACATAAATCCCCTAATCCATAGACCTATGGCGGATAAATTGGCCTCTTGATTGGTGTTTATCTATATGTTGTTTATCTGTAGAAAGATTAGATGGTGAATCAAATACAGAATAATCAGCTGGAAAAAAATGTAAAACGATCGAATGTAAAACATCGAGATTTTTGTAAAAAAGAATAGGGATTCGAATGTATAGCAACATTACAAGAATCGCAGATAGAGAGAGTGAGAGAGCGTTTTATTTAGGAAGGCTTACCTGGACTTAATAACAGAGCTTTCGCCGCATTCGTCTTTGCCGTTAGAGATGTTGCAGCTGCCGAAGAAAATGGAATTGCCATTTTATTGCAGGAATCGGTGGAACAAAAGCAGCGGAATCGAGTGAGAAATGAGAACTGGAACACCCTGCCAGGCAGCCGAGAGGAAACTCAGGAGAAGAAGGGGCTTCTTTCAAAATAGACACTATCAATGCGTCTAATTGCAAATTAGCGTTCGTTGTTTTTTATACTTACAAACTGAACTTTCTAATAATAATCTAATTTTCTCAGTCATGCAACTAAGGGTGTGCTTGAAAAATAATAAAACTTTTGGATGAAAATTTTTTAAGATAGAAGACAATGATGTGATATAATAAAGATAATGATGAGAGGAAAATTAATAAAGTTAAAATAGATATGTTAGTAATATGGGCAGTTGTATAGAAATAATTAAAAATTAAGATGACAGTAAATGAGATATGAAGAAATAATTAAAAATAAAGTAGTCGCTGAGAGTGAAAAACTTTAGATTAAAAAATTTTTATGAAGTTTTTTTAATTAAAAAGTTTTTAGTATAAACGAATACACCTAACTTTTTAGTGTTGAAAAAAGATGGATGTGATTTCAGAAGTATTGCAAAATATTGAAAAATTGCATTTAACTATTTTCATAACTAAAACTTTCTTATACATGTATGTCAAGGTTTATTTTGATAGCATGTTAAAACTTAAAGAGTCTGCTATGCAAATATTCAAACAATTAGAATTAATTTATAATTGAGCATTCTAGTCTTTGTTTATAAAGCTATGAAAACCTTGGTACCTAGATTACCGGTAACTCAAGAAAATGGCGTTACCCCTTATTTTACAACCAATCATATCCACAAAAGAATAGAACCTAAAAGAATTTTATGGTCAGAAGTAAATTTACCCACTGAATAGAAAATAAAAAACGATTTATCACCAGAAGTTTCAGAACAAATTTCAGAAAAAAAAGAAGCTATTACAGAAACTCCAAATAAAATAATTTTAAACTTTGAACCATCTATTAGAAAATACTCTTTTGGTATTTCAAGACCTATAACTTCTAAAATTACTTTAAAATCATCATCCCCAACATTGGAAAAAAGATTTATATATCTTATTCTCTCTATAAGCAGATTTCTTTTAAATTATGACCAAAATATAGACAAACCAGAAATAGAACCTTCAGAATTAGACTTCCAAATAAATCGAATCATTGAAAAATCTACAGAATTACTATAAAAAGATTATAAATCTGATAAAAATAAAGAAAAAAGAAATTGGATATCAGAAACCTATAACTCATTAGAGTTAAAACAAATTATAAAAAAATGATTTTCATATTGTATGTATATTGAACAAAATATTCTTTTCATTCAATGGTATGATGAACAAGTATTATTATCTATCAATATGCTACAACAAACATCCACATCTGAGACCTCCGAATCTTCTAATCCATATCCATCCTCCACTCCTCTAATAGCATATATGAACATAAACCGGAGAGAAGAATGAATAAATCAAATAAAGAAATAGATGGGCTTATCATTCAAGGGCCATATAAGAAGTCTAGTTATAAAGAATTACCAATACACTTAAAAGACTTATCACAATTAATTGAACAAAATAATTTTTCAAACCATAAATTAATAAATATAGAAAAACAGTTAGAAAAGGCTAAATGGAAAGAAAAATTGGTAGAATCAGAAATCATTAAAGCCCCTAAACCAATTAAACCAAGCTTATCATTTTTTAAGAAACCATTAGCTATCTCCCAAGAAATATTCCAAACTACCAACTATTCCTGAATTAAACTAGGAGAAAAAGAAAATGAAAGCAGAAATCATTGAATTAAAAAACATAATTCAAATTTTAGAATTACAAAATATAACAAGAAATCAAACACAAGAAGAGCATGAACAAGAAGAATTTGAACAACAATTAAATGAAATTACAAAAGAAAAAGAAAAGGATAAAGTTAACCAGAATCATCGCTTCATACCTTATATCATCAAACTCAGAAAATTATATCTCAAAAATGATATTCAAAAATTACTTTAAAAATTATAGGTTATTCTGAAGATTTTTCAATAGAGTTTATAGCAATAATAGACTCATGAGCATATTTAAATTGCATTAAAGAAGGTATAATACCACCTAAATATTTTGAAAAAATAAATTCATCTATAGCTACAGCCGACAGAACAGATATGACTATTAAATATAAGCTATCAAGAGCACATATTTGCAACAAGAATGTATGCTTCCAAGCTTCCTTTATATTAATAAAAAATATGCAATAAAAAATTATTTTAGGAACTCTTTTTTTACAAATGATCAAACCATTTATTGTAACAGATAAAAGAATTCATATACTATACAGGATAAAGAGCTTATATTTTCATTTATAAAACCCCCTGAAATGTCGTTGTTAGCAGAATTAAAAGAAACATTATTATACAAAAGAAATTTTTATGCTATTTAAAAGAACAATATACTATAAAACATATTGAGCAACAAATACCAGGACCCCTTAAGCCTGCTATAATAGATTTTCATAAAAAATTTGTTGGAAATATGTGAAAAATAAGCTAAATCTATGTTTTGATGATTAAACAAATCAATTTGAGTAAGTCTTGGCTACTAACATGTTTGCGGAAATGTTTAAGGGACATACATTTGAAGAAAATAGATCATGAAAGGATAAGTCGATTCCCAAGACGACTCAGGCATCGACTTAAGGCCAAGTCGATCCCCAAGTCGACTCTAACATCAACTTCAATATGTCAAATCCTTCTAGAGTTGAAAATGGAGAGCTGAACTGCCGAAGTCGCAAACGAAGTTGACTTCGCATGCGACTTGGGTCGAAGTCGCAGACCAAGTCGACTCCAGTATTGACTTCAACATGACAAAACCTTCCAGAGTTGAAGTCCAGACCTCGAAGTGCCAAAGTCGCACCCCAAGTCGACTCCACTTGCGACTTGAGGTGAAGTCGCAGACGAAGTCGACTCCGGCATCGACTTCGATCGGGCAGAGGGGATATTTCAAAAGACAAGCTGAGATTAACTATTTTCAAGACAAACTTGTATGAAGATGAAGATCAAGGCAACCTAGATGCTCAAACTAAAACATATGAAGACAAATCCAAGTCCAAGCAAGATGCATAAACTCAACCAAGAAGTTGTACAAGATTATATGATTCAAGACTCATGGGTTCAAAGGCTTGCAAAACATGGAGCTAATGAAAGCAAGCTAAAATGAAGACAATGATTCAAAAGAAAGTGAAAAATGCAAGAGAACAACAAAAGGCGTGAAGGAATCCAAGAAAACTAAAGCATTCCAAGTTTCCAAGTTTTCAAGATAACTGACGAAGTGAAGTCGCACACCGAAGTCGACTCCACCTGCGACTTGGGTCAAGACGATGCCCAAGTCGACCCAACCTGGAACTTGAAGACGCTACGGAAAGGCGAAGTCGCACCCGAAGTCGACTCCATCTGCGACTTAGGGGAAGTCGCACCCGAAGTCGACTCCGCATGCGACTTGGGTCGCAACGGTCGGAAATTATTCGAACGTTGGCGCATTAAATGCGCGCCACCTACCTTCAAACGTTCGGATTCCCTCAACAATTATAAAAGGCATTCATTGTGGACGAGGGAAGCAGCTGGAAATCATTAAGTGTGCATAACTCTCATTTTCAAGAGCATTAAAAAGATCAAGTCAATCCAAAGAAGAAGAACTTTGCTTCAAACTACTAGAGCTCAACTTCTGAATCTTCAAAGCCAATTCTACGAGTTATTCTCTGCGCGAAACTGCTTCTACACAACTGTAACGTGTAGATTCCTTTGTTATTTCATTTATTTGTATTAAACTTGATTTAGTTTGAGGAACTAAGATCAAGTGTAAGCAAAGTAGTGTGTGATTGGAGTGGAACTCATCACCTACTTGTGCTGAGATTTGTTGAAGCCCCCTAGAGCTGGAATCTAGAAGAAAGCAGTGGCTCTAATTGTATTTGAGGAATACAATAGTAGAACCCAAGTCATAAGGAATGTGAGCTTGGAAGAGTGGAGTAGGGAGGTTGCCCGAACCACTATAAAAATCTTGTGTGCTTAATTTATATTTCTGCTCTCTACATTATATTGCTTTCCATTTCATTTCATCAATCAAGAGGATTAAACTTTCAAGGGGTTAAGTTTTTAATTTACCAAAGAATTTTATAAGAACCCAATTCACCCCTCCCCTCTTGGGTTTTGCCATTAACTCGGGACCAACAAAATTATCTACAAAAGTATGTTCAGAACTCCTTAATGCCTTCTAGGATAGAAAAAAACATATAGCTAAACTACCTTACATAGAAGGATTCAATGAAGAGAAAATTCCTACTAAAGCAAGACCTATACAAATGAACTTAGAATTATTAAAATATTGTAAACAAAAAATACAAACTTTATTAGATAAAAAATTAATAAGGCCTAACAAGTCACCCTGAAGCTGTCCAGCCTTTTATGTAAACAATGCAGCAGAAATTGAAAGAGGAGCTCCCAAGTTAGTTATAAATTATAAACCTCTAAATAAAGTATTAAAATGGATTAGATATCCCCTTCCAAACAAAAAGGATTTATTACAAAGAATTATAAAGGCAAAAATATTTTCAAAGTTTGATTTAAAATCAGACTACTGGCAAATCCAGATAACAGAAGAGGATAAGTATAAAACTGTCTTTACAGTACCATTCGGTCATTATGAATGAAATGTTATGCCTTTCGGACTTAAAAATGTGTCATCCAAATTTCAGAATATTATGAATGAAATATTCAATACTTATTTTGATTTTATTATAGGGTGTGTTTAGCAATGTGAAGAAAATGTTAAATTAAAACTTTTCAATCTAAAACTTTTCACTCTCTACAAATACCATATTTTTAATTACTTTTTCATATTCTCTTATACAATTATCCTACTTTTCAATCATTTCTATACAAATACCCACACAATTAACCTATCTATTTTAACTTTATCTTCTTTACTCCTCATCATTACCCCTTTCATATCACATCATTTGACAACTTTTACTCTCCAAAACTATTCATCAAAAATTTTATTCATTCCCAAACACACTCATAGTATATATTGATGATATTTTATTATATTCTGATTCTATACAACAATATTGGAAACACTTAAAAATATTCAAAAATATAATTCATCATAATAGTCTAGTATTATCAGAACAAAAGATGAAATTATTACAAACGGAAATATCATTTTTAAGATTTAGTATTAAAAATAATATTGTTCAACCTATAAATAGAGCTATAATATTCGCAGACAAATTCCCTGATGAAATTAAAGACAAAAAAATAATTATAAAGATTTTTAGGATGCCAAAACTATGTGGCAGAATTCTATGAGAAGGTCACATAAGATAGAAAATTATTACTGCAAAGAATAAAAAAGAATCCGCCTTACCCTGTTTACATCTAGCTAATCCAGATTTATTTAAAATAGTAGAAACAGATGCCTCGAATATTGGCTATGGAGGAAAATTAAAACAAAAAGACCGGGATAAAGAATATCTTGTAAGATATACTTTAGGATTATTGAATGAAACCAGACAAAAGTATCTCACTATTAAAAAAGAAATGTTGGCAATAGTTTTATGCATGTATAAATTTCAAAGAGACTTAATAAATAAAGGGTTTCTATTAAGAGTAGTTCGCCGAGCAGCAAAACAAATTATTCAAAAAGATGTTAAAAACTTTGTATCACATCATATGTTTGCAAGATGACAAGCTATGTTATCTCCCTTTAATTTTCAGATAGAATATATTAAATGTGAGAACAATGCTCTTCTTGACTTTTTGTCCAGAGAATTTTTGCAGGGAATACCTTCGTCTGACTCCAATAGACCATCCATCTCAAGCGCCAACACAGTCGCCTTGACCAACTCAGCCACCGGTTCCTCCCAGGAACCCAACCAATAAAGTCTCTTCTTCTTCCAATACCCCACAAAATTATAATTTTATATTTAATGCTGAAAAATTTATTCTCAACCTAGAAAAATAAGATGTTGAACTTATCAAAAACAAAGAATTGCCTTATATGATATCTTTAGGAGAAAAAGGAGAAAAAAATAATCAAGAAATAACCACTATTCTCTACAAAAGATACATCGCAAAAGATGAATGGTTTATATCTCCAGCACCAGGAAAAAATATAAATTATTATGAAAGGATTTTATTTACAAACTCATTCTATAACTATAGAACATATCACCAAACCACCTAGAGATGATTGGATATTATATTCTAAATTACGTATTAGAAAAATTATTCCCCTTGATCAATGGTTCTCGCATAATCCAAATGCATTATTCTCTTTTCCTAAGCCAGCAACTGCCACTGAGAGAGCTAGATTTAAACCAACTATATTAAAATATAATGATTGGGATTATCAAGAAGCCTGACAAAAGATATTATTCTGACAGAATTATTTCTTCTCGCATTCATGGTGGATGAAATTTATAATGGGTAATCCAAACCAAATTATACCAAATTAGTTTATAGATAAATTTTGGAATTTTAGGGGATTTAATATCGAAATTATACCAGGAAGTTTATTTAATGTTTTACCAAGGGCAATAAAAACCAATAATACCTCTACACTAATTAAATTTATTATTGAAGAAAATATTCCATAGATTATACGTTGGGACTTCTCTTTCTACACCAAACTATCCTCAATGTCTTATATGACCTATTCTTCTTATACCAAGCGGTGGCCAAAATTTTCTTATGAAGATATATTTAACCGATGCCAATGGTAGCGTAAATATGAAAGGCAACAAAAAGAAAAATTAAAGAAGATTCTATACTTCAGATGCCTGCAATATCACAAGCTACCAAGGATGCTCTCAAAAAGGCCTTGGAGCTTATCCAAGAGGATTTTCCAGAATTATCCGATAAAGAACAGCAAACTAAAGCATTTGAATTATTATTCTTCAGCCATGTGGATTCAAAACAAATGAATGTCTCATCACAATTACTTTTCAGTTAATGCGACGCCACTATTCTCAAAAGAAAAGAATCTTACTATTCAAAAGCACTATTCAACCACAAACAGTACTATTCCAAGATGCTAAAGTAGTCACTTTATTTTATCCTTATCACATCGGGCCGCTCGACTCCAACTTTATTCAAGACACTCCTCCCGATGACAAGACGCCAAATTTATCAGCTTCTCAAGTCCGCTCCAGACTTAGTCCTTTGTAAAATCCGCTTCTTTTCTAAGTCTATAAATAGGAGTGTGAAGTTTGTAAGGGGCATCGAAGAGTCTTCAAGCCTTCAAACATTTCTAAGTGTGCAAGTGTGAGTGTGCTATTAAGAGTGCCTAAGAGCGAAGATTATTCAGCTTTGATCTCAACCTGTGTAAATCAGATGCTATCTATGTAAGTTTTCTATTTTCATAAATTAATGTATGATATCCCATTTTCATATGATGAGTGGATAAAATATAATATTCATAGATTAGCCTTTTGGCATGGTGATTATTGGATAAGTTGTGATTCTGTTGTATTTATATAGAAACTCGATCCTTAGAACTATTAAATTGCATTGTTCATATGAGAAATAACGAAGAATTAATTCTTGTAGAATTTGAAAAGGTTATGATTCATCCTCTAACGAAGAATTTTAATTATGCCTCTTCCATATCAATTGAAACATTTCAGAAAAAGACTAAGAGAATTTAAGCAAGAAGACATTTTATTACAACATATTGTCAATCAATTCAGTGTCACTCCACAATTACATGACCATATTGCTTATCAAGAAGCATTACATACATAAGAATCATACAATCTTATATTCGACAAATAGAACAACAAATCTATTATTTATTAGGATGAACCAAATAATCAAAGAATTAAAATCAAATTTAACATTAATAAGAAGAGATAAAGAAACATTAACTCAAACTATTGAAGAATTAAGAAATGAAGGAAGTTCATTTGCTCTCTATCTTGCTTCTTGGTTAGAAAAAACAAAAGTTTATGATGAAGAAGATATAATTACTTTACAAAAAAAGCTCGAAAGCCTCCTGGGTTAATCCTGGTATCAGAGACAAGTTGAAGACAATTGTGTTAAAACACTTCTCTAAGGAAACTCTATCATCACGAAGTCGCGCATTTAGCTAATATCCCATGTTGCTAAGATTGCGTTAAGGGAATACAAAACATAAGACGTTGACTGTGAAGATGAGTACTCCGAAGAGAATGTTTTCAACATCATCATCTTCTTCTTCCACTGATACTGAGATACACTCAATAAGACTAAACAAGATTCAAAATATGATTAAAGGAGCATATGAAAACATCGAAAAATCTATTCAAAATTGAAAAATACCTAAAGTACCTATTAAAGAAATTTATAAAATCGGAGATTTTGATTTCCGAACAGAATATAGAATTAAAACTCTAAAAATATTATTAGAATTTGGAGAAGGTTCACAACAAATACAATTATTGCAGAAAAAAGCTATTAAAGACTTATGCGATAAAGAATTTAAATTCTTACATTTTAGGTTAATACAGATAATTATACAACCTCTAGTCGTAGCAAGGCTTCAAGCCTCAGTGTTAGCCTGCTTAAAAGACAATAGACACAGAAAATTCTCAAACTCTATATTAGGAATATTACAAACATCTTTACATGCAGGACCAGTATATTTTAATAGTTTTTCAAATTTCTCTATTAGTCTAACAAATCCTTATGCTTGAGATGTATTATCATTATTAATTCAAACTCAAAAGATTTAATATGAGATTAGGATCTAAACCACTATGTATATATTACAAAATTTATTATAAAGCTATGAAAATTTTGGTACCTAGATCACTGGTAACTCAAGAAAAGGGTGCTACCCCTTTTTTGATAACCAATACTATCCACAAAAGAATAGAACTTAAGACAATTATATGATCAGAAGTAAATTCACCCACTGAATGGAAAATAGAAAATGATTTATCATCATAAGTTCCGGAACAAACCTCAGAAAAAATAGAAGCTATTACAGAAACTCCAGATAATATAATCTTAAAGTTTGAACTATCTATTAGAAAACACTCTTTTAGTATTTCAAGACCTATAACTCCTAAAATTACTTTAAAATCATCATCCCCAACATTAGAAAAAAGATTTATGTCTTCTATTCCCTCTACAAGTAGATTTCTGACGAGCTATGTATATGTCTAATTAAAATGCTCATTTCAAAGTGAGTATACGTGCCGCTCAAGTAATAAAAAGTGAATGAAGTATCATTCCCATGAGGATGTAGTCACACTAGTGTTATTAATTAGTTTAATTGCTTTCGGTGATTAGGAAAGGGTTTCACAATTTAAGTCTAAAATGCAAAATAAGTAAAAGAAACAGACGAGAATTTAACGGAATAGCTGGAATATCAAAGAGGATTTATCAAATTGGGATGATAGATGGGATAGTTAGGAATCATTGAATCTAAATTATATCGAATTGGTTCTTTTTCTTTAGATTGTGCGGAGATTTTCTAATCCAAGTTCAATGATCTTTATATATATATATATATATTCCAACACATATAAAGTTAATTACATAACACCTAATTGCTATCTTCCCTTGCAATTAAATGAGATGGAATTGATTGATACATAACCTATTCATGACTACATAGAGTTTAATGGTATATTCGTATCCATTAAACAGTTTCTTTTAACAAATGAAGAAACTTATGCCCTACACATGAATTTGGCATAGATTTTTCTTTTCTGAGGATGAATTCTTCAATTAAATCATCTTACAAGGTAGCTAATCTTGTAAAAAGCATTACATAACATATGTAAGGGAAAACCGCACAGCACAATCATACAACAAATCAAATATTCATTTCTAAATCATAAAGAACCAAAACAATATAGTCAGATCTCAATTCATCTCAACTTCTCATCTATAGAAGTTTAGTTCAAGAACATGGCGTCAACACCCATTAAATCCAAAGTGAATGTATTCCCAAAAACAGAGAAAAGGAAAGAGATGGAGAAAAAGAAAAACTAAATCTCGTGAATTTCTACCAATGAGATCGGATCTCTTCTTCGGATATGCTGGAAACAGAAGTCCTTTTCTTTCTCTCCTCGACTGCTCCGTCGGTTCTCTCTCATGACACGAATCTCTAAGTGAGTATTTAAGTTATCCTCAGTCCATATGACACACGTGCAGACACACACGTGTGCGGGTTCTTTGTAGCGCCTAGGCGCCAACTCCCTGGAGGCTACTTTGACTTAAAAGCTTTTCGACATATCTCTTCATGGTAGTGAAGTGGCGCCTAGGCGCCCCAGGCACCAAGCCGTAGGTTGGCACTTGGGCGCCAGCCTACTTGCTTCTTCACTTTCTCAACTCTTAATCCCGACTCACTCGCACGCGTATAGTTGTCCATCCTTCCTGCAAAATCAACTAAAACTAAATAAATAAACTATAAATGCCTAATTTATACTAAAAATGCATAGAAACTACATATTGTTCCTAAAATGCAAAGTGAGTGAAAACTAAGCTAAATGGGCACAAGCTAACCACATTCTCTTGGACTAACATGCAAAATTAGTTTGAAATGGGTCATAATAACTCACATTTTCGCAAGTTATCACACCCTCAAACTTAAATATTGCTAGTCCTCGAGCAACACATGTAAACAAAATAAATAAATAAATAAATAAATAAGGACTCTATCAACTCAACCTGATTCCAATTACGCTTCTAACAATCACATTTCTCTCCTCAACAAGATTAAGAATAACCTTAACTTGAAATATTGCATAAAAAATCATCCATTTCTCAAAATAGGACATGCATTTTCATTTTTCATTATTGAATCAAGTTACATGTAAATGACGATGTTATTAGTCCAAAGTAATAATTCAATCCTGCTAATCTTCCTCTTGATCAAAAGAAACTAGTTAGAAAATCAACACAAAATAGATATACCAAGGTCTAAGCATAACTTTCTGGTCAAAGAACATGACATTAATTCACTGGTTCCCGTTTTGCCTAACTGCGCATTCTCCCCCCTAAACTTATTGCATGATTTTCCTCACTATATTTCAGGATATCTGGGGTGCGTTTGGGAATAGATAAAACTTTTAATGAAAAATTGTAGAGAGTAGAAGTTGTCGAATGATGTGATATGATAGAAATAATGATGAAGAGTAAATAAGATAAAGTTAAAATAGATAGGTTAGTTGTGTGAGTAGTTTTGTCGAAATGATTGAAAAGTAGGATAGTTGTATAGAAAATATGAAAAATGATTAAAAAATAGGATAGTTGTAAAAAGTGAAAAGTTTTAGATTGAAAAGTTTTAACTTTGACAATTTCTACTCATTAACAAACATACCCCTGGAGAGATGTTTTTATCTTTTGTTTGTTTATTTTTTTTGTTCCCCTCACCATATTTCAGGGTATCTGGGGAGAATTTTCTTTTTTTAAAGCGTTATTACTGTGACTTTCCTTTGTCTTTTTACGTGAACCTTGACATTTGTTGATGCCAAGTCCTGATTACTAAGTTTAGGTCAGTCACTCCCTTTTATTATTCTGATAATTTGGCAGGGGTGCTGAACATATAAGTTAATACATTTTGGATCCCATTAACAATAATTTGTGAAATTTTACCATTTCTGAGACCATTTATTTCCGTAAAGCACATAGTTAACATCCGTTTAACTCAGTTCTTATCATTTCAGTTGAAAAGATTAGCATGGAATTGAATTAGAACAATGTACTAAGACATTTGCTCGATTAATTCACATGTCACTTGCAACTTTCCTTTACACATAATCCTTAACATGAATTGCCAATTTTTCATGAAATCAATTTCAAGTTAAAATTTTTCTCAGCATTGCACATTTTAATCAAAATGGATTGAAACAAGATAACTTTCATTAGTAGAGTTTGATATGCAATCTAACACATATATTCAAAATATGAAATACAAACTCACAAACGAAAATTATACACCCCCCAAACTTGAGGGATGCATTGTCCTCAATGTACGAAATTATATGAAACCTATATGATCATAAACTAATAAAGGAATACAAAAATAAAACAAGATGGAAATGACCGGAACTCCCCTAGTTGTCGGATGCCATCGAGTCGTCATCATCATGCTCACTCTCCTCACCCGGCTGTTGTAAAGATTGACCGAAGCATGCCCTGAACTCAGGAGGGGTCGATGGGAATGGAGGTAAGGTTGTCGTATCGATGAGTCGATCCTCCATAAGTTGGTGAAAATGCGCCTCCATAGCTCGATTAGACTGCTGCAGAAACTAGGCTTGGGCGACCATTAAGTTCTCCAGGTTGGTCAGCCTCTCACTAGTCGATGGTGGTTGAGACGAGGAAGCAGCAAGTGGTTGTACCGTTGGACGAGTGGCGGCCTGTTTGGACTCGGGGCGGTGCGTGGAATGATAGATCATCCACGATGGCCTGGAAGTTCAACACTTCTTCTGTGGCCTCCCATCGGACTCTCGCTCTTTTGCAAAGCCCTATGATAAGTGACGGAAACCAATAACTGCCTTGAGGAGCTTTAGCATTGACGCATATCTGGTTGTATAGGAGTCTCCCCACATCGATAGATAGACCAGAGTAGATGGCGTACAGGAGGAGCCCCTATCCATAGTAACCTCGCTCACCTGGGTCGACGACATAAGTCTAGCCGAGATAAAGTAGAACAACGTCTTCTCATGATAGCGTAGATCCCCGCACTTGAAAGATGTTAGTTGCCCTCTCGTCGATTTCCACATGGGTGACCTTTCACAGTAGTCCCCGGTGATAGCATTGATATCTCTGTCCTCTCCCTCCAATAATTCCTCATATTGATCCGGGCGATCAATATTAGGCCTCTCATAAAAGGCGTTGATTACTTGTGGGTGAAACGAGACTATCTTGCTGCGGATTTTGACCCTGCCCTAATCATGCTCCACTACATTTGCATAGAATTCCTTAACCACTAGTACAATGGCTGACTATGGTTGTTCCATGAACTGTTGCCACCCCCGGGCCTTGAGTTCATTGATAAAACAGTTGGAGAAGGAATCTATCTTTATCCCCCGCTCAGGTATAAGATGTCTCTTTTGCAACGAATCTGTATACCGTTTAAATGCCTGAGTCGAGACAAAGCGGTTGATATCAAATTCCACTAGGTCTTGGATTTTCTTCCTTTTGGCAGAGGATGAGGAAACCAGATCTCCAATATATCAAATAACCCACCAAGAATGCAATCCACAACCAATTGAATGCAATCCAATCACACCAACTCCAAACCAAACTTTCAACACCTTTCTAATCACAAAATTTCACTCCTAAAGCACCAAATTTTCATTCAACCAACACAAGGAATCCACAATATCAAGAATAGCAAGTCAACCAACGATCAAGAGGCGTTACCAAATTGCTTGCTTGGAAACTTCGAATGTTGCGGGCTGTCTGCACTGGCGCAGGGGCTCAGATGGCCGGTGCCTAGGCGCCGATCGACTGTCTTCGAAAATCCGACGTCGGCTGGAAATGGGGAAGAGAATAGGTGATGAAATGGAAGGAAAATGAAGGAAAAATGGAGAGGGAATGTATGGTAGGAATGGGGCTTAGGTTTGGAGATGGAGAGATTTTATTTGGGGATGATTTGAGTAAGATCTAGAAACCGGGAGGATGTAGAAATGGAATGGAAGAAGACGAAGATGAAGTGGAGATGAGATTGGGGAAGAAATGGGAGAGTAATGGAGTTGGAATAGAGTAGAATAGAGTTGCTAGGGCTTAGAGAGGAAGGAGGAGAAAAATGACGCCGATGCTCCGGGTCACGCTATCCATGAATCGGCATCAGGGCGCTGATGCGGCGGCGCCTAGGAGCCACTTGCGGACTCCGTAAAATTCGGGATCCTTATCACGGCGCCGCTGCGCCACTACTGTTCAGTTGCTTCTCTGAATTTTGCCCCAAAATACTTCCTTGTTTACCCATAACTCGAACATTGGTGGTGCTTGGAGGGAATTCACAAGGCCTTCCTTGCGTGACGTCCATGATCTTGAGCTCTTCCACTTGACGAACTACGCATTTTCAAAGAAAATATTGCAAATTAATAAAATTAGAAAAGAGTAACGGGTTATCTCCCATTCAGCGCTAAGTTTAGCATCCTTAGCCCGACATTCCGTTTACGATTAACCAATTCCTGCTTTATCAAACTTTCTTCTATGCAGATTGCACTATGGAAGTTCAGATCTCTTCTTAGCCTTTTCAAATGGATCAGTTAGCCCCTTTTCTTGATTTTCATCGAGACTATAGATGAGTTTTTCAGGGTCTTGAATTAACGATGGCTTCAAGATGCTGCTTTTCAAGGTTATGCATTGATCAATTAAGTCATGTTGCACCTGAATTTCAGGAAGACAAAATAGAGGCGTGTTGATATGATACTTTTTAATTTTTCTCACTATATCAACCTCTATTTCTTCATCAATTTCTTCTTCCACTTCCTTGCTTTCCATCAGCTCGGCCAATTGTTCAAGCATGAATTAAGGGGCAAATTGTTCTTCTGCATAAACAGATATATCTTCCTTGATGCTTGTAGTGATTTTGCAGCCTTCATCCAACATAGTTTCCTTTGAGTCTTCTTCAATATCAATTGAAGAAGACTCTTGAACCGCTGAATCCACCATATCGATCAATAAGCATTCCTCTGGATCATTCGGGAATTGCATCGCCTTGAACACACTAAATGTGACTTGGTCATTCTGCACCTGCATGGTTAAGTGGCACGTCCTGGTCTTCTTCATAATCCAGAATGATAAAGTCCGCTGGGAAGATGAACTTGTCTACTTTAACTAGAACACCTTCAATAATACCCTCCGGATATGTCATAGATCAATCCGCCAGTTGCAACATTACTGTCGTAGGTCGAGCTTCCCCAATGCCCAGCTTCCTGAATATTGATTTCAGCATTAGATTTATGCTGGCTCCCAAATCACAGAGAGCTCTCCCGAAATATTGATTTTCAATTGTACATGGGATGGTAAAGCTCCCTGGATCCTTGAGCTTGGGCGGCAGCTTTCTCTGCACCATGGCACTAGTCTCTTCTGTTAACGCCACCGTTTCAAATTTTGTCAATCGCCTTGTCTTCAATAGTATGTCCTTCATGAATTTAGCATAACTAGGCATCTACTCCAAAGCTTTGACAAGAGGTATATTTATGTGTAGTTGTTTTAATACCTCCAAAAACTTTTTAAACTAGCCCTCCTTTTTGTTCTTTGCAAGTCTTTGAGGAAATGGAGGAGGAGGCCTTCGATTAGTGGCTGTTACATCCTCAGGCTACTTTCGATTTGTTTCTAGTTCCTTTGCCTCTTGTGATTAATGAATAGAAGGACTAGCAGTTTCAGTTTTTACTTCTGGTTGAGTTACTTCTGGTAGTTGCCTACCACTGCTCAATGTAACTGCTTGCACTTGCTCCTTGCCTTTTCCTTTTGGATTCTATTTAGTGTCGCTCGGCAATGCACCTTGAGGGCGATTATTTAAAGTTGAAGCAAGTTGGCCAATCTGCGCTTCTAAGTTCCTGTTTGTTGTGATCTGGGATTGCATGAATTGTATAAATAGATTTTCCAGATTTGATTTCTTTTCTTCTTGAGGAGGTGGGGTGAGTTGAACTGGTCTGGCAGGCTGTTGTTGAGATGGCTGCTGCGTGAATCCTGGCTGCTGATTCGGCCTAGCTTGGTTTTTCATGAGAAATTTGGATGATTCCTCCAGCTTTGATTATAGTTGTTTGCATATGGATTTGCTGGGTTTCTCTGGAAGTTGCTCATTTAATTAATGGACTCCGAATTGGAGGTACATTGATCACTAAGGTGGCCAAATTCTCCACACCACGTACAATATTCCGCTGATGACGACTACAATGTGGAAGCTCCTACTGCGTTGACATTGGTAGGCCTTTATAAGTTTTAGATTTGCCTTGATGAAGCGTCGATGTGGGCCTTTATAGATGAAACCACGTCCAATTAGAGTAAACCCTCATTTCGGCTTCTCTCAGATGGCAATTGATATGTATTGGTTGCCATATTCTCCAACAAGGCATACGATTCTCTATAGCTTTTTCTTAACAAAGAACCATTCGATGACAAGTCCACCATATGACGGGTGAAATCCTGTAGACCATTATAGAATATCTGGATCTGCACCCATGGCTGAATTCTATTATGGGGGCATTTGCGGAGTAGATCTTTGAACCGATCCCACGCCTCTAATAGTTTCTCTTCTCCGTGCTGTTTGAACGGGACTATATCCATTCTGAGCTTGGCTAACTTGGCAGGAGGAAAATATTTTTCGAGAAACTTCTGTGCCAAGTCGTTCCATGTGCTGACAGAGTTCGGTGGCAAAGAATCCAGCCACTCCAAAGCTCTATCTCTCAATGAAAATGGAAAAGTCTGTAGTCTCATTTCTTCGTCAGAAACTCTATTCTGCTTGAAAATGTTCATGATTTGTAAGAAGTTGCACAAGTGGCGGTGGAGATCTTCAGAAGATAGACCTCCAAATTGCTTAATAAATTAGAGCATTTGAAATACTACCGGTTTGATTTCGAAATTGTTGGTGTTAACAAGAGAAGGTTGAATGCTAGTCTGGACTACATTTTGTCCCAATGTAATGAGATCCCAAATAGGTTGGTCTAAATCATATTGTGGTGGATGAATTGGAACCTCAACCCGTTGGTTCCCATGCTGATATGCATAAAGATTTTTATCTTGATTTCTGATGCGCTCCATTGTATGAGGTTGATTCCTAGCTTCTCTGCTCTTGCGACATCTTCTCAGATAAATTCTTTTTGTCTCTGGATCAAATGGTATGATATTATCCTTTTCAGCCTTGCCTCGGCGCATACAAAACCAATAAACCCTATAAATACCAATTCAACTGCAATAAGCTGAAAAATATCTATACTAAGGAAATTATAAAATGAACTATAGTAATAAAATTGTACAAGAAAGCAATAGAACTAACAATAATTAGTTAGCACCAAAAACTTGACGAGCTACGTATATGTTTAATTAAAATGCTCATTTCAACGCAAGTATACGTGCCGCTCAAGTAATAAAGGGTGAGTGAAGTATCGTTCCCACGAGAATATGGTCCCACTAGTGTTATTAATTAGTTCAGTTGCTTTTGGTGATTAGGAAGGGGTTTCACAATTTAAGTCTAAAATGCAGAATAAGTAAAAGATATAGATGAGAGTTTAACGGAATAGCTGGAATACCAAAGAGGATTTATCAAATTGGGATGATAGATGGGATAGTTGGGAATCTTTAAATCTAAACTATATCGAATTGGTTCCTTTTCTTTAGATTGTGCAGAGATTTTCTAGTCCAAGTTCAATGATCTTTATATATATATATTCCAACAAATATAAAGTTAATTACATGACACCTAACTGCTATGTTCCCATGCAATTAAATGAGATGAAATTGATCGATACATAATCTGTTCATGACTACATAGGGTTTATTGGTATGCAAGCGAACCAAAACAATATAGTCAGATCTCAATTCATATCAACTTCCCATCTATGGAAGTTTAGTTCAAAAACATGGTGTCAACTCCCATTAAATCCAAAGTGAATGTATTCCTTAAAATAGAGAAAAGGAAAGAGATGGAGAAAAAGAAAAACTAGATCTCGTGAGTTTCCACCAACAAGATCGAATCTCTTCTTTGGATGTGCTGGAAATGAAAGTCTTTTTCCTTCTCTCCTCGGCTGCTCTGTCGATTCTCTCTCACGGCACAAATCCCTAAGTGGGTACTTAAGTTCCCCTCGGTCCGTACAACACACGTGCAGACACACATGTGTGCAAGTTCTCCGTGCCGTCTAGGCGCCAACTTCCTGGAGGCAACTTTGACTTAAAGGTTCTTCAACATATCTCTTCATGGTAGTAAAGTGGCGCCTAGGCGTCCCAAGTTAGCGCCTAGGCGCCAACTCACTGGAAGCTTTTCATCGTGTGAGGTTTTGAAAAATATGTCTAAGGCTATAGGTTGGCGCTTGAGCGCTAGCCAACTTGCTTTTTCACTTTCTCGGCTCTTAATCCCGACTCACTCGCACGCGAATAGTTGTCCGTCCTTCCTACAAAATCAATTAAAACTAAATAAATGAACTATAAACGCCTAATTTATACTAAAAATGCATAGAAACTACATATTGTTCCTAAAATGCAAAGCGAGGAAAAACTAAGCTAAATGAGTGCAAACTAACCATATTCTCTTGGATTAACATACGAAACTAGTCTAAAACGGGTCATAATCACTCGAATTTTCTCAAGTTATCAATTTCCTCTAAATTACGACCAAAATATAGCAAAACCAAAAGTAGAACCTTCAAAATCAGATTTCTAGATAAATTAGATCATTGAAAAACCTACATTTAAATTTGACAAATAATTATTATTAAAAGATTATAACTCTGATAAAAATAAAGAAAAAAGAAATTGGATATCAGAAACCTATAACTCATCAGAGTTAAAACAAATTATAAAGAAACGGTTTTCATATTGTACATATATTGAACAAAATATTCTTTTCATTCAATGGTATGATGAACAAGTATTATTATTTATAAATATGCTACAACAAACATCCACATCTGAGACCTCCAAATCTTCTAATCCATCTCCATCCTCCACTCCTCCAATAGCAGATACAAACATACAACCTGAGAGAAGAATGAATAAATCAAATAAAGAAATAAATGGGCTTATCATTCAAGGGTCATATAAGAAGTCTAGTTATAAAAAACTACCAATACACTTAAAAGACTTATCACAATTAATTGAACAAAATAATTTTCAAACCATAAATTAAGAAATATAGAAAAACAGTTAGAAAAGGCTAAAAGGAAAGAAAAATTGGTAGAACCAGAAATTATTAAAGTCCCTAAACCAATTACACCAAGCTTATCATTTTTTAAGAAACCATTGGATATCTCCTAAGAAATATTCCAAACCACCAACGATTCCTGAATTAAACCAGGAGAAAAAGAAAATGAAAGCAGAAATCGTTGAATTAAAAAATAGAATTCAAATTTTAGAATTACGAAATATAACAGAAAATCAAACATAAGAAGAGAGTGAACAAGAAGAATTTGAACAACAATTAAATGAATTTATAAAAGAAAAAAAAGGATAAAAGTCAACCAGAATCATCGCTTCATACCCTATATCATCAAACTCAAAAAATTATATCTCAAAAATGGTATTCAAAAATTATTTTAAAAATTATAGGTTATCCTGAAGATTTTTCAATAGAGTTTATAGCAATAATAGACTCAGGAGTAGATTTAAATTGCATTAAAGAAGGTATAATACCACTCAAATATTTTTAAAAAATAAATTCATCTATAGCTACAACTGACGGAACAGATATGACTGTTAAATATAAACTATCAAGAGCACATATTTGCAACAAGAATGTATGCTTCCAAACTCCCTTTATATTAATAAAAAAAATATGCAACAAAATATTATTTTAGGAACTTTTTTACAAATGATCAAACTATTTATTTTAATAGATGAAGAAATTCATACTACTATACAAAATAAAGAGCTTATATTTTTATTTATAAAACCCCCTGAAATGTCGTTGTTAGCAGAATTAAAAGAAACATTATTATACAAAAGAAATTTTTTATGCTATTTAAAAGAACAATATACCATAAAACATATTGAACAACAAATATCAAGACTCCTTAACCCTGCTATAATAGATTTTCATAAAAAAAATTATCTATAAAAGTACGTTCAGAACTCCCTAATGCCTTCTAGGATAGGAAAAACTATATAGTTAAACTATCTTATATAGAAGGATTCAATGAAGAGAATATCCCTACTAAAGCAAGACCTATACAAATGAATTTAGAATTATTAAAATATTATAAACAAGAAATACAAACTTTATTAGATAAAAAATAATGAGGCCTAGCAAGTCACCGTGGAGCTGTTCAGCCTTTTGTGTAAACAATGCAGTAGAAATTGAAAAAGGAGCTCCCAGGTTGTTACAAATTATAAACGTCTAAATAAAGTATTAAAATGGATTAGATATCCCCTTCCAAACAAAAGGGATTTATTACAAAGAATTATAAGAGCAAAAATATTTTCAAAGTTTGATTTAAAATCAGATTACTGGCAAATCCAGATAGCAGAAGAGAATAAGTATAAAACTGCCTTTATA
Source organism: Annona cherimola (assembly GCA_030490835.1). Classification (NCBI taxonomy): domain Eukaryota; kingdom Viridiplantae; phylum Streptophyta; class Magnoliopsida; order Magnoliales; family Annonaceae; genus Annona; species Annona cherimola. The sequence goes on from CM059976.1 coordinate 70,804,733, forward strand.
GTACCATTGGGTCATTATGAATGGAATGTTATGTCTTTTGGACTTTAAAAAGAGTCATCCAAATTTCAGAATATTATGAATGAAATATTCAAACCTTATTTTGAGTTTATTATAGTATATATTGATGATATTTATTATATTTTGATTCCATACAACAACATTAGAAAACGCTTAAAAATATTCAAAAATATAATTCATCATAATGGTATAGTATTATCAGAACAAAAGATGAAATTATTCCAAACAGAAATATCGTTTTTAATATTTAGTATTAAAAACAATATTATTCAACCTATAAATAGAGCTATAATATTCGCAGACAAATTTCCTAATGAAATTAAATATAAAAAATAATTACGAAGATTTTTAGGAAGCCTAAACTATGTGGAAGAATTCTATGAGAAGGTCGCGCAAGATAGAAAATTATTGCTACAAAGATTAAAAAAGAATCCGCCGCCTTGGACTATTGAACACACAAAGGCAGTACAAAACATTAAAAGAAAAGTTAAATTTTTACCCTGTTTATATCTAGCTAATCCAGATTTATTTAAAATAGTAGAAACAAACGCCTCGGATATTGGCTATGGAGGAATATTAAAACAAAAAGACCAGGATAAAGAATATCTAGTAAGATATATTTCAGGATTATGGACTGAAACCAGACAAAAGTATCCCGCTATTAAAAAAGAAATGTTGGCAATAGTTTTATGCATAGATAAATTTCAAGGAGACTTAATAAATAAAGAGTTTTTATTAAGAGTAAATTGTCGAGTGGCAAAACAAATTATTCAAAAGGATGTTAAAAACTTTGTGTCACATCACATGTTTGCAAGATGGCAAGCTATGTTATCTCTCTTTAATTTTCAGATAGAATATATTAAAGGTGAGAACAATGCTCTTCTTGACTATTTGTCGAGAGAATTTTTGCAGGGAATGCCTTCGTCTGACTCCAACAGACTATCCATCTCAAGCGCCAATGCAGTTGCCTCGACCAACTCAGCCATCGATTCCTCCTAGGAATCCGGCCGATAAAGCCTCCTCTTCTTTTAATACCCCACAAGATTATAGTTTTATATTTAATGCTGAAAAATTTATTCTCAACCTAGAAAAACAAGATGCTAAACTTATCAGAAACAAAGAATTGCCTTATATGATATCTTCAAGAGAAAAAGGGGAAAAAATTATTCAAGAAATAAACACTATTCTCTACAGAAGATATTTCCCAAAAGAGGAATGATTTATATCTCCAGCACCAGGAAAAGATATAAATTATTATAAAAAAAATTTATTTACAAACTCATTCTATAACTATAGAACATATCACCAAACCACCTAAAGATGATTAGATATTATATTCTAAATTACATATTAGAAAAAATTATTCCCCTTGATCAATGGTTCTCGCATAATCCAAATGCGTTATTCTCTTTTCTTGAGCTAGCAACTGCAATTGAGAGAGCTAGAATTAAACCAACTATATTAAAATATAATTATTGGGATTCACCCTAGCAGAACTTAAGGGTTTCAATTAAAAAAAAATTAGTGTAAACAACTACACCAAGTTTTTAGTGTTGAAAAAAGATGGATGTGATTTCAAAAGTATTAATGTTGAAAAATTGTGTTTAACTATTTTCATAACTAAAACTTTCTTATACATGTTTATGTCAAGGTTTATTTTGTTAGCACGTTAAAACTTAAAGAGCCTGCTTTGCAAATATTTAAACTATTAGAATTAATTTATAATTGAGCATTCTGGTCTTTGTTTTGCAAAAACCCTTAAGTTATCCTCGGGAAGCGTTCTTACAAAATTTTGTACTGACATATTCAATTTTAATGACTTAATATGTAGCATTTTAAATTTTCTTAAATGAGATATTATATTCTAGATGCTGCAATTTCATTTTCCTTATTCAATATTTTTATGGGTATTTTATACAACATTCAAGGACATTTACAAACTTCAAACTATAATACACATTTTCGTAAATATTCTCATATCGGGGAAACACCCCCACATAAAGAATAATTTTTCGAGCACGGGAGCTTACCACAATGCTTCAGCATCATGGTCATTTTCCTTATTAATTTTTACAACTAAATTTGTGGTATTTTAAATTTTCTTAATGGGATATTATATTTCTAAGGTGACTTTGATAATGGAGTTTATATTATGGGATAGCAGGAAAGAAAATATTTTGAAAAGTACATAAATAATTAATATGATAGGACTAAAGTTAAAATAAATAAGATAATTGTAAGAAAAACTATTAGAATATAGGAGTAAAGTTGGAAAAAATCAAATTATTAGATAGTTAAGATATTAAATTATAAATAAAATAAGATGTGAAAAAAAGAAAACCATGACATCTAACTTATAACTACTGTACTTTTCAATCATTTCTACACAACTACTCATACATCTAAGTTATCTATTTTAACTTTATCCTCTTTACCCCTCATCATTATCCTTATCATATCACATTATTTTCTTCTATTTCAAAAACTTTACATTAAAAACTTTTATTAAAAATTTTGTTACTGTCCAAACTCACCCATAATATATTAAAAATTTATTTGATTGTAAATTTTAAATTTATGAGTGTGTTTTGCTATATCTAAAACTTTTCACCAATAGTTTTCATTCTCCAACTACCTTATTTTTTTATATTTCTTTACATTTTCCCATACGACTATCATAGTTTTCAATTATTTCTACACAATTACTTATGCAATTAACATATCTATTTTTGTTTTATTTTCTTTACTCCTTATTATTATCCATGTCATATCACATCTTTTTCTCATATTTCAATAACTTTTACATCAAAAACTTTTATTTTAAAAGTTTTATTATTACTTCCTAAACACATCCTATAATTACAATTAGAGTTTTGATATATTTGTCACTTCGTAAAAGGCTATTGCTATGGAGGGAATTCCAAATGAAACACATGTATATTTGAAAATTTTAAAAGTTCACAAGTGCACGAGTAAAATTTATGGATATATGTGGATTTTGCGGTAAAAAATCCTAAACGAACCTTATTTGTTTTAAAAAATAATTTAAAATAAAGCATAAAATAACTTAAATCCAACTATACGTAATAGATGCATTATAATGTTAAGTTCTGGTTTCATATATTTATATATACCGACCAGCATAGAGCTATATTGAAATTCTTTGTTATTTTATTTTCATTTATTTTTACGCGGGCCCATGTGTCCAGATATTCTTTGTCATGGTATCCGAGTGGCTTGGCAAGTAAGTGGGTCATCCGATTTGCATTTTATGAGTATCTTTTAAAATATTTTAAATATATCATAAAACAAGTTTCTACAACCATTAAAATTATTTTATAGGCATAGATAATTTATAAAATGCAATATATTACCTAAATTACGAAACCATATAGCATGATCAGATAGTCATATAAAAATTATTTTCTGAATGTAAATTATTTTTTTAGAGCTATATTGAAATTCTTTGTTATTTTATTTTTATTTATTTTTACGCGTGCCCATGTGTCCAAATATTCTTTGTCATGGTATCCCAGTGGCTTGGTATGTAAGTGGGTCATTTGATTTGCATTTTATGAGTACCTTTTAAAATATTTTAAGTATATCATAAAACGAGCTTCTACAACCATTAAAATTACTTTATAGGCATAGATAATTTATAAAATGCAATATATTATCTAAATTACGAAACCATATAGCATGATCAGATAGTCATGTAATAATTGTTTTCTGAATGTAAATTACTTTTTTAGAGTACTGAATATGGATTACTTGAATTATAATTTCGACGCCAATAGTTCAAATTTCTATGTATATTTTATTTATTTTCGTTTATTTACTTATATGATCTCAAATGTGATTAGTGTATATCATATTTCAAACATCTAAAAAGATAGTATTAATAAAACGAGACATGATCATATACAATATATTGTACCAATGCTTAAGTTTTTTATTCTATTCTATTTTATTTATTTTTTATTTTTTCTTCATAAAAATATTTTCTTAAGTATATTTAATCTATATATATATATCAAGTTTTGTTATTTTACAATACTTTTATGTATTTATTTTTTATTTTTGAAATCAATATTTTAACGAGGTAAGAATGATCTATAAGCCGCTAAAGTTGACGATTTTTAAAATAAAAATATAAATATAAGAGTATTGTAAAATGACAAAACTTAGTATATAAATTAAACACGCTTAGAAAAAACAAATTTATGAAGAAAAATCAAAAAATGAAATAAAAAATAAAAAATAAATATTATAACTTAAGCATATATACAATCTATTGTATATAATTAGGCCTCTAATAAAATATAATATATTTGCTTCTTGGCTCTATGTTAATGTTGTTAAAACCGAACTGATAATAAAGGAACTGATTTGGTTCGAACTCATTCGGTTAAGCAAACTAGTTTGACATCAACATGACATATTTATGATGTTATAATATTTAATTATTTTTAATTAATTAGATATTCATTATTCTTAGATTTATATGTTAAACCGCTAATCATCATAACAAATCATGGAGGAAAAATTAATAGAAAATTTAAAATTTTTTATTAACTGAGCAGAAATACAATAAGATTAAATGCAATATAATACAATCAATTAGTCAATCAATAATTTAATTACAAAATATTGAGTTTAAAATTTTAAAAATTTTAAAAATCAATAGAAATCGGTATGCTTATTTCTCGCAGCAAATTAACGCTTCAATTGCTAGTGCGGAGTTTCTACCCACCTGCAAGCCTGCAACAGATAAATAATTACAATATATAGTCAAATAGCTGCTTCAATTTGGATTTTGTAGGGTTGTTGTTTCGATTTCAAAAGAAAAAGTTGCTTTAAGAATCTACAAATGAAAATTTGACTTAGATTTAAATAAAAATATCAAGAATCACCAAATCTGCCACCTATTTCATGGAAGAATTTTCCACGATATAAAATATTTCATGCCTATTTCGTATGGCCTTGTACAAAATACAATACAAGTATAAGAGAAAGATTGACGAAGCATAAATCAAAAAGAGAAGCAGAAATATAAAAAGCAATAATGAAAGATGGAAAAGATCTATTCTCATCTTCATTCGGCTAGAATCGATTTAGGGCAAAAATGAAATGCAAAATGAAATGAAATCGAGTGCGCGACTAAGCGGGCGGGCACGACAGTTTAGTTTTTTCTTCATTTCACTGAACAACAGGTTCAACATGGAATTCCAGTTCGATCGTGGTTTAAACGGTATGGATGGTTTCCTGTAGACAAATTGGACCGGCTAATAATGAAGCGGGCTTTGGAACGGTCCTGGTCGTACCCCCGGCTGCAAGATAACAATATCTTGCATGCAACCTAGTCGAGCAAGGGTCCCAGACGTTCATTCTACATGCGATACTCCTTGAAGGCAAGCTGCAACCCATTTCAATCATTATCACAGCTCTAATATTCTTGTTCCAGCAGTAGGATGTATGTATATAATTAATATGTTATTGGGATTTAGGGGAGACTGATTTCATGCACCTCAATATACTTAGCTTCAGCGCACAAAGGCACATTCCTATTTTTATTTAAAATTTTTTTATTCAACTATTAATCTAAGTGTATCAATTTGTACTATTTTAATTTTTTTTTTAAATCAGTCACATTTTTAGTAATTTATCCAAAAAAATCTAAAAATCACCAAAATTGATAAAAATGGATGCACATATTAAATACACTTAGAGTAACAATTATATGAAAAATTATTTTAAAAAAGTTAAATATGCTCGAGTGTGCTAAAGTTAAGTCCACCTCAGTGCATGAAATCAAATTCCAGATTTTGGGAAGGTAAAAGATAACTAAACACGATAAATTTTTTTTATAATTAGCTGAATAACATATTATACATTGGAAGAGAATTAGTCAATGTGGTACTTTCTTCAGTCTCACTTTGAATTATTCACATTGTGTTGGCTTTCTATCTATCCCAATTGTCTTTCTACATATTCTTGCTTCACTATTATGTTAACATACTACATACAATGTGCCAAAAGCTCAAAATTTATGAAACACACGTAGCTTGATCATGTTTTGCTCACTAAATATTTAACCACACAAAGGTTGATTAGGTTTTGATCATCAAAATATTTAACAATTTTGAAAATAAAATTTAGCCTTGTTCCAAAGGAAAGCCAAATCATGTCACTTCCCCATCGCTAAACTCTAGTGAAGAATTATAATCTGTTATAGATTGTCTCTTTCCTATCATATGTTTCCACGTGGGATTCATGCAACTACTGTGTTCATTGAATAATTTAATTTCCATTAGAATTAGTCACTAAAGGATTTGTTCATTGGATAATTTGGTTTTCCATTATAATTAGTCACTAAAGCCAATCTCAAGCATCTAATTATTATATCAGTTAAATGTATATAGGCTATTATTATTTACACCATATTAGGAAATTTGATGAATGGTGATTGATTGTGTAACGAGTTGTTGATAACTTTATCAATTGGTGTAACATGCGTATAAATAGTGAATTATGAAGTGTCAGAAAGTATGAAAAATATTGGGTTCACCACCGTGGAGTAGGAGTTAGAGCCAAATTTCTATTATATAAAAAATTCTAAGATCTATGATCCCAAAAATTGATGTGGTATGTCAAATTGAAGAATCTAAAGATTTGTTTAATATATCAATTGGTGAAGTAATGAGATCATTAATGATACGTGAAGTTAAAATAAACCAATGATCAACTAAAGAGTAAGCATTACAGACAAAGCAAGTTTTTGGTAATTCAAATGCAAAAGAGATAGAGGTGCTTCATATGGCAGAGGCTGAAGTAATCGAGAAAGAGGAAGAGGAAGATTCAATGCAAATGAAACTCGTAGAGATGTTCATAATCAAATTCAATCAAAATAAAGGAGGCAATCTTGGACGTGGTGGAAAATTTGGACAAATACAATGAAGAGGAAACTATGCCAAAACAGATAAGTCTCATATTCAATGTTATAATTGCAGTAAATTTGGTCATAATAGTTCTAAATGTTATAGTAATCCTTCAAATTAAGAATGAATTAATCATACAGAAAAGACAGTGAGATGACAGAAACTCTGCTTCTAACATACAATGCTATACTAGAAATTGAAGATTCTATGTGGTACTTGGATACTGATTCTAGTAATTATATGTGTGGAAACAAAGGTTTATTCTTTGAAATTTATGAAAGTTTTCATTTCGCTGCCAAATTCGGTTATAATTCCATCATTGAAATTGTGGAAAAGGAAAAAATTCCAATTCAGGCAAAAGATAGTATGCAACAACATATATCTAATGTATTTTTATGTACCAAATTGAAAAATAATTTATTGAGTATGGGGCAACTGTTAGAGAAGAGTTATGAGATTAGCATGAAGAATGGATGTTGTAAAATTGAAAATGAGTAGAAATAAGTCATTGCAAATGCCAAGATAACACTAAACAAAATGTTTCCTCTTCATATTTAGAATGGAAGGTTACCATGTTTCTATACTATTGTGAAAAATGATTCTTGGCTTTGGCATTTAAGATTCTGACATTTGAATTTTAATGGACTAAAATTATTGTATCAAAATAATATGGTAACAGGGTTACCGTTAATTGATCGCCCGAATGATGCATGTGAAGATTGCATAGTGGAAAAGCAATATCAAATTTCTTTTCCTACAGGACAGTCAATAAGGGCTAACAATCCATTGGAGATTACTCATTCAAATATATTTGGGCCTATCAAACCTCGATCATTTGGAGATAAAAGGTACTTTATAACCTTTATTGATGATTTTAGTATAAAAACATGAATTTTCTTTCTTGAAGAGAAGTCAAAAGCATTTTCAATTTTTCAAAAGTTTTATTTGTTAAAAGGCAAAATGGTCGTCCTATTATATACTTAAAAACTAACCAAGGTGGTGAATATACCTCACATGATTTTGTTCAATTTGGTGAAAATCATGGTATCAAACACCAATTGACTACAACATACACTCCATAACAAAATAGAGTTGCAAAAAGAAAAAACAGAACAATTATGGATACAGTTAGAAGCTTGTCGAAAACAAAATCTGTGCCAACAATGTTTTAGGCAGAAGCTGTGAATTAGAGTGTTCATGTATTGAATAGTGCCCAACAAAAAGTCTAAGGAATATTACTCCAGAAGAAGTATGGAGTGGCTACAAGCCAAGTGCAACACATCTCTAAGTTTTTGATTGTATTGATTATGCTCATATTCCTAATGAAAAGAGAAAGAACTTGGATGACAAAAATGAGGTATATATTTTTATTGGGTATAGTAATAATTCTGAAATTGATCAATTAGATTATGAAAGTGCTACAAAAGAAGAAAAATGGAAGAATGCAATGCAGGAAGAAATAAATTCAATAGAAAAGAATAATGCACGAAAATTGGTTGATCTTCCTGAAAGACAAACCCATTGGTGTAAAGTGGGTTTATAGAACAAAAATTAATACAAATGGTGAAGTTGCAAAGTATAAAGCTGCTACAAGCAGAAAGTTGGAATTGACTATAATGAAGCCTTTGCACCTGTAGCTCGGCAAGAAACAATCAGGTTAGTTCTCTCATAGGTCGCTCAAAATTCATGGTCTATTTTTTGGTTAGATGTAAAGCTTGCTTTTCTGTATGAAGATTTACTTGAGGAGGTATATGTGAAACGAACTCCTAGTTTTATTAACCTAAAAAGTAAAAATAAATTTTACAGATGGAAAAAGGCTTTGTATGTTTAAAACAAACCCCTCGAGCATGGTATAGTGGCATTGACTGCCATTTTGAAAATATGGGATTCATTAAATGTCTATATGAACATACTCTTTATGTCAAGTATGGAAAATGAGACAAAATATTGATTGTTTGCTTATATGGGGATTATTTGATATATACAGGGAATTATCAGTTTATGATAGATAAATTTAAACAATTAATGAAAAAATAATTTGACATGACTGATATAGGATTGATGAATTATTATCGTGGAATTAAGGTTGATTAGTCGAAAAGGGGCATTTCTATAACACAAAAGAAGTATCTAAAAGAAGTTCTGCAACATTTTCAAATGGAAACAAGTAAGTCTGCTTGTACTCTGGTTGTTATAGGATTGAAATTATCTAAAGATATTGGTGAAAGGAGAGTTGACAGAACTTTATATAAGCAAATTGTAGGCAGTTTAATGTATTTGACAGCTACAAGACCAAATACCATGTATGCAGTCAATTTGATCAATGGATACATGGAAAGTCTAAGAGAAATGCATCTCCAAGTTGCAAAAAGAATCTTGTGTTACCTGAATGGGACAAAAAACCTTGGCATTTTATATAATAACAAAAATTCTTGTCTTATAAGTTTTACTAATAGTGATTATGAAGGAGATCTAGATGAAAGAAAAAGTGCATCTGGATATATCTCCTTCTATGGAGATGGAGCAGTATCATGGTCATTAAAGAAGCAGTCGATCATGACCTTATCTACCACAGAAGCGGAATACGTTGCAGCAACAGCATGTCCATGTCAAGCTATTTGGTTAAAAAATATATTCAAATGGTTGAATTATGAAGAAAATGCGCTAGTTCACATATTCTGTGATAATATTTCAACAATTGCACTTGCTAAGAATCTAATTTATCACGGAAGAAGCAAGCACATTGACATGCGATATCATGTTATTCGTTAGTTGGTGAAACAGAAGGAAATTGAGCTTATGTATTGCAAGATATCTGATCAAGTGACAGACATACTCGCTAAGCTTTTCAAAACTAATGTATTTGTAGCATTAAGAAATTTACTTAGTCTCTGTAATTTAGATGGTTTGGTTTAAGGGAAGGTGTTGAAAGTAAACTTGTCATCCCACATTGTTTTGTAAGGAAATGAGAGGAGCCCCTTGCACTATAAAAAGGGTTTTTGTATCCCCTTTCCTACACACCCCCACATACCCACAAGTCAATAGTTGTAGCTATTTTGGGGTCAAGTTAGACCATATTTTGGTTAAGCTTTAAAAAATATTTTTGAGTTTCGCTTTTAAGATATGTCGTTCTTGTAGCATTGTAATATTCAAATTTTCATTTAGAGAAGTTATTTTCATCATTAGCATAATTGTTGTGGGATATGAGTATTGCCTTCATATATTTCAAGCATCATTATTGTGGAGTTATTTCAAGTATTATTGTGAGATTATTTTCAAGTAGTATTATTATTTTATGAAACATTCACAACATTGGTGATGTTTCTTACTCTGTAATGTCTTTTGATTTTTTCTCATCATTGTTTCATTTCGTTGTATGTGTTTCAGTTTGCTTGAGAATTTTTTTTTGCGTTTTTGGAGCTTCATTCGATTGATGTCCGAAAACTACTTTGAACTCAATTGCTTCTTATCTTTTGTATCATTTGTTGAAAGGAAGGTCTTAGTGGTGTTGGCATGAGACTCCTAGTACTAGCAAGTTGGTTGGAAGTGGATTGTGGATTATCCTTTTGTTGGTTGGTGGCATGGAGCAACATGAAAGGCTACTAGTTGCTGATGTTGTCGTTTATTTTATCATGCTTAATTCTGGTGGATCATGGATATTTTTCCGTCTCAGCAAGAGAAGTAAGTTCATTTGTTTCTAACTAATCTATGTAGTTAGCACTGAGATGGCAAATGCTTTTATGTGTATGGAAGGCCATTCTTTTGCTTGCATTTTATTTATGGTGCAAGCTTTGTTGGTGGTTTTTTACACCTCTCCAATTGTATTTTCCTTGCATGGGTTACCCAATGTTGTCAAAAGAGTTTGTTTTACCTTCCTTTTACCTCATATGAAGCTAAACTCTATCAAGATTTGCTTGTGAAGGTCATTACTTTGCTCCCAATTGAGACTTCATAACCTAAAATCTGTTTTCGAGGAATAGTCTTCAGCGTCCTTTGCCATTTTTTTTGCTGCTTTATTCTACTAGTAATAGATAGTTTGTTGTGGGCTTCCTCTGTGAGGTTTTTACTGGTTGATTTCCGAAAGTAATGTTATGTTATTTTAGTTCGCAGCATATCTAATTATCTGAGTTTGTAGAGCAGTATTATTTTACTTGTATAGGCCTATATTTCTAGTTGTGCTTTCATAGGCATTTCATCCACTATTGCATATCATGATGCAGGAAATAAAAATGATTCTTTTCTGATCAGTTGCACAATTAGTTGCATTGAGAGCACATATCTCTATGCAATTAACTTGTCAATGATAATTACTTCAATACATAGAAAATATTTGATTAATTACTTTCGATTTATTTTACAAGTCTGTGGGTCAGCTACAACTAACTGTAACTCCTTTACAATAAAAGTCTGTAGTTGAATTAATCTGATTACAAGAGAAGGATAAATATATATTACTCATATAGAATACTTCAAGTTCATAAATTTCATAATGCACAAAGTGAGCTAATTCCACTACAACATACTTCTTACTTTTACTCTACTAGCCAGTCAGTTGGTAATTTTTACCATTTAATGCAAACTCAGATATCACACAAAATAAATGATTTTGGAATTCAATCCATAGGTTTTCAATTAATAAATATAATAGTTTACTTAGATTGAATCAAATTATTAATAGATATTAACGGGTGAATGAATAGATTTGAATCGATGTTACATATATGTTTCATAATGTCTCTTTGTAAATGGTGTCCAAGCTTTTCAATCTATGAATACTTTTTGTACTAACGTTTGTTCAAAAAAACCATATCGATAAGCTTTTCATTATCACACATTGAGAGTTAAAAAAGAGCAAACTTATTTGCTGGATTATGAGTGATAAAGTGAGATAAGAAATATTTGATTACAATTTGGGAAAAACTTCCTTTTGCTTGTAATTGTCATTTTAGGATGTGTTTGGAAATAGATAAAACTTTTAATGAAAAGCTGTAGAGAGTAAAAGTTGTCAAATGATGTGATATGATAGGGGTAATGATGAAGAATAAATATGATAAAGTTGAAATAGATAGGTTAGTTGTGTTGGTAGTTGTATAGAAATGATTGAAAACTAGGGTAGTTGTATAAAAAAATATGAAAAAATGATTAAAAAATAGGATAGTTGTGGAGAGTGAAAAGTTTTAGATTGAAAAATTTTAACTTGACAACTTTTACTTATTAATAAACACACCCTTAGTTGAGAACAATCGTAGAATGGCACAGATGTGATTATTTTCAAGGGGAATTTGGAAATAAGTTCAAAAGAAAGGTGGTTATCTATAAAATTAAAAAATGTGGATATAAATTCCAAAATCCCAAAAACTTGGGGCCATTGAAAAATTCCTTCATAATAACTGTACTATATATCTGATGTGATCTACAACCTCATGACTCCGCCCGGACTAAATGCATCATTCAACCTCTGTTTGCAAGCTATAGTAAGACTTCAACCTTATACAATGAGGCCTTCAAGCGTATTTTATAAATGATATGTGGTCAATACATTATATCTTTAATGGCTCATGGAGAACCAACATAGGTTGATACTTAAGTCTAAATTACATAGCTCGGTTTAATTCACTATTTGTTACTTGCCTTTAGCATTATCTTATGAAAAGAGTACCCACGCGGTAATACCACTCTTGGAATTTTTTAATGTATATTTTTACAATTATCTTAATATGTTTGAGAGTTCTAAGATATTTTTACAAAAGGATATATTGCTTCATTTATTCTTGTGAAGACACGTTGTTTACATTTTAGGGGGAGGAGACACAATGCTCCCAATATGCCAACATTCAGGCACCTAGGTAAGGAGTCTAAGTGAGGATAGTTGGAAAGCTACCCTCATGCCCTCACTAGTTATTCTAGGCATCTAGTTCCCTATACTTCTCTCTGTCTAAAGAAGGTAGAAGAAATCTTGGGGATGTTTGGTAATCGAATAATTTGCATATATATATATATATTCGCATAGTAACAAAAATTGCAAATATACTCATATCGTTTCATGAATTGCATATTACCTTTACATAATTTCATCCAAATTATATATAATCCTCATGCTAATGGTTGTCATCAAATGGAACATCAATAAGTTATTTAATTTTCTAAAACATCCTTGCATGGTTTGATAACATCAATTGCGAGCTGCAAACCCATATTGCATATATTTTTCAAGTCTTGCATATCTCATGCATTAGCCTTCCTTCTTATCTCCTCTCGCCCCCTCACGCGCCCTCTCCAAACCCATCCTCCCGACCATCTTCATAAACGCAATGCAACACCCCTCACCGCACCATCGAACACCTTCTCCCACGCCCTCTACAATGCTCAACTCGCGTCACATAGCTCCACCCTTCTCTCATTTTACAACAACTTATTTTTGGCAATCAATATTACAAAGAGATGTGATCTTGTGCATTCGGGCTAAGTCCCGTCCATTTGCATCTAGGCGCTATGAGTCATCAAATTGGGTGGGCATGCTAATAAATGTACGATGAAAAATTCTCTAGCTCTTCCCTGCACCAGACAACGCTAGTGCTAGTGCATAAAGGGGACAATTTTGAAAAAAATCCCCATTCCGCCATTTCACCTTGTTGTGCTCTCGATCTGTCTCGCTCCCTCACATTCCGATTTCTCCCATCCCGTCTCTCTCATAGGGGTGTAACTTGGGCAGCTGAGCCTAATTTCCAATAGTGTTTAAGTTCGCTTTTCCCAGCTTGAACTCGATGATCCAATTGTAAATACGATATGGTAAACCCGAACCCAAAGAACCCAAGCCCAATTTCTCGTTTTGTGTTTATTATAAAATGTGTTATATACATAATATTTAAACAATATTTTTTTATATTTTGCATATTTATATTATTTATATTTGAATACATGTTTGACATATTTTAATTATATTATAAATAAAATATATTATTTTTATTTGTATTTATCTTTTATTTCTATCATTTACTTTTACATCCATTAATTTTATTCCTTTATTTTATTTTTATGTTAAATTTTTTCTAAAAATATTCTTTATATTGCTATTTTTAAAAAAATCTGTAGTTTCACTATATATTATGATGTTTACTTATATGATTAGTTATTATTATATATTTATATGAAAATTTAAACTTATTACTCTTAAATAAAATGTAAAGTTATCAAAATAAATTTCAACTTAAAAATCAACTTGAATCTGATTTTCAAAAATTGAGTTAGGGTTTAGGTTTTACAAATAGGGTTAGAGTTAGGGTTATTGTAAACAAATGACAAATCAAGCACAGTCCATGTTTTGATGATCAACAATTCAATTTGAGAGGTTTTAAGGCACTAACATGTGTGTTGGCATGATTTAAGGATAAGAAATTTCAAGATTCAAAGCTTAGCAGGTCAAGTCGCACGCCAAGTCGATTCAAGCATCGACTCAGGTCAAGTTGATATTGAATTCGACTCCAACATCAACTTCAGAGGACAATTTTTTGATGGCGCTGAAATCGTAGATGCATGAGTAGGCGAAGTCACGCCCGAAGTCGACTTCGCATGCAACTCTGGTCAAGCTGCAACCCAACTCAACTTCGTCAGCGACTTGAGTAGACTTAAAGTTTCCGAAGCTAAGTTTAGTCAAGCGAAGTTGCAACCCAAGTCGATTCCAATATACGACTTTAGTGAAGTCTCACATGAAGTTAATTCAGACATGGGACTTAAGTAAAGTTGACCAAGTCAACCCCAACATACAACTTAGATACAAGAAGGGTAAATTAAGAAGTTTTAAGATCAATGGTGACAAAATTAGAATCAAGCAACATTATCCCAACATGATTCAAAGTTCAAAATACAAGTCCATCAAGAGTTTTTAAATGGACGTGACCAAGTTCAATATACAAGAAGTTCAAAGGCCCACATATACAAAAATGAAGTCCTCTAAAGCTGATTTATCAAGATACTAGGTTATACAAGCCAAAGGATTAAGATTATGAAACACCAAGTTCCGATGAGCTAAGTAGAGAGTGAAGTCGCAACTCAAGTTAACTTCACCTATGACTTGTTCATGTTCAAGGCCAAGTCAACTCCAAATGGATCTTGAAGTTGAAGAGCTGAAGACCGAAGTCATAATCCAAGTCCAGATTATGACTTGGGTGAAGTCGCATCCGAAGTTGACTCCAGGTGCGATTTGAGTCGTAACGGTCTAAAAAATTCAAATGCTGACGCATTAGATGCATGCCACTTACCACCAAACGTTCAAATTTATTCTTCTCCTATTTAGTACACGTCAAATGGAAAAGAGAGAATTAGCTAAAGCATTGATTAAGTTTTCACCTTCCAACTTTCAAGTGTTCAAGTGCTCATTAAGAAGATCTACAAGCAGAATTGTGTTCTTTGACTGCAACTACTGAAGTGATCATTCATCCACCATTTCTACAAGTTCTTCCATGAGCTGAAAATTTGCCTACCCATCTGTAAAGTGTTCTTTTTTTCATTCTTCGTGTTTGTATTTTGTGAAACCCCGATCTTAGACACATGTATGAAACCCTAGGGTTGTAAACCCTAGGTAATATATTAATAAAATATATATTCTTAAGTATGAAAATATGTGGGAATAAAGGTTAAAATAATTATTTATGAAATTCAGATGAATAGTGCACGTGAATAGTGAAACGTGAATAGTAAATGTGGGATTAAGAAATATGTTAAGTTAATCACTTTGGATTAAGTTAATCATAAAAGACAAAAAAGGAAGCTTCCCACTAAAGGACAAAATTGCTTTTTGGATTAAAATAATAATTTTCGGATTTTTAGTGGATTTTTGAGAGAAAATGAAAAAAAATTCATATCTTGCAATCCGGACGTCGGATTGAGATGAAATTTTTTATGGATGGCCAAAATATGATGATGAACATGATGAGTGGTCCAAGATTGATCAAAAATCATGAATTAAGGGTCAAGATTAAACGTCATTTGGAGATCAAAAAGTAGCTTCACTTTTTCATTAATTATATTTGACTTTGGGGTTAATTTTAATTAATCAAATAATTAATGAAAATCTACAATGACTGCTGGAGGCTTGACTTTTGAGGCCAAATCCAATGACCCAAAATCAATCTTATCAAAAATCAACGGCTAGGATTTAATTAGCCTAAATTAATTAATTTTAAAAATTAAAAAATAAGGAAAAATAGGGCTGCAATAGGGGACTGGAGCAGGCCTAGGGTGGGCTGCACACGGCTCCATGCACCTTTTGAAAATTAGAAAAAAATACATTTATATTTTAATACCTTGAGCAAGAGGGGGTAAATTCCAAATTCATAAAAAATCAAGCCCTATAAATAGGGGCCAAGGGGTGAACGTCCAAGGAAGTCCCAAGCTTGAGCAAGAGCTCATTTTCCACCCCCAAATTCGTTTTAAGAGAGAAAGAGGAGGTTAGAGAGAGAAAAGGCAAGTTGGAGGAGAGATTTTCCACTTCGGATAAGTGATTACTTCCTAAAAATTTTTTGGATATTAAGTAAGGTAAAACCATGCTTAGATAATGCCTAAGCATGAGAAAATAAGTAAATTTATAATGCTTAATTGGAATTATGCCGAAACATCGAAAATTTGGAGCGAAGATGGAGCATTCGGGAAGATGACATATTATATGTGAAAATAATGCTCCAAAATTGATAAATGATAATTTGGGATATATGAATATGATAAATATGATGTTGGAATAATGATATATTAATTTCATAATTTTTGGAATTAAGGATTATGCTTAAGTGAATTTATGTTAATTTTTGGTATATAGAGAAAATGATTTATTTAGCCAAGTTAATGATGATAAATTCATAATTAATGAATTTCTCATGATATACTAAGCATAAGCTATGTCATGGTATTTTTATTTTTGGAAAAAATATCAATTTTTGGAACCCATGAACAGTAACCCACGTTGCTGTGAACAGTAACCTCGGGGGTGAACAGTAAATATGAACAGTAATTTTCTACAGTTCCATGAACAATAATTATGAACAGTGAACAGCGTATTTTGAAAAAAAATTGAGATTTATTTTTATATATTTATGAGGATATATGGATGAAATTTTTAAAGGATTTATGGATAAAAATCCATATAAGGACGTAATGACCAAGTGTATTTATAAGATTAACCTCTATAGAAATGAGGTAATAGATGATTATAAAGCATGCATGGGAAGTACACTAAGACATGATATGATATAGATAAAATATCATTTTTCCTTATATAGGAAAAGAAAAGGAAAAGGTGGAGGACACAGACTGAGGAGGTAAGCAAGCACAACTTTGAAAATGTGATTTTATTGCTTCATTGTAAGCAAGCTATATATTTTCCAAAATATTTTAAATGATTGCAAATTGTTTGCTCACATGTTTTATGAAATGTGTTTAAGGGTGGTCATTTCTATAATATTTTGAAATGATAAATGTTTATGAGTTTTTATGAAAAGTCATGCCAGCATATTGATGTCATGTGATGTTCATGGACATGTGCACATGTATGATGTATAAGGAAGAGGCTTTGGTGGAGATAGAAAGTGGATCAGAGGGTCCCCCTTCACTATTGCCGAGTCGTATGGGCTGTGTGCCGACGGCGCCCTCCCCAAAGGTGGAGGCAAAGGAATGTTATGTTTGAAGGAATGCATTGCATTTTCATACATGGATTGAAAAGGAAAGCATGGATTTGAAATTATATTTTTAAGGGATTGTGCAAATAATTCTCTACATGAGAATGACAAGTTACCTGGTGTGAGAGGTATATAATGCCAGGAAAATCAAAAGTCATGCATGTAGGAACCATGTAGGCGTCAAGAGGAAGAGAGGTTCCCCTTGATGAGGCTAAGTCGGAGACAGCCGGCGTATTGGACCATGCTATGTGAGATGTTCTTTGGGCTAGCGTACCCACACACAAAGGTTTATGTCAGGAATGCAAAAAAAGTATTTGCACACATGGATTTGAAAAGATATTTTTAAGGGATAGCGCAAATAATTCTCTACATGAAAATGACAAGTCACCTAGTGTAAGAGGTATATAATGCCGGAAAAATCAAAATTCATGCATGTAGGAACCATGTAGGTGTCAAGAGGAAGAGAGGTTCCCCTTGATGAGGCCAAGTCGGAGACAGCCGGCGTATTGGACCATGCTATGTGAGATGTTCCCTGGGCTAGCGTACCCACACATGAAGGTTTATGTCAGGAGTGGAAAGGGAGCATTTGCACATCAAATGTTTATGAAAAGATTTTTATTTCGCTGGTAGTTGATCACTTGATAAGTGTCTTCTATCGAATGGAAAGAAATGCATTTACAAATGATTTACATGAATGGTTTATGAAAGGTTTCGAAATATGGTTTACGAAAAGGTTTCTATTCCGTTGGTAGTTGATCACTTGGTAAGTGTCTTCTACCGAATGGAGATGAATGCATTTAAAATGAAAAATGCTTGCTTATTGAGTTTCGACTCATGTTTTATTTTCCCAACCTCAGACAGGTGTAAGGAAAGACAAGAGATGGAGGACATGTATTGCTAAAGGAAAAGATGAATCTACAAAGGTGAGTAGATTTTTGTATAAATAGATTCCCTAATGGAAAATGATGAAAAGGACGTAAGTTGTATGAAATTATAAAGTTATGAATAATATGAGAAGTTGATGATTTATGATGTTATGGATGAGTCCATTATGAATGATGATGATATATGTTTATGTGATGAAAGAAAAAGAAAGAAAGAAAATTGGACGAGATCCACTTACGAACCCACCGTGTGATCAGGACAACAATCCTGAGTCACGTTTACCAATCAACAAGATCCCGGAGTAAGGTTAAATGTGACGCCTCGGTTCAGGGCGCCACATATTTCTACTTAGTTTGGAGTTGGAGACTAAGACCAAAGGAAGGCAAGTAGTGTGTGGTTAAAGTGTGACTCTAAAGATTACAGGTCATGAAGATCCTAAGAGCTCTACCCGAGTCATGAACTCCAAAAATTATAACTATTGAAGAAGAAAATGATTTAAATACTTTGAAGTTAGAAGAGCTTATTAGTTCTCTCATATCCCATTAACTGATAAAGAAAAGAAATGAAGAACACCACAAAGGGAAGAGAGTTATCACATTGAAGGTAACACAAAACTCAGATGAGTCCACCTCCTGTTCTCAAAATGAAGACGAGGAGGTTGCACTCCTCGTAAGGAAATTCAGGAAGTTTGTGAGGAAAAGAAAGAATTTTAACTCCAAAGGATTTAAGAGAGAAACATAAGGGAAAAGAAGAAAGAGACAACCAAATACTTCAGATGCGGTGGAGTAGAATATATACAAGCCTAATGTCTTACGCCATAAAGAAAATAAATCAAAAGAAAGATAAGAGAAGAAAGATAGAAGCATCTCTCGAAGATTTTCAAAGCCGAAGGGCAATGGAATGTATGTGAATGAAGATTCATCTATAACTAGCAGTTCCTTAAATGAAGAACATGAAGCGGCAAACTGTGCCCGAAGCATGACAAGAATTAAAAAAGAAACACCTTAAAGTGCCCCACTGCAATAGAGTTAGTAGAAGTTTAACTATTTCAATTAAATGCATAAGCAGTGAGGAGGTAATCTCTAAACTTGATTTATCTATTTCCAAGTCTATCTATTCCTCTACTCATGATTGCCCCAAATGCGCTAAGTTAGAAGAATTGCAACATGACTATGATTTATTTTATGATGAAATAAAAAAGTTAGGCAACAAAAATATATTAAAGAAATAACAATGTGACTTAACTATTATTGTAAATGAAAAACTAATCAAAAAAGTCAAGTGCCTAGTAGATGAGACCAAAGCCTTGACAGATGAAGTTGAAAGGCTAAAGAAAGAAAATGATGCATTAAATGAATCATTAGTAAAGTTTTCTAACCTAGGAGAAAATATCAAAATGTTTTTAAATATGACTACCCAAACTAGTAGAAGAGGACTTTCGTATTCCACATTTGAGCAAGGAGAATGTTGCAACTCAAATACTTCAAA
This sequence comes from Annona cherimola, assembly GCA_030490835.1. Classification (NCBI taxonomy): domain Eukaryota; kingdom Viridiplantae; phylum Streptophyta; class Magnoliopsida; order Magnoliales; family Annonaceae; genus Annona; species Annona cherimola. Next base: position 70,824,729 of record CM059976.1, read on the forward strand.
ATGGGTAAAACTACAAGCTATAGCAACTCCATCCCAACACAAAACAAAAACAACTAGAGTTGCTTGGGTAAGAAGACAAACTTGGGAACTAAAATGTGCATGGAGTCCACCCCAAAGAATTTTTGAGGCATGCAATTTCTGCAATAAGTTTGGTCATAAAATATATCAATGCAAAATCAAAAAATTATATAATCAAGGTGCTAAATTGATTTGAGTATCAAAAAGTATTGGATTTGTGCCTTCCAAAGTAGAACAAAGTGGACTCCAATTGCTTACTAACCCAAATGGACCCATAAAATAGATACCAAAGAGATGAACTTCATCTGATTATTTTTACAGTTTTGTCTTAGAGCAAAAGCCAACAAATATAGGGTTTATGGATAATGGTTGCTTAAGACACTTCACGGAGGATAAAACATTATTTCATGATCTCAAAACATACAACAATGGAGCTATTGCACTTGGGAACAATGAAAAAGGTAAAATTAGTGGTAAGGAAACCGTTTATGGTATTTCAAATGCATGCATAGAGGAGGTATTGTTTGTCGAAATACTCAAACATAATTTAATGAGTTTCAGCCAATTGTGTGACAAAGGTTATAAAGTGGTGTTTGAATTATCTATATGCAATGTTCTTGATAGAGATCACATAGTATTTAGTGGCAAAAGACCTGAAAATATATATTTAGTTTCCCTTGATGAATTGGATGAAAAAAGTCTTGTGACTGTTAATAATTATCCATGAGTATAGCAAAAAGACTTGGCATATAAATATGTCAAACATTAAAACTCTATGGAAAAAGAGTTTGGTAGAAGGGTTACTAAAACTCTATGATAAAGATAAAAGTTGCTAAGCTTGTCAAGTATCCAAAAAATCAAAGGTGTCATTTTTACGTAAAAATGAAGTTTCAACTTGAAGGCCACTTGAATTGCTACATATGGATCTTTACGGATCATTCAACATTTTGAGCCTTGGAGAAAAGAAATATATTTACGTTATTATAGATGATTTTTCAAGGTTCACATAGATAATACTATTAGCCAACAAAGATGAAGTCTTCTCTATGTTTGTGAGTTTTTTAAAATTGGTACAAAATGAAAAATAAAATATAATCATATCAATTAGAAGTGACCATAGTAGTAAATTTAAAAATAAATGCTTCATAGAATTCTGTAATGAAAAAGAACTTATCAGACATTTTCTGCACCTAGAAGGCTAGAACACCTCGACAAAATGGAGTAGTTGAGAGGAAAAATAGAACAATACAAAAGATGACTAAGATTGTGCTAAATGAAAGCAAATTTTTCAAGAAATTTTGTGCAAAGTTGTAAGTATCATTTTTCATGTCGAATCGAGTCACCATTAGAGCAATCTTAAAAAAGCCCCCTATGAGCTATGAAAAGGTAAAAAATCAAAATTTTCATATTTTCATATTTTTAATTACATTTGCTATGTATTGAAAATGAAAAAGAAAATCTTGGCAAATTAGATGCAAATAGCGATGAAATAATATTTCTTGAATATTCATCAAATAGCAAAGCATATAAAATTTTCAACAAAAGGAACCAAGTTGTAGAAGAATTCATTCATGTTATATTTAATGAATTTAACCCGACTTCTTAGAAGAAGGATGAGCTAAGTAATGTAGATAATTTGTTTAAGAATTTTGAAAAGCTACAAGTGGAAAAGAAATGAGGAAAAGATTCTAAGCAAAGTCAAAGTTGCAACAAGGAAGTAAGTAAAGGTAATGTTCTCTACAAACCTACCAAAGACTTGAAATTCAAAAACGATCATCCATCTGAACAAGTGATTAGTGATATATATGAAGGTATAAAAACTAAAAGCTCTAGGTAAAATATATGTGAACATTTTGCTTTATATTCAAAATAAAGTCAAATTCAATAGATTAAGCTCTTAATGATGAAAATTGGATTATTGTTATTCAAGAAGAGCTAAACGAGTTTAAAAAGAACCAAGTATGACACCTAATTTTTAAACCTAAGGACTACACCGTTATTGGTACCAAATAGATTTTTAAGAATAAATTAGATGAAAGTAGATTTGTTATAAGAAACAAAGTTAGACTGATGGCCAAAGAGTATTCTTAAGAGAAATGAATTAATTTTGAAAAATCATTTACCCCCGTGGCTAGATTAGAAGTCATACGTGTTTTACTAGCATTTGCATCTTATATGGGTCTTAAGTTGTTCCAAATGGATGTTAAAAGCGCATTTTTAAATGAATATCTTAATGAAGATGTGTATGTTGAATAATTTACAGGTTTTGAGAAAAAAGATTAATCTAAATTTATTTATAAGTTGACCAAAGCCTTATATGGACTAAAAACAAGTTCTAAGAGCTTGGTATGAAAGGTTAAGTAAATTTTTGATTGACCATGAATTTCAACGAGGAAAAATAAATACTACCTTATTAATTAAATACAAAAGAAAATGCATTTTAATTGTTCAAATTTTTGTAGATGATATTATTTTTGATGCTACCAATGAACTTCTATGTCAAGAATTTTCCAAGCTTATGCAAAATGAATTTGAAATGATGATGGGTGAACTTAATTTCTTTTTTGGATTGCAAATCAAACAACTAAATGAAGGAATTTTCATAAATCAATTCAAGTATATTAAGGAAATGCTCAAGAAATTTGGAATACAAAATAACAAAAAAAAAGCTCCCATGAGTTCAATAATCAAGATTGACGAAGGTGAAAAAGGTAAACAAGTTGATAAAAAATTATATAAAAGCATGATAGAATCTTTGTTATGTTTAACTGCATCAAGACCCTATATATTATTTAGTGTTTGCATATGTTCTAGATTCCAATCAAATCTCAACGAACCCCATATGGTAGCCGAAAAAAAAATTTTAGTTTGATACTACTAACTTAGGCCTATGGTACCCTAACGGCTCAACATTTGATCAAATTGGCTACTCAGATGCGGATTTCGCCGATTATAAGGTATAGAAAAAGTATCAGTAGAACGTATCAATTTTTAAAAAATATGATAGTTTTATGTTTTTCAAGAAAATAAACTAGTGTTGCTCTATCTACTGCGGAAGCAGAATATATGACCACTGGGAGCTGTTATACCTAATTACTTTGGATAAGACAATAACTTAGAGATTATGGGATAGAGTACAAAGATATACCTATTAGATATGATAATACAAGTGCTATTTATTTAATTAAAAATCTCATATTACATTATAAAACTAAACACATAGATGTTAGACATTACTTTATTAGAGAATATGTTAAAAATCATGGTATTTGTTTAGAATATGTCAAAACTAAATACCAAATTGCAGATATTTTTACTAAATCATTGGGAATCGATTCATTTTATAAAATTAGGAATGAAATAGGTGTGTTGATATTGATGCATGAAATTAGTGCAAAATTGCAAAATTGGTATTAATATATATTATTCATAATGATATGTTTGATAACATGTTATGTTGGTCTGAAATAGGCCAAATGGGTAGATAATAGTATATATTTATGTTTGGGTCAGTGGAGCCAAGTCGACTTCACGGACATCGTTTTGGCTAGCCCCATTTTACGCGCGAAATCGGTCGGCCCCATTCATTTTTTCTCCTCATTCCACTTCCGGCTCCCATATTTCTCGTCTTCCAAGTTTGAATCTTCTAAGATCTTCTCTCTTAGACTTCGATTTTTGATCCCTATTCTTCCAATCTTTTCACACTTTTAAGCTAATTGTCCCATTTCTCAAATGGCACCCAAAGCCATCTCCAAGCCCTCAAGGCTTCCCATTTCAATACCTTCCAAGTCCAATACCCGGGAAGACATGCCTAGGTGTCAATGAACTCTGGCCAAGAGGTCTTGGGATGACACTATAACATTTACGGGTCGTCGAGTCCGATTTTAGGAAGGTAACCCATCTAAGTCTCCTGCAATATATGCCTCATGCTCACCTATAAGATCTCGGGTATAGACTATTTTGCACATTCTTCCACTCAACCATCTACCTGCAACGCCATTCTGGAATATCTTCAAGTTATGGACAGTAGAATTTTTCAGGAACTTGGTACGATCAATATTTCTCTTATGAAAATGCATAGGAGGCAAGATAAAATGGAGCAGGAACTCAAAAATATCAAACATCACCTTGCCTCTGGAAGAAGGAGAGGTCAACCCATTCCGAGTCTGCCTGACTTCAATCCCTACTAGAGCGGGTCAATTTGTGCTGATCCAACTGTTCAAGATCGGTCATCTCCACTATTCTCTTCCACTAATATTCCCACCTCTGGCTCTAACGCTTTATATGACACACTCATCATCAAATGCTCCTTCTAAACCAGTTGCCTTATCCCATCTTACCTTTTGCCTTTCACAAATCCCAACTCATCGATTTTGCTTCCTTTTAGGTGATTGACAAAAAGAGGGAGAGAAATTTTAGAATTTTGGATTTTTGGGTTTGGAAGAGCTCTCTTTAGTAACTGGGTAGGTTGTATTTAGGGTTAGATGTGAAGATTTTGTGGAAAATGAATGTTGAATGGTTTGAATGATATGATATTTTGGCCAAATGAATGGTATGTTTGAATATTTTGCCTTATGAATTGATTTGAATACAATGATGTAAATGACCTAGTTTGAATGACATGAAAATTGAAATGATTTACTAGCTTGGTAAAATGAAAATGCAAAGAATGAAATAATTCTACAAGTTATAATAATTCCAATTGTTTAATGAAAGATTAATCTCAAATTGTTTTTGTCAATTATTGAAAAAGGGAGAGATTGTTGTAAATGAATGACAAATCAAGCACAATCCATATTTTGGTGATCAATAATTCAATTTAAGAGGTTTTAAGACACTAACATATGTGTTGACATGATTTAAGGATAAGAAATTTCAAGATTCAAAGCTTGGCAGGTCAAGTCGCACGTCAAGTCGACTCAGGCATGGAATTAGGTCAAGTTGATACTCAGGTCGACTCCGGCATTGACTTCAGAGGGTCATTTTTCAACAGCGTTGAAATTGTGGACTCGTGAGCAGACAAAGTCGCATCCGAAGTTGACTTCGCATACGACTTGGGTCAAGTCACAATCTAAGTGGACTTCTCCAATATGCGACTTGGATGAAGTCACACATGAAGTCAACCCAAACACGCAACTTGAGTGAAGTTGCAAACTAAGTCAACCTTAACATTCAACTTGGATACAAGAAGGGTAAATAAAAAAGTTTCAAGATCAATGGTGACAAAAATGGAATCAAGCAACATTATCCCAACATGATGCAAAGTCCAAAACACAAGTCCAATCAAAAGTTTTCAAATGGACATAACCAAGTTCAATATACAAGAAATTCAAAGGCCCGCATATACAAAAGCGAAGTCCTTTAAAGCTAATTTATCAAGATACAAGGTTATACAAGCTAAAGGTTTAAGATTACAAAGCACCAAGTTCTAATGAGCTAAGTAAAAAGTGAAGTCACAACCCAAGTCAACTTCACCTGCGACTTGGGTTAAGTTTGAGGTCAAGTCGACCCTAAATGGACTAGAAGTTGAAGAGCTGAAGACTAAAATCGAAACCCAAGTCGACTCTAGTTTGCAACTTGCGTGAAATCGCATCCGAAGTCAACTTTAGGTTGACTTGAGTCGCAATGATCGGAAAAATTCGAATGCTAATACATTGAATGAGCCCCACTTACTACCAAACGTTCGAACTTACTTTTCTCTTATTTAATATACGACAAATGGAAGGGAGAGAGTTAGCTAGAGTATTGATTAAGTTTTCACCTTCCAACTTTCAAGCATTTAAGTGCTTATTAGGGAGATCTATAAGAAGAACTGTGTTCTTTGACTGCAAGTGCTGAAGTGATCATTCATCTACTTTTTCTATAAGTTCTTCCCCGACTAGAAAATCTACCTATACATTTGTAAAGTGTAGATGCTTATTTTCATTTTTTGTGTTTATGTTTTCACTTAGTTTGGTATTGGAGACCAAGACCAAGTGAGGCAAGTAGTGTGTAGTTGGAGTGTGACTCGCCACTTGCTTGTGTGAATATTATGAACGCCCCTCAAAGCAAAAATCTAGAAGAGAGCAAATGCTCTAAGAGTATATCCATTGACATAGTGGAACCTAAGACACAAGGGCGAGTTTTCGGAAGAGTGGAGTAGAGAAGGTTGTCCCAAACCACTATAATTTCTTGTGTTGATATTTTTGCTCTATTCACATCTCCATTCTCCATGCTTTTCATTCAAGGAAATTTAGTTCAAAAGGGGTTACATCTAATACATTGAAAGAATTTTTAAAGAATTCAATTCACCCTTCCCCTCTTAGGTTTTGCCATAAATTCGGGGCCAATAAGGATTAATGTTTTATAAATAGGGTTATGGTTAGGGCTAAAGTAAACTCAAGTTTCATGAGCCCAAATTGCACTCCCACTCTCTTATCTGGCAGTCATAAACGAAAAAGCGAAATGAGCTCTTGCAGATATGCCTACACGGTTTCTCACTTTTTGTAGGTGTATCCCTTTTTAATAGAACTCGAAAACGACGTGAGATGGGTAGTTTGGGATAATGGTGAAATGTTAAAAATAGCATAAAATTATTAGCACAATCCTTGCACCACAACCTCAATCCTGCCTAAATCCCTCAAATATTATATTTCTCCGCATGAGTTTGAAAATTTATATTAAAGAATAATGAGTAAGTAAACTGCATTTAGTCATGTTTAAAGTAGAGAATCACAAATGCTTGCACCCATCACGTTGGAAAACTTTAGATATGGAGCTAAGTAAACTCAGCAAAACGTCTCAAAAATTCTTAAAAAAAATTAATAGAAGAAAACACAAATGCTTGGAGGTAACACAAAAAGCTTATATCAAATTTACCAAAAAATTTCTTCAGCTAGCCCAACTTAATGCCTTTCAAGTCTCCACCAATGTTTGACCTTCTCAGCATAATGCCCTCCACAATGGCAACACTTTTTATTATTTTTCTCTAGGCAGTTTAGGAATAATAAAAGATCTCAAGCTGCCCATCTCACGTGGTTTTCAAGTTTCGTAAAAAAGGGTACACCTGCAAAAAGTGAGAAACTGTATGGACATTTTGTAATTTTGAAAATCTTATGGACTTGGATGTAATATCGGTGAAAAGTTTTAGGCATATCTGCAGAAACTCAAGCTGAAAATTTCAAATTGCTTCCCTCCTTCCATCCCTAACTCATTCTAATGAGCTCCTCTAGCATACGCTTGTCACTCGTCGCTGTCACCATCCCTTTCAGTGACAAGATAGTAACTCTGATTTCTGTGCCTTCTTCCCTCTCTGTCTCTTCTCTTGTAAATATTCAAATAAAAAGCACCCGTTTTCCTCCTTTTAATATGAGAAATTTTTTTACTTTTCAAATCATGGTGAAAGCGACTGTTTTTAACCTGAAGTGTGAGATCTCTAGATGGCCCCTACAATGCCCTTCCCTCTTACAACTCATCACTCTTGTCGGAGCTTCCAATACCTTTTGAAGGGCTTCCTTTGTAGCATCGTCGGCTGCTTTCAGCAAAGAGAACGGAGAGTGAGATTTTGACTCTTCTTCATTCTTTTCAATAGAATGATTTCTCATTTTCATGTGGAGTTATGGAGCATAACTTTGTTGGTCCTAAGTTAATGGCAATTACCCAAGAGGGGAGGGGTGAATTGGGTATTTAAAAATTTTAAACTTAAACAAAAACTTTATCCCGGATTAATCTAGTCCCCTTTATGAAGAAACAGAATGGAAAGCAATATAGTGTAGAGAGCAGAAATAAACATCAACACACAGAATTTTATAGTGGTTCGGGCAACCTCCCTACTCCACTCTTCCAAGCTCACTCCTCTTGTAACTTGGGTTCCACTATGTATTCCACAAATACAACTAGAGTCTCCACTCTTTTCTAGATTCTAGCTCTAGGGGGCATATACAACCAGAGCCTCCGCTCTCTTCTAGATTTTAGCTCTAGGGGACATCAACAATACACAGCACAAGTAGGTGACGAGTTCCACTCCAATCACACACTACTTTGCTTACACTTGTTCTTAGCTACCCAATCTAAAACAAGTTCAATACAACAATAAGAATAAAAGAAAGTTTTTACACGTTACTGTTGTATAGACGCAGATTTGGCGCAGAGAAGAACTTGTAGTGTAGGCGTAGAAATTCAGCAAGCAGCTCTTGGCAGTTTGAAAGCAAAGTTTTTCTTCTAAATGTTGGCTTGATCACTTGAAGCTCTTAAAGATGGGAGTTATACTCACTTAATGAATTCTCAGCTACCCTCCTCGTTCATATTGAATGCCTTTTATAATTGTGGAGGGAATCCGAACGTTTGGAGGTAGGTGGCGCGCATTTAATGCGCCAACGTTCAAAAATTTTATGACCGTTGCGACCCAAGTCGCAGGTGGAGTCGACTTCGGGTGCGACTTCGCCTGTCCGTTGCTTCTTCAAGTTCCAGTCTGGGTCGACTTGGTCCTCGACTTGACCCAAGTTGCAAGTGGAGTCGACTTCAGGTGCGACTTTACCTCGGCAGCTTGCTTGATGAACTTGAAATCCTTGGAATGCCTTGATTGCTTGAATCTCTTCATGTTTGGTTGTTCTTCCTTTGATTATACTTAAGATTCTTTAATTCTTCTATCTTAAAGCACATTTTACTCCATGTCTTGAGTCTTGTGTCTTTGAGTATTGGAATGCATAAGAGAGGTCCAAATGCATAATCTCGATGCTTCGTGAAAAATATGCAGCTTTGCTTTGGTCTTCACTTGATCCTCATTTGATCTTCATTTTCTTTTGAATCTCTTGAATCTATCATTGAGTTATCTTGATCTGCATGTTTCCGTATTGAAGTCGAAGTCGGAGTCGACTTGATCTGCGACTTCACCCAAGTCGCAAGCGGAGTCGACTTGGGATGCGACTTCGGCAGCCCTTGTTCTCGGTTTCAACTCTGGACAGACATGACGCCTCCAAGTCCCCACTAGAGTCGACTTGGTCTGCGACTTCACCTCAAGTCGCAAGCGGAGTCGACTTGGGATGCGACTTCGGCAGTTCTCATTCTCGATTTCAACTCTGGAAAGAAATGACGTTTCGAAGTCGATGCTGGAGTCGACTTGGTCTGCGACTTCACCCAAGTCGCAAGCGGTCGCAAGCGGAGTCGACTTGGGATGCGACTTCGGCACCTCTCATTCTCGATTTCAACTCTGGAAGGGAATGACGTCTTGAAGTTGCTTCTTGAGTCGACTTGGGGATCGACTTGGCCTAAGTCGAAGCCTGAGTCGACTTGGAAATCGACTTGACTTGCCATGCTTTATAAGCTTCAAATCGATAACCTTAAGTCATTTCCACAAACACGTTAGTAATCAAAACTTACTCAAATTGATTTGTTAATCATCAAAACATAGACTTGACTTATTTTTCACATGTTTCCAACAAGCTTGAAATGAGATGTAGTGATTTATTACTATACGCTATGGAGTTAACTTATGGTTGTTGGGAGTGAGTGCTGGGAAGCGAAAATATAACAAAAAATGAAGAATAATGGCTGAGTGGTCTTTATTTCCATTGCCAGAATGAGCCTTTGTTGAAAATCAACTTGAAATTCAATCTCTAGTATAACCATTGATTTAGATGATTTGTTGGGTGCACATCACTATTAGTATGTGGATGCAAAACATGTATTGTTGAATTATTTTTATATGGAAATTAATGTTAATGGCAAAGACTAAAATGAAGCATTTTCATGTGCAAATTGACATTAACTGTTTAAAGTGTTACAAATGTCGTCATTAGCTGACAAACTAATTGGTTAAGAACTGATCGTATGATCTACACATTCAATGACCTTCGTTAAACTTAGTTTTCTGTTGGGAATTGAACAGAGTTAGGAGTTTCCTATTGGGAACTGAATAAAGTGAGGAATTCCTCTCAATATTTAGATTGTTACTGTAGCGATTGATAGATGCAAAAGAGAAAAATGAGAGAGGGAAAGAAACAAAAGGAGATTTGGCCTGACAACTCATTGGATCAAGCACTTGTTTATGAAAGAGACAAAAAGAAAGAAACAGACGGAGATTTAGGCTTGAAACTCACTCTCATCCCAATGTCAGAAAAGATTGTAGCACCGTGGAAAGGGAGTCTAGCTGTCGCGAGAGGGTTTGGGTGAGAGAGGGTTTAGGCAAAAGACGACTTGGGTGAGAGGGTTATGGTAATTGGGTGGAAGACTATTTACAAAATTTCCCCCTTATTTATTGTGTCTTCAGGGACTAATTTTCAAAAGGGCCAAAAATTCTATAAACGATTGTTGTAATTAGGGGTGGGAATTGGAACTCGCCCCGCCCCGACCCTTTTTATACCGGGGTGGGTTAGATTATGTACCCACCCAGGGGGTCGGATTTCGAAGATTTTTTAAAAAGGGCAGGTTAGGCGGACCTACCGGATCCTGGTCCTCTTATACCCGTTGACCCATCCCGACCCGCTGACCCGTAGACCTCTCTCTGCTAGGGGTGTTAACGGATCGGGTTGAATGGGTTGAATGGGTTGAAGTCTAATCCTAAACCTAACCCATTTAATATATCTCAACTCTAATTCGTTTATTAACCTATTTAAAAAATTTCAACCCCAACCCATTTACAACCCATTTAATAAACAGATTAATGGGTTGTGTTTGTTACTAATTTTAATACTAAAAAATTTCAATAAAGTCTGTAAAATTAAATAAATAAAATAATTCTAAGTTAACATCCATGATCTGCCGAGTCTTCGTGCGTGTGGTGCCACAGATTTGAAGGTCACAGTGTGCCGATGTCTGACGATTCTTCATGCGTGCAGTGGCAGATCAAAGGTCGCAGCGGGTGCTGATTGCTGACGTCTACTGAGTGCCGAGTATGATGCCCGTTCTTTTGCAGTTTGCAGGTAAGCCCTTCGACGACTCAACGAACCGGAGAGGTACGCAATAGCGAGAGGAGGAGGCAAGCTAGCCTTTCTAGTGGCGAGTAAGAGAAGAAAGAAAAGGCAATGAAGAGAGCCAGCATAGTCCACAAATCGATGACAGGCAAGGAGCAAGAACCGGAGCGAGCAGGAGAGAAAAGGGAGAAAAGGAGTGGGCGAGGGAGACACTTTATGCCCTTGAAGAATGCTCTTATTGATGTAACTGCAGCATTATGCGATTCATTTATTTGTATGTGGCTTTATTGACAGCACGGTTGTCATGGGTCGTTGAGCGGGGGAGTTAAAAGCAATTGGTGCTTTTGTAGAAGGGGTCCCAGCTCTGAAATATGGTTGTGCGTGTGGTGGCAAATCCAAAGGAACTTCAGATCTCAGTCTCGGCTGCGACTGCAGAAGTTAACATCATGTGCAGGCGCTGGGCAGGACAATGCCGGGAGCGGGAAGCCGAGAACCGACTAAATTTATATATAATTATATATAATATATTATAAATGGGTTATACAAGTTGAACGAGTTATATAAATGGGTTGGACGGGTTGCAAAGTCTCAACCCTAATCTGTTTATTTAATTAAATGGTTAAACGGGTTGGCGGATCATAACTCATTTATTCAAAAATCTTAACCCAAACTCATTTATTAACGGGTTGGACGAGCGGGTTGACCATGACCATTAACACCCCTACTCTCTGCCACATATAACTTTAAATCTAAAAAAACCCTAAACTTCAGTTTCCCGCAGCTAGCAGCCATTCCCACAGCAGTCTCGCCCAAATACCATCGCCGTCACCGTCACCATTCCCGCAGCCATTCCCTCAGTAGAGTCTCGCCCAAACATTCCTGTCGCCGTCAACATCTCGCAGCAGAGTCCTGCCCAAATTCCGTTATCGTCGATATCCCGCAACCGTTCCGGCCCAAATCCAGTTGTTGCCGTCGTCGACATCCCGGAGCAGAATCCCGCCTAAATCCCGCCCAAATCCCATCCTCCGATCCATTTTTATTATAAGCTTGCTCATCATCATCATCATCTAGTTGCCTGCACCGAAATTCAAAGCTTTTTCTACGACCTTCTCACTAGAGTTTCATGGAGGAGGAATCATCTTTGTCTTGAGCAGCTTCCTGGGGTTGGATCAGACTGGGAGATCTACTGTTTTGACCTTCCCATGGTTGCATTAGATGCAGAGAGCCTTTTTTATGAGCTTTCTCATCTGGTTGCATGAGGCGGAGAGAAATTCCGTTTTGAGCTGATTGCTTTGGTTCCATGAGAACCAGAGAGTTCCCGTTTTGAGCTTGTTGGGGTTGCACCAAAACTAGAGAGTGTCTTGTGAGGAATTAGAGGCTCGGGAGCAGGCGACACCACCGGTTCATTAGCTCTCCTTCCACGCCCCCGATTGGCTCGCGTTAGGTGATGAGGAATAGGCTCCCCCAATCGTACGCAGCAACGACAACAACAACTCCTCCTCCTCTGGCAATAGGTGATATATATTATTTTTCTTTACACTTTTCCCATTTAATCTAACATGTTTAAGCCGGTAAAATGACACACATATTATTGATTAACTGTTAGAATTGCTCATGGATTATATTTTTACAAAACTCGCAAAATACTTGCATTCAAAGATTTTTTTGCAAGTAATATAAGTGTTTGATGTGTGTATATGCATTATATTTGGTAAAATGCTTGTATTATGTTTGTATTTTGATTTCTTATATTTGTAATTATTTTTAGGCATTGCATTGGATATAATTCTAAATGTGACATCATTATTATTTTTGTTGAAGGTAAACAATAATTAGTGGTTCAATATTCAAATTGTGAACAAAATTTTGAACGAGGTATGTTTCATTAACTTGTTCTTATACAGGTGAATAAATATTCATGTTTTATTTAAGTATTTATGTTTTACTTTGACTGATTAGTAATAGATTGAAGCATGTAGCAGTTAAATTTAATATAGATTTGTCTTTATACTTGATAGGTTCGTAAATTTTTAAAATTTTTTTACTTGACCCGTAGTTTTTACTCCCGACATCGACCTGAATTTTATCCCTGAACCTAGTAAAAAAAAGTAAGGGTCAAACGGACATTGTCCCAACCTGGATAAAAATAAGGGTCAAATAAGATTTTTGAAATGTAGGGTAAGGGTTGGACACACCCTGACCCGTCCCGACCCGCTCCAATTCCCACCCCTAGTTGTAATTTCCACATGATCTAACAATGCATAACAAGCAACACACAAAATCTGGCCAACTTAGCCCTAATGCAGCTGATCAGGTCTCTATCAGATAAAATGGGGCTTATTCGTGCCTTTTGAAGTTTAAGACAATGCCACTTTATTTAAAAATATTTTAAATATTTGAACATGATAAAATTTGTTAATAGATTAAATATATCTAACTTAACAGTTTGTAAAAAAAAACTGGAAAATATATTTTTTAGGATGGTTTAAATAAGACCTTCCTTAGGCTGGCCTAAATTAATTATCTTTTCAGAAAATTATTTAATTTATCAGTTTCGAAAAATTTCAACCATCTCGTACTCCGTTACGGAGTCAAGAAGCCGTGCGCCCAAATCGATTTTTTCACCCAAATCACTCCCGCCCAGCACATACCGTAGCTCCCGCTTTCCATCTCCCAGCTACCTGCCGGCTGCCCCCCGTCACCGTTTTTCGATTGTCGGCGAGCTCGTCCCGCGACCTTCCTGCTCCGGTCCCGGCCGACGCAGACTCATAGCACGCAACTGCAGCAGTCCTGGCGAGCTCTCTTTGTCCAGCAGCCTCCGGTCACATTAACCTCGTCATCTTCAACCAGTTTAGAAAATTATTGAATTTATCAGTTTCAAAAAATTTCAACCATCTCGTACTCCGTTACGGAGCCAAGAAGCTGTGCGCCCAAATCGATTTTTTCACCCAAATCACTCCCGCCCAGCACATACCGTAGCTCCCGCCTTCCATCTCCCAGCTACCTGCCGGCTGCCCCCCGTCACCGTTTTTCGATTGTCGGCGAGCTCGTCCCGCGACCTTCCTGCTCCGGTCCCGGCCGACGCAGACTCATAGCACGCAACTGCAGCAGTCCTGGCTAGTTCTCTTTGTCCAGCAGCCTCCGGTCACATTAACCTCGTCATCTTCTTCAACTCCGGCTAACAGCCACTTCGTTCAGCCTCCCAGTCGGCCAAAAGCTCGTTCTATCATTCTTCTCTTCGTCCGACAGGGTTCCTGCTCCGACGGGTCCTCACAATCACAGCCCCTGCTCTCAGCGCCACTGTCTCCCACATCACAGCCCCTCCTCTTCATCGATTCATCCAGCAACTCCAGCCTCCCTGTCCGGCAGAGGTAATTTTTTTTTTTGACGAATGGCAAAGGTAAATTTTGACAGCATTATTTTATTTAAAAAAATGGTGGTTCACTTCGGGAATAAAAAACAGTAGTTGTGAAATATGAATACGATTTATCTAGCAGGCAGCAGCATAGCGGTGGGGTTGGCTAGCCTTCGTGGCTTCGAATGGGGTTGAAAACCATCAGTTCCAGCTAATTAATTTCCAAACAATCTAGAACAGACATTCTTAGTGTACAAGAAAATCTGAATTTTCCATAAATGACATTCGGAATCTATCATCTAAAATCGGATAAAATGATCTTCAGATTTCTTTGGAAAACCTACGATCTTTTGCGATGTTTATCTGTTGCATGCAGTTTTTTTTGGATCCCAATCATATAAACCCGGGTGCATTCAGCCTCAATGCACCCGGGTGTACTACACCCATTTTTTTTTATTTTTTTTTGAAAATTTTTTTACACAATGGTTAATCTAGGTTTATTTAACATATGTATCAATTTTTACTATTTTTGGAGACTTTTAGATATTTTTTTAAGATTTTTAAAAATCAGTGGCATTTTCGGTAATTTTAAATTACGGAAAATGCCACTGATTTTTAAAAATCTTAAAAAAATATCTAAAAATCTCCAAAAATATTAAAAATTGACACATATGTTAAAAAAACCTATATTAACAGATTCATGAAAAAATTTTCAAAAAAAAAAAAAAATGGGTGTAGTACGCCCGGGTGCATTGAGGCTGAATGCACTCGGGTGTATATGATTGGGATCCGTTTTTTTTTTGTACTATTGTTGTAAGTAGCTATTCATTGTAATTTATCTGTTATTTAATTATGTAGTTGAGAAAATGACAAATTGCTGTTGATTGCATGATTTATAATTGTAGCGATGGGTTTGTGGACTTCTAAATTTTCATATTCGTTGAGCACATGAGTTGTCCTTAATTCTTATATTATTATGAATTATTTAATTATTCAATATTTCAATCATTATTGGTCTATTTTATTTCTTATTGTGTTAGATATGTTTATAAATGTGCAATTTCAAGATAAACAGAGAGAAGTGAAGAGTCAAGCGTCAAGGGTCAAAACTTTATTACACATTTCAGGTCAGTCAATGTAGTTAATTTTTTCTAATTTAATATATTTTATTTGTGCTTAGTTAATGATTTTTGAATTTTTTTTATTAGTTTTTGCTCCACGTTTTGTTGCGATAATTAATCTAACATATATAGATTTAGAAGTTGTGAATATATAATTCTGCCAATATGTAATTAATTAAAAAAGAATTAAACGTTTATGATATTATAAATATGTTAGGCTGACGTCATCGGTTCAAACTTATTTGCTTAACCGGTCGAACCGGTTTGAACTAGATTAGTTTCATTACTGATTCAATCACTGGTTCGGTTCTGACAACATCGGCCCTCCTGTGGACTGGCCAGTTCAATCCACCTCGTTATTGGCTGGGAAAATAAGTCGGATTAAACCGGGTTAATTGGTTTGGTTTTCGGTTTTCCACTCGGCCGACCCAGCCGATTTACGAGGAGATATATATTAAATCGAAAAATCCCAATCCATCTTTCCATGTCGATTTTCTCCTGTGCGACAGCGAGCAGCAATTCTTTGAGCCTCCGCCTTTGGCAACCTTCTCTAACACTATTAGTTAGTTACAAGTCTGCAACCTTCTTAGTG
Source organism: Annona cherimola (assembly GCA_030490835.1). Lineage (NCBI taxonomy): Eukaryota > Viridiplantae > Streptophyta > Magnoliopsida > Magnoliales > Annonaceae > Annona > Annona cherimola. The sequence continues at coordinate 70,840,704 of CM059976.1, forward strand.
TCGTCCCAAGCCCCCCTCCCTAATTGACCTCATCTCTTCTAGTTTCCCCCTTTCGAGCTAAAAGCGGCCAACGCTTCTTCCCTTCGCATCCAGCTACCTTCTTCGGCATCGGTAGTTAGCTACACTTAGTCAATGTTGTCCCCATCCCCAGTCTACAGTTTCTTCTCCCCAACATTGTCTCGTCTCCACATCAAATCTATCTGCTTCTGTGTTGCCTTTACAATCATTGTCGTCGGAGCTTGATTGTTGTTGGTCATCATCTTCCCTTGGCAGGTACCTCCCCTAACATTCCTTACTTTCTGTTTCTATCCATCCCCCTTTGTGTGTGTGTGTGTTATGGGTGTCTTTACCCGCACAAGGCACGCAGATTGAATTCTTTGGGGTAGGATGAGTTGGTTAGCTGGAGGAGTTGAGCCTTTTCTAAAATGCTTGACAAGTCCACGATCAGAGGATGGAGGATTGCATGTGTTGTATTGAATTGGGTTGTAACAATTTCCTGATTCAAAGTGATAAGTGATTTTCTTGTCAAAATAATCTTCAATTAATAAATTGTGGTGGGACCTTTGTCTTTTTGTTTTTGTTTTTGTTTTTTTTTTTTTTGGCGCGACCCAGCTGCAGCATAACACAAACATCCTTTCCCAAGGGAAGAGATTTAATCTATCCCCTTGTTTAGATGAAGACTTACCTCATTGATGTGAATATTTGATGCTGCCCTTGCTCTTGCTGTACTGTGCTTGGATAACTGTCAGTCTAGTTTGATGGAGTAGGCTTTGTGATTGCACATCAACCTGGATGAGTCTAATACCTTTCACAAGTCTTATGAAGAAGAACAGTTGCATGAGTAAAATTATGATAAATTATTGCATTGCTTTTTTATTTGAATTTTTAATCTTTTATCTACTAATCCATGATAAATCCTACATCAATTACACCAGTTTAATCTGGTTTTCAAAAATGGTTGAAGCGGTTGGACCGCAACCAATTTCTTGACCCATTTGGTTTTGACAAGATTGCTCTGCACACATTAGAAAAACTCGCTCAAGTTAGTTTGACTCATTTGTCATTGTCCTCTGCCTGCATCAGTTCAGATAGAAAGAGAGAGAGAGCGCAATGACAGTGAGGCGAAAGGTGGTGGTGATGCTGCCATATCTGATTAGAAGTCTCAGAAATGAAAGCTCTAAGCCCCTTTTCCAACCCCTCACTTCTCTCAGGTCAGTTTCTCTTCTTCAAAATTCAACCTTTCTTCCTTCTCTTCATTCAAATTCAACAGCCCATCATTTTATCAGATGCGATCACTTCACCTTGAAACTTTAAAAATCGCTCTTTTCTCCATTATGTGGTCGTGCAGGCGGGCCTTTTCTCTTGGTGACCAGATCAATGTCATCGACAGCATTCCTGAAGACCAGTTACAATTCCAATCGTATTTTTCCTTCTCTGTCCTTTATTCTCATCTTTTTTTTTTTTCCTTTTTTGCATTTACTTTTCATGTATGGTTCTTCATTTTAGTTTTGCTTAAAAATGCAATCTTGAATGCCTTTGAAGGATCATGCAATTTGTGTTTTTGGGTAGGTTAGACCAGTGTTGAAATTCAGTAATTGCTTCCAAATGATCCTTTGGATTCCACTACAAAAGCATGCAATGGCAATGAAATATATGAATTCAGCATCAAATTTTTTAGAGGGAAATTGCTATTTTGGGATGGACTCTCTATTGAGTATATGTGGGATATGTATTCTCTTGACTAAACGTATATTCATACAACAATTTTAGCCCATTATAATACCCCAGTTTTTCATTTATAAGGTTTTGTTGTTCCCCCACAGAGGAGCTTGAAACATGTACATCTCTAAACCTTAGAATTTGGGTTTTGTTCATGTTCATGTATGTCTCCTCATGATTTCTGGCATCTTATTGCTAAAAATTGTGTGGCCCTACCAATGAATGTAGCCTGCAGTTGAACTGAATGTTGTTTGCTAAATCTGCACTTTTAAATTAGGGTGTTTGCATTTTTAATGGAAGTATTGAAGGTCTTCCCCATTCACAATAGGGTTTCCAGTATGATCAATCTGGATCACCGAATAGGCAGATATGGAAGCACATCACTCATAGAAGAAGGTTATTAAAACATACTGTGCAATCTTAGGCGCCAGTTTATCATATTATGCTTTATATGTTTGCTTATGTAAGATAGAACCCATATTGTTGAGATTGTCCTTACCCACATTTTGTTTCCATGCATAACTGCATGCTCCTTTTAAATACTATTTTGCAAGTTCCTTATTATTTCATATCAATGATGCTTAGGTTAACAGACACGAGTTCCACAGTAAATGGAGTAGATTATGAGAGCAGCTTGCTTATAGTCGACAACTTGTTGAGCCGCCTGGTTGACAAGTCATGGGCCTCTCATAGGGACCAGGTAACTCATGATGCACCCACTTACTCTGCATTGCTCAAGATCTTGGCTCACTCATCGGAGTTTCAGAAAATCAAATCAGTCTTGGAAATGATGAAGTGTGAGAACAAATTGCCCACACATGGAGCATTTAATGCCTTGATCAGAGCTTTTTCTGATTCGGGATTGGTTGAGAAAGCCTTGGAGCTTTATTCGGCTATGAAAGAAATGCATGGCTCTTTTCCAAGTCTCTTTGCCTGTAATGCGTTGATGTCTGCATTAGTTGCATGCCGGAGGACTAGTGCTGCTCGCCAGATATATGATGAAATGCTTCAAAGGGAGAACAATGGTAATGGTGATGTTTGCATTGATAACTATAGTACCTGTATAATGGTAAGAGGATTATGTTTGGAAGGGAAGGTTAATGAAGGCTGGAAGTTGATCGTGGACAGGTGGGGAGAAGGATGCATACCAAATGTCGTCTTTTACAATACCCTCATTGATGGCTATTGCAGGAAAGGAGACACCCGACATGCATATAAACTTTTCAGAAAGATGAAGTTTAAGGGTTTCCTGCCCACATTGGTTACATATGGAATTATTATTAATGGGTTTTGTAAGAAAGGGGATTTTGAGGTTGTTGAGCGGCTTCTGTCGGAGATGAAGTTGCGGGGTTTGGAGGTCAACATGCATATTTACAACAATATCATTGATGCTCAATGTAAATATAACCATATTTCAGAAGCAAAGGCAGCTTTTAAGAAATTGAATGGAAGTGGTTGTGTGCCAGATATTACAACCTACAATACCCTTATTTCTGGTTGCTGCAGAATTGGGAACATTCAAGAGGCTGAGGATCTTCTTGGCGAGGCTATGGGGGGAGGATTAGTGCCAAATAAATATACCTATACCCCTCTCATTCACTTATATTATAGGAAGGGGGAATTTGTTAAGGCATCTAATTTGCTTATCGAAATGACTAAAGGAGGACATAGACCAGATTTGGTGGCTTTTGGAGCTATTGTTCATGGGCTAGTTGCTTCTGGTGAAGTTGATGTTGCATTAGAGATCCGTGATAGAATGATAGAGAAGGGAGTGTTTCCAGATGCAGCCATTTATAATGTTTTAATGAGTGGACTTTGCAAGAAAGGAAAGCTTCCAGTTGCCACAAAGCTTCTTGAAGAGATGCTTGTAAAGAACATACTTCCTGATGCATTTGTTTATGCTACTCTGGTTGATGGTTTTATAAGAAATAGTGAACTTGATGAAGCAAAAAGATTATTTGATTTCATGAGAGAAAATGATGTTGAGCCTGGGCTTGTTGGTTACAATGCAATGATCAAGGGTTATTGTAAATTTGGGATGATGAATGAGGCAATGTCATGCATTACTAGAATGATAGAGGAGCATGTTTATCCTGATGAGTTTACTTATTCAACTGCCATAAATGGATTTGTAAAATTGAACAACATGAATGGGGCTCTGAGCATATTTGGTGAAATGGTGAAGCGGAACCAGAAGCCTAACATCGTCACTTATTCAACATTGATAAATGGGTTTTGCCAGAAAGGGGATTTCCAAGGAGCTGAAGATATTTTAACAGAGATGCAATCCCATGGTTTAATTCCTAATGTTGTTACATACACTATTCTTATTGGAAGCTTTTGTAAATATGGGAATCCTGGAAAAGCTGTCTTATTTTTTGAAGCAATGCTGTTTAACAGATGCGTCCCCAATCATATTACATGCAATCGTTTGATCAATGGGCTCATAGATAATATGCCGTCAATTGTTTCTGTTGAAGAATGTGAATATCGGAAGCACAAGGCTTTAGCTCTGTACATGTTTAGAGCCATGGTATTGGATGGGCAGGATTCAAGGACCGCTGCTTATAATGCAATTATTATTTGCCTTTGCAGGCACCGAATGCTGAAAAATGCTCTTGAGTTGAGGGATGAGATGGAAAGAAAAGGCTGCCAGCCAGACTCTCTTACTTTTGTTTCCCTTTTACATGGTTTTTGTATAGAAGGAAGATTGCATGAGTGGAAGAGCTGTCCTTGTGATTTTGTTGAAGGAGAACTCAAGCTTGCTCTCAAGTACTCAACATTGTTAGACCAGTTCCTAGGCAAGGGACTGTCTACAGAGGTATCCCAGGTTTTGCAAACAATGATCAGGGAGAGGCAGTCTGAACTGGAGTGCGGAGTATAGATGAGACAAAAATTAAACAGTTTTTTACCTAGAGGATTTGTTTGGAGCAACTTCCATGAACTGTAGTACCCAACCATTATTGGACAGTCTATGATGCTACATACATAGAAAGCCCTTGCATAAGTTCCAAATTACAAAAGACATTGTTACTTTGGCCTTTTTTGTTGCAATATCTCATAGTCAGTGCAAGGGCCAACAGAGTATGAAGAATTAATTAGATGCACAGTGCCCAGCTTTGTCATGCCATCATTCACAGCCTAAAATGATGGTAGCACATGCATATTGAAAATTATAATTGATACCAAGTGCCAGCGTTCAGAGATTGATAGAGGATTTCCCTTAGTGGGGTTGTTTTGTTTGAAGATGCACATGGACAAGCATACTTTTTGGCTGCGTGCAAATCATAGGTATAATCACAAATATCTCTTATTGTTGTTACTGTTGTTGTTGTTGTTATTATTATTATTGTTGTTGTTGTTGTTAATGTTTAAGATCTTCATCGGATTGATGATAATTTTTTGTGACAGAATACTAGCTAGGCATGAAGATAATCCTAAGAGATTGCAGCTTGTGAAGAAGCATTATTATCCTGAGATGAGAGTTTTTGATGATTAAAGTGTAGATCAACCATTTTGAAGATGGTGCAACTGGAATTTCTCTGGTGATAGGTTTGGTCAGAGGACTCATGAAGAAGATATTCACAGGGCAAAGGCAAAGGCAAAGGCAAAGCATAAGCATAACCAGGACTCTGCACCATTTACTGTAAGTGCTCTGCTTTAGTAGTTCAAGCAATTGTGAGAAAAAAAATCCATCCATGAGGATGTCACTTGTTGTTCTAACTAATTGGTTTTTGAAAATGTAATAAAAGATCTGCAAAACTTGAACCTGAATGTAATAGAACCAGCAGAAAAGACTTCAATTTCTGAAAACCGTAGAAGCTTGGAGTACATGAAAATCATGTGTCTTCTTGATCTTCTTTACCACAGACAAAGACAAGACATCATAATCAAATGATAGCTAAAGCATATACAATACCCTGCTTGATGAATAACTTCTGTGGTATTCCTGGCATAAATGTTAATGAAGGCAGGTCTTACACAATGAGCTAATGACACTTATCAGGATAGAGATCCAATTATGAGTTGGTCGATATGTATCCAAACACCAAAATGAGACATAAGAAATTTACCTTGAGGAAACATTTATGCAAGATATTTGTAGTCAATATCTCAAAGTGAGGCCAATAGGTGATGAAATGAGGGAAAATGGATTCCTTAGTCATGTTAAATGAGACCTGAAATGGCACTGATTAGGAGGCCAGAGTCTATCTAAGTAGAAGGTTGTTGGAGAATGAGAGGAAAAATCCCAAAAAATGGATAGAAGTAATCAAATAAGATATGAGAATATTAAAAATTACTGAAACTTTAGTTTTGAATTGTCAAGAATAACACAAAGAATCCATGGCGCCCTACCCCACTTGGGTGGGAAATGGCTTATGATGATGATGATGATTTGTAGTTGCTATTTGCAGATAATCATCAGCAAATTTTAACCAAATTCTGATCTTTTAGCGATTGTCTTCCCCACAGTAATGTTCCAAATATTGGTGACCATTACTATAGCTGTTTTTTTGGGATATATTATTGTACATATCAACATTGATTGTTGGAAAAATGAAATTACTGTAATTTGGTATGTGAATCTTCTTGTTGATGTTTGGTGTGATTACATCAATTTTGATATCAAGGCACTCTTCTACTCTAAGCCCCCAGCAAGATATCAGTCGTGGGCCACTCATATTGGTTGTCTTGTTTGAAGATCAGTGATCTAAATGCATTGTTACTAAAAGAAAAGACGTCAAATGCAGCCACTTTAAGCAGCAAGTTTGGAGTTGCTGCATTTAAGAATAAATGCTGCAACATGTCCTTGCAAATAAAAGTATTACTATATGCAGCAACTTTAAGCACAAAATTTGGATTTTGCTGCATAAAAAAATAAATGCAACATGTTGTTGAACATAAAATATTATTTTATGCAACAAAAATTTGCTGCATTCACTGCCCAAAATTTAAATAGTGTATAGTCTATAATTTTATTAATAAATGTGTTTTCTAAATTTAAGTAAATAATATTATTGTTTTGGAGTTGATAAAAATAAATAATTTAAAAAATTTACCCAGTTTCATGGACTGCATGAAAATTGTGCTTTTGACATGTATGCAACACAGGCGATAAGCCAGCAGACCCTTGAAAGGATGGGGGCGTGTCACCAAGAAAATTGTGCTTTTTGAAAAATACGACAGCTCAGGAGATACGCTGTTTGGTTTTTCATGGATTGAAATATATAGATTTTGTTGTAGTTTCTATTGGTTGCAGCCATTTCAGTCATTTGAGTTTTATCATGCATGGAATAAAACTGGTTATATCTGATTAATAGGTCAGCTGCTTTGATCAGTCTTGCCTTTTTTTAGTCTCATAATGTCTGTTTTGAATCTCTGTTTTGGTTGTTTAAGAGCGATGTATTTTTCTTTTTATTTTGGTTATGACGGATGAAATAAGCAATGAAGTAAGAGCTGGTGATATTCATTTAATGGATGGGCTATTTGGATTGGGTTAATTGCAATTAGCCTCATGATATCTCTGTTTTGAACCCATGCATGACTTCATATCCCTTTGTATGTGTGGTTGCTGCTGCATCAGATGATATATAAGAATTTTTCATTTCTGTAAATATATTTGTTTGTAGATGTTAGTGTTTCTTTCCTTGTCATCTATTTAGTACTATCTGTTTATTCACGATGTATAGTCATGTGAGCTGTGCATATGATGTAGTGCTCTTGAGAAGCAGAAATTCTATCATCTAGATGCTGCATGAGTTAACAATGTTAGTATTCAGAATTCAAATTTTGCATGCATCTTTCCCTGCAACTAAGCTGCAGCAGTTAACAATAACAATGTACAAGAAACAAGTTGCTGGCAAGATTGAGGTTTAGGTCTGCAACAGAACAAGCAACTCATGAGTGGTACCAACATCAAAAAACACAATATGGACTGCATCTGTCATTTCTACTTTAGATCTATATGTATTGGACCAGAATGGTTTGAAGTTGATTTTGACAAAATTTTCAGGAGCCATAAAATGCATTAGTCTTGAACAATCAGAGATTTCAAATTGTGAGAACGGGACCCATGCGTACTTAATTCAGAGAGAACGGAATGATCACTTTCGATTGGAAGTTTGTTAAGGTATCCACTTGTTTCAATTTCCGAAAGACAATTATGATTGCTCTTTTTTGTTGTGACCATCTTAATGTATGACAGTCAGCTAATAAGTTAGCAAAATAGGAAAATCAGTCCACTAAATTAGAAAATCATTGGTTTGCAAAAGTCTTCATCTCCCTCCAATCACATTGCCCCTGTTTGCAGTTTACTAATTGCTACTGCAGTTGCACAATTGCAGGTAACCATACCCTTAATTGATAGGTTTATCACTAGTTGCAGATCTAAAATCATCTATTACACATGAAGAGGTTTAGATTCCCAGTAAACATTCGTTTTTTAAATTTTACCTTTCAATTAAATTGAATTGAAGAATTTTCATAAATCCTAAAACTAGTATAGCTCAGTGCATTTAAACACTTTTTAGGTGATTCAAAAGCCTACATTTGATAGCTTTACATAAACTTTCTATTTACACCCTCAAATCAAGATTTTCATTTCAATACTGTATCCAAAATTTCGACTGAAATTTAACTTTTAATATTTTTAGGCCCTTTGGATCTAAACTTACTACTCGTGAGTTAAAAACCTAATTGCCAAAATATCAAGTAAGACTTCTTAAAATCAATCTCGAACATCAATATATGCCTAAATACATATGTTCCTATAATTCTTACTTCATCCCATAATGGTTGTATCAAAACACCCTTCGACCTTCCAAAAATTGGAAATTAGCTCAATCGAACACCTATTTTTCGTGAATGAGTTCTAAATTATCAAAAAACTTTAGGGAAACACCCTATACACATAATTAAACATGTTCCAACTCATAAAAAGTGAAAATAATTTAAATGGTTTTGAAATTCAAAATTCAGTTTATACATGTTTCTTTGTACTCATTTTGGCATGCTTGTTTGAATGACCTCTTCAACTTGGATTGCTTTGAAAATTGGATTATTTCTTATCCTTTGTAAGTCTTTAAACTTACCAAGTTTCATAAATTTTAGAGTTCATTGCCATTAGTTCCCAGTTTACATTTCAATTTGGCCTTAACACTTCAACTTTTGCATTTCAATATTTTGATTCAAACTTTAACATTTATGTGCAAGATTAGGAGCTCGAGAAGGAGAAAAGGATTTATTTAAGTTAGTGAAGTTAAGAGAAAATAAATGCAAATATTTAGAGTATGTTAGATGCATTAGAAGTGATGACCAAAGAGTTTCAGCTAAAGATGATGAAATTAAAGAAAAAAGGAAAACTTATTTCTATAATCTATTGAATGACACCCCATTAGAACATGTAACATTAGATGCCAGCTTAAATATAAAAGAAAATAGGAATATCAATTATTTCCCAAGAATTCAAACATTTGAAGGAAAGGAAGCTCTAAAAAACTGAGAACGAGAAAAGCCTTAGACCTATATAATATACCAATTGAGGCATATAAGTGTATGAGAGATGTAGGTGAGACATGGTTAACAAATTTATTTAATAAAATTATAAAAACAAAATTAATGTCAAGTGCATGGAGAAAAAACATTATAATATTAATTTATAAAAATAAGGGAGATATAAAAAAGTGTTTAAATTATCATGGAATAAAACTAATGAGTCATACTATGAAGTTATGGAAAAAAATAATTGAACATAGAGTAAGATGAGAAATTAATGTCTTTGAAAATCAGTTTGATTTTATATTAGGAAGTTTCTTACTTAGACAACTATTTGAGAAGTATAGAGAGAAGAAAAATAGCTCACATATGATTTTTATTGATTTAAGATTTGTTTGAGAAATGATAAAACTTTTGATAAAAAGTTTTTGGTGCCCAAATTTTTGACATGGGATAAATGATGTGATATGGTGAGGGTAATAAAGAGGAGTAAATAGAATAAAGTTAAAATATATAATTAGATGTATGAGTAGTTGTGTAAAAGTGATTGAAAAATGGGATAGTTGCATTGGTAGAAGTGAAGAAATAATTGAAAAATAGGGTAGTTATGGAGAGTGCAAAGTTTTAGGTTGAAAGTTTTTTTTTTACGTAAATGACATCCCCTTAGAAAAAGCATACAATTGAGTTCTAAGAAAGTTAATGTGGCAAATGATGAAAAAAAAAGCATTAATAAGAGATGCATTGATATTATTAAAGATATGTATGGGGAGGCTGTAACAAATTTGAGGGCCATGAGTAGACTTTAGTAATAGACGAAATCACTAGACATTTACGAGAACAAGTACCTTGGTGTATGTTATTTGTAGATGACATTGTTTTAATAGATGAAACTAGAGAACAAGTAAATTTGAAATTGAACAAGTGAATGGATGCCTTAGAATCTAATGGTTTTAGAATTAGTCGCATAAAAACTAAATATATGAAATGCAACTTTAATAATGGTGAGTGCCTAAATGAGGAGCTAATTAATATCTCGGATCAAGTCGTAACCAGAATAATCACTTATGGTATTTAGAATCAGTAGTTCAATAGAAAGGGAAAATTGAGAAAGATATAACACATATAATTAAAACAGGATGGAAGAAATGGTGTAGTGAGTCAGGAATTTTATGTGATCGTCAAGTCTCAATTAAATTAAAAGGAAAATTTTATAAAATTGCGATTAGACTAGCTATGCTTTATGAGGTAGAATGTTGGACAGTTAAAGAACAACATACATATAGAATGAATATAGTGGAAATGAGAATGTTAAGGTGGATGAGTGGTAAATCAAGAAAAGATGAAATTAAAAATGAAATAATATAAGAAAATTTCAAAGTGAGGCAGATGGATGATAAATGAGGGAAAACGGATTAGGAGTGTGTTTGGGAAGTGATAAAATTTTCATTAAAAATTTTTGGTATAAAAGTTCTTGAAATGAGAAAAAATAATGTAATATGGTAGGGATAATGATGAAGAGTAAAAAGAATAAAGTTAAAAGGAGTTAGTTAAATGTATAGGTAGTTGTATAAAAATGATTGAAAAGTAGGGTAGTTGTATGGGAAGAAGGAAGTGAAGAAATAATTAAAAAAAGTAAGGTCGTTGTGAAGAGTGATAAGTTTTAGATTGAATTTTTTTTTTCGGGTAACGGACATCCATTAAGATGATTTGGTCATGTTAAACGGAGGTCTGAAATGACACTAGTTTGGAGGGCAGAGTCTATCCAAGTATAAGGTGGAAGGAGAATGAGGGAGAGATCAAAAAAAAAAAAGATTAAAGTAATTAATCAAGATATGAAAATATTAAAGGTTAATGAAAATTTAGTCTTGAATCGCCATGAATGGGGCTACAGAATCCATGCAGCTGACCTTACCTAGGTAGGAAATGACTTATGGTGATGATGATGTGGCCGTGGATACACTTCTTGATAATGGAATCTGTGGACAGCCAATGAGGGATGGCCACACCAACACGATAGTTCAAGTTCCCAATTTACATTTCAATTTGGCCTTAACACTTCAACTTTTACATTTCAATATTTGGATTCAAACTTTTACTTTTCACATACTTTATTTACTATAAATAACATGTAGGAATGATCAGCATTATTTTCCACGATTTCTTGGTTTGACCCTAGTTTTCCATTTATTTTTTAATTTTCTTCAATTAAATAGTCATTTTCCAAGAAGGGCTTCCAAATCACATGAAAACTTGGAGAATCATTCTTTTACACAACATTAAATATGTTCTAATTTGTAACTATGAAAACAGACCCTAGAAACTAATTAAAATCCAAAAATTCAGTTTTGACATATGTTTAAGACATCATTTATTTTTCGAGGGTCTGCTTGGATGAATTTCCTATCTTGGTTTAGGCTGAAAATTTGAGGAGTCTTAGTCCTTATATAGGTTTTCAAATCCCCGAAATTTCATAATTTTTAGAGATCATTTGGTCTTCCAAAATCATTGCTCAAGATGCCCAACTTATTTCAAAATGCATTATTACTGGTTGTTACACATGAAATTTTTGTCAGTCAGTGTTTTTCTAAAAAAGTTTACTTCCAACACACTACACTGGATATATCTAGCATGCTAAAACACTTTTCGTTAGTTTACTCAAAGTCTTAAGTTTGACCTTGCTTTGCCTTTTTTTTTCTCCTCTATTTTCAAGAGGTATAAAATGGTGAATTTTTACAAATCAAATAACTAATTACCATTTATTTCTTCCAAAAACTTTCTCTCGACTTGTCTAACATTAACAGAACTTTCTTTTTATAAGTCAGCTGGTGAACTGGTATGAAAATATAATTCACTGATCGGACAAACCTATTCTCTTTCTTCCATGATATACCAGTAAATGCCTCGAGAGAATTATGGGTAAAACATTGATTTGTCCATACCTCCGAACTTCTTCTTTCAATTTCAGCGCCCAAGCATTGGGTTATTCTCTGCCTTTCTGCATCTGAACTAACTGGACGCCCATCCAAATGTCTTATAAAGTATTCCAGTAAAGAAACGAAAAATCAGAAAATAGTTTAGTTGAAATCGATAGAAATAGATCAACTTTTTATGGAATAATCACCTGATATATAGGAGTTAATCTACTTGAGAAACACACTGATTTTTCTAGCATGAGGAACATGCATGGTTACATAGAGAATTGAGTATGCTTCTGGCCATTCAGCAATGACAGTGGCATGGAAACGACATATTGCGTATCTGTGAAAGTGCAAACAGTGTCAAAGAGCTGCTTTGGCTGGTCCCTCTAATTAACATAGTGTTCTGGCAATTACTGTATGCTTTGTGTTACGAACAACCTATACTGAGGTAACAATTGCCTCATTTAGGTCCACTCCCAAAAAAAAAAAAAAGAAAAAAAAGAAAAAAAGAAAAGAAAAGAAAAGAAGAGGTTGGCAACTCATAGGAAGTAATCAAATTGATTTATATGTTAAGACTAATGCAATCCTGAAAATCTTTCAGTAATCCTGATTTATCATCATTGTGGATATGGAGGTATATCATGCATTACACAGGACTGTTCATATCATGCATTACACAGGACTGTTCAGGATCCATGTTTACAAGAAGTGGTAGATTCTTCTTCTTTTCATGATAAAATTTCTACTTTATCTTCATTCACTTTGTCTTTTCAATCCAGAGCTCCACTTCTTTCTGACAGATAATATCTATGTTCTTGTAATTAAAAAAAAAAAAAAATCTTTGTTGTTATCTTTTCACCCCAATACAAAGGTGTGGAAGTACAGCAAAAGAAAATTACTTTAAGAAAAATACAAATTCCAAGAGGGGTGGAATTTGTACATGATATACCTCCACGTCCACGACTATCCTATTGAACCTGAGAGCAGTGTACACCAGAATTTCATTCCACTCTGATCTGGCACTTGCGAAAATTTGCTTGTTTGGGAAGGGCTGTTTCCAACTCTGATTAGGTTGGTTGAATCCGGGAGTGCTGTGGACAAGGAGAAGGTGACAATCTCACCCCAGAGGTTATCTATGTTGCCTGGAACATCCTGTGCTATTGTTGGGCATGGTGGAGTACACCCGCTGATTGAGCTATGTAAGACAGGGGAGTCTGCTTCACGGGTAGCTGCTGGTGGTATCCTTTAAAGAATTTGGCTGCTGTTCATGATGTGAGATAGACCCTGGTTGAAGAAGGTATAATTCGAGTTATGATCAATCTTCTAGATTGTGGGGTTTTGTTGGGATCAAAAGAGTATGCTGCTGAGTGCCTGCAGCATCTGACATCCAGCAATGATACTCTTAAAAGACTGTCATATCTGAAGGTGGGGTTAGGAGTCTCTTGGCATATCTTGATGAGCCATTGCCTCAAAAATCAGCTGTTTTTGGTGGGATCTGTTTCTGTTGATGGCTTGGTTGCACTTGGCCTTCTTCCTTGTCTGGTTCATGTGCTGAAAGATGGATCTTGAGCATCTGCAATTTGCAAGATTTGCAGCTTTGTGGAGATGAAGAAAATGATTAACAAAATGGGACGTGCCTTCCATTGCTTGTGAACCTGCTTCAGGCAAAATCAAATGGGGCGAGGGATGCTGCTGCTCTGGCAAAAACAAACGTCTCACTTGTTGTGGATAGAAATGAGCATGCAGTTTGTTGATGCCAATTGATGTGTTCATGATCGGGATTTCTTTGAAATGCCATGATCTTGGAAATCTGTTTTGAACTCTATTCGCCTGCCTGTTTGCTGCATCTGATTTTTCGTGGGTATTTCAAGAGGATCCATGTTGAGCATTACTACTGAATTGTTAAGTTGTGCAGAAAATTCCTGTCCTTCGATTTTCAAACTTGAAACCTTGTTCTGAATTATGCACATCTTGTTGGTATGACTGTTAAGTCAGGATTCCTCTTTGAACTGTTGTCATCAACCTTTGTTCGTGCTTTGGAAATTGATGGTACGAACTTACCATATACAATCAGGGCTAACCCAGGTGAATTTGATGGTTGAATATGGATACATGCAAAGGCAATCATATTGAAGCTTCCACGAGGATGTGGGTATGCAATTTGACTTCTTACTCCTATAAACATGCTGTATTTCTCTTCACTTTTGCTGCTGTGTAGTTCTGCTCATCACTTTTATAGATTGTTAAACCATTACTTCAGTGCAGAAACTGGGGATTATGCTAATTCGTGGGGATATTAAAAATCATTACTTTGCTGCAAAAACCGAAGATTACGGGACTGTTTGGATATAATAAAAACTCTTAAAAATGTGTGGAACTTTTCAAACCTCAGGGCACAAACACACACTTATCATTTCAGGGCATTTTTCAAACAGCGCTGGCTGCATGCAGAGAGCTGAAGAAAGCAGCAACATGCAGCGATTTCTAGTGCCGTTGCATACCTTATGCTGCTTTGCCTATTAATTGCTTGCGGACGCATTTAATTCACTGGCCAGCAGACTGGTGCACATAAATATGACACCGACCATTACCATTACATGAAGGCTGCACTTAATGCAGAGTTTTTCCGGAAGCAAAAAACGTCGTCAAGTTTTTGCTGTATCCAAACAGCCCTTATGTAAATATTTCTGATTTTTTTTTACTGGTCTTTAGTTGTGGATGTGAAATATCAATTTAATGTTTTTTTTTTTATACAAATATATATAGTATGCTAAATGCTCAATGACAGATGGGTACGTTGCACTTCTCTCTTGTTTTATGAGAGCAAAATAGAGCTATCTTGTGAGGTAAATTGTCTTCATCTTGTGGTATGGTATGTTGGTATTGGAGGCCAACCCGAGATGATTTTAACTATGATTAATATATTTCTTTGTAAAATATACTACGTAGAATAATTGTTGTTTTAGCTCCTTTAAAACTTTTTGGTGGCGTTTAAAGAGAGATTATCACTAAAGTTGTTCTTTTAGTTTCATCTTTTAAAATTTGTTACTAAAGTTTTTTTCAACTAACTTGCTGCTTGATTCATATATTCATCATTTTGCATTCATTTCATGAGTTCATCACGTTGCTGAAAAACCTATTGATAAGCTTTATCTAAATTCAAGTAATTTTACTAAATTAACTACTTGATTAGTCTGCATGAGAAGAGATGGATTTGTCTTCTTGAAAGAGAAAAGAAATTCTAATTAGATTGATCAAATAGTTTGTCCTTCTGATTAATCTGGAGAAGCAGACAAATTTACTTTAGATCTTGCCCGTGTGATGGACGTTCAAGTCTTCGTTTTCACAAAATACTGCCCAATGCACTGACGGATCAGATTTGTCCATTCATTTGGATTCAAGTTTGATTCCGAAGCTTTGACCAATGCTATAAGGGCCTGATTAACATGAAAGTCATAATTTTACTGAATAATACCATTAATTGCAATGCATCAGTAGAGGGTCAATTATACTAGATATCTTCGGACCTAGTATTCTTGTCATATATTTAAATTTTGATGTATTCCTTTATCTGCATGATGGTGCAATCAGTGGCTTGGATATCTATTAAACAAACATCTGGAGAGAGATTGGATAGAAATTAATACATGGGCCCAACAACAGCTTTGGCAATATTAAATATGATGCTGTTACATTAATTTTGTAGATTTTCAGATGGAGACCATACTCATTTTGATTGGGACAAAACTTGGTTAATACTCATTTTCAGATTGAACAGGACATTGGCAACTGTTAACAGAAGATAAAGATGTTTGCTGCTGCTTTATGGGCAGCGACTGTGCAGCATTACTTGTTTTCACCGACTCAGGGTTGGAAATGGCGTTACTTGTGACAGTGCTTGCATTGGCAATAACACGAGCTGTTAGTAGCAACTGTGCAGCATCACTTGTTTTCTTTTTAGACATTCTTTACTGATTTTGTGATGAAAAATAGGGGAAAAAAAATTTGGACAATTATCTCACAGGTTATATATGCAGTTTTAGAATTGATCCAGTGGTGTAAAATTCAATTGGTTTTGGTAATTTAGTTGAACTTTGTGTTTTTTTAATGACGTTCAATTAGATTTGTTTTGTTTGATAAAGTTTACTTTGTGAATTTATATTGATATTATTGGATATCGGTGGATCAGTTTGATGAATTATAGCTATTATAAGTAGTTGATATATTAAACTAATTAGCTATATAAGGTATAAAGCAAAATGTTATTGCCTTTCATTTAATGGGAATGCTTCTATGAAAACACTATTATATGTAACCTCATCCATTTTTAGTATCTTGTAATCTTGATGGTTGATGGAAAATTCACTTTATCTATTGTATTTAGTATTATTTGTATTGTCATAAAAACCTTTTCATTTGTTTAGTATCAATTATATGGGCTTCATTTATAAATATGTAGAATCGACGTAATAAAATGTTTTAATACTAAATATTAATTTTTAAGTAGTATTTTTAACATTTAAACCATCTAAAATATTATTAATACGTGCATAAATGTTTTTATTAAATATTATTATATTCTAATATGTGTGTGTGTATATATATATGTATGGATGGATCTAAGATTTTTTTTTTTTTTTTTTAAATTTACACACGAATATACCTATTTTTGAGCAAATGTAGCCCATGCGCATATTTGATTTAGATAAAATTTGGACTCTTGGTTAAACAAATGATATTTTTTGATATTAAATACTATGAACAGATTGAATTTTGCATCAATTATTAACATCTAAATAATGGATGAGGTTACGTGGAATCACTTTTATGTAACCAAGTTACATAGAAATAGAGTTCTTTAATATGTAGCAAAATTTTTTGCTTTTAGTTGATATATGTAGCAAAATACTGTTGTATAGGTAGCTAAATTATGTTATATATTTCTAATATATGCAACAATACTGTCTTGTATTTAATATACAGCAAAAATTTGCTGCTTATATTAACACAGGCAACAAAAATTTGTTGTTTATATTAATATACGTAGAGAAATATGTTGTTTTTTTGTATACAAGGCAAAACATTGCTGCAAAAAGTATTTTCATTGAGGGGCAATATGAGCAGCAATCTTATAAATTGTTGCATATAGCTTTATGTCACCAGGCAAACTAGTAGCAATTTTCTCTGCTGAATTTATATGCAGCAAATTTAAGGCTTAATGCAGTGAATCTGATCGCTGCAAAAAAGTTGTTTTTCTCGGAGTGTGCTCTTGCTGCTGCTTTTTTTGAAGCGTTTGAGCAGCCTTGTCTGCACTGTTATTTAATCTTTCAATATGTTGATATACTATTGATTGCCTTATTCCCTAGTGTACTGCTTTTAACTTTGGTAGTAATGGTTTCGGATTACTCCAGCGGAAGATGTTTTTTTTAGATCCCCTAGAGGCCTAGACTGCATCCCTGGGTATAGAAAACCGAGCGATGAGCTTCATTGTGCTGAGACCAAAGGCACTTAGAAGAAGGCATGCACGGCGTCACAAAAGAGCACATCATCAGCACCGGAGCCACCACCCAAAGAAATTCTCTATCTCAAGAAACCTAAAACCAAGATGCCGCATAATAAATGCAATGAAATACGGGGGATGTTAGAAAAAGAAAAATGAATCGTGTAATCTATAATTTCTGCTACCTAACGTGGGGACAGCAAAATCTGCTTTTTACGTAGTACGCTGATCAGGTGTGTTGGATATTCAGCAATAGGCTGTTTTCTCACTCTCTGTCGTTTTCACGTGGCGTGGAGAACATGTTTGGAAGCACTAGAATTTGAGATTAGATGGTTGAGGAAATCATGATTCTGAATTGGCCTTTTGACTACAAACAAAAGGGGAGCGTAAGGTTTTGGAACCAGTGACAGCAGAAAGAAGGTGAAGTCATCAGAGGCCCCCAGTAGCTTCAAGGGCCACCTGCGACATGTATTTTGTGTATTTTAATTGTGTATAGATTCACATGGGGTTAGGGGTGTTAACGGATCGGGTTGAACGGGTTGGAGCCTAATCCTAAACCTAACCCATTTAATATATCTCGACCCTAATCCGTTTATTAACCCATTTAAAAAACTTCAACCCTAACCCATTTACAACCCATTTAATAAACGGGTTAACGGGTTGTGTTTGTTACTAATTTTCATGCTAAAAATCTTTAATAAAGTCTGTAAATTTAAATAAATTAAATAATTCGAAGCTAACATACCTGAATTTAATTTATTTTGGCTTGAAAACATCAGCTCCAATCTCAAGTCATCTCTTTAATGTCAATTCTTGTTATAAATATTACATATATATTATAATATATTATATTAAATGAGTTATACGGGTTGAAGGGGTTAAATAAACGGGTTGGACGGGTTGCGAAGCCTCAACCCTAATCCGTTTATTTAATTAAATGGTTGAACGGGTTAGCGGATCATAATCCATTTATTCAAAAATCCCAATCCAAACCCATTTATTAACGGGTTGAATGAGCGGGTTAACGGGTTGACCATGACCATTAACACCCCTACATGGGGTGTGTCTGGGAATGTGTATTTAATTTCGCGTGTACGTGAGAGTTATAAATAGACATGTGGTCTATAGAATTTAACATTGTACAAAATAAAGAGAATTTTGGTGAGAAATTCTGCGATAGAGAGGCAATTTGTTGCTTGCGAGAGAGGAGTTGCAATTGTTTATTGATTAGTGAAATACTCTTTCTTTGGTAGAGTTGGTGTTTAGCTGAACTATTTGATTTTTCTGTGTGCATGCTTGCATTATGTTTTCAACTATAACAAGTGGTATAAGAGCAAGGTTCGAGATGAAATTTCTAATTTTGGAAAATCTCGAGGAATTAAGATTTGGAGGGTTGCAAGTAACCAGGGTGCATATCTGATTTGTACGATCGAGATCTTGTGGTGGTGCGTTGCAAATGATTGGAGGCGGCTTTGGCATGTGATTTAGGGGGACAAGTATGGTAAGTGGTCAATTTGTCGATGAATGGCTGGTCACCGATTTTTAGCTAATGGTAGCACTAGTCGGGACTTTGAGTGGAGAAGAAGCAGAGCAGATCTGCAACGAAAAGGTGCTGGTTGGTTGTAGTCAGCAGCAACGGAGAAACCCCCAATGGAAGTAATGGATAAGAAGGAAGGAAGCCAGCAAGCGGTTTTTTTAGTGCTATTCGACGACCAAAAGGTTTTCTAGTGTGGTAAACAAGTCAACAAAGTTAGAATCTGTTGAGCTGGTGATTGATCGATATTGATCGCCGATCCAGTAGACAATGGGCAGTGGTACACAAAGGAACAACAATGTGTGGTGGCGGTGGCTAGGCCCGATGCTTGTCGATTGTGGAAGGCGACGAACGGAGGCTGGTGTGTCATGTTGGACTAAAGACTTGGCTAAAAATGTCAGTTTTGAAGGTCTATTTCTTTTAATCTAGAGATCCTGTTTAGGTGATTTAAGAGTCAATTTTACATTTTGAGGTGCTCTAAATCATGTAGTCAGTTCAAATTAGATAGATTTAGCTTATTTTGAAGTGTTTTATTTGAAGAATGGCAAATAGAGGAGAAATTAGTTTTACTTTGGTATCAGATCAATCATTATCGTAGACAAATACAAGGGTGGTTAGTTCTATGGTGGAGCCATTTAATGGGCATAATGATTCTACTCTTCGGTAGCAATAATAAAGAACATTTTGACTTGAGAAGGAGCAATGCAAGCATTAAAGAAAGAATTCAAGAAGCTTGAGGAGATAAGTGATGATATTTATAGCAAAGTATGAAAGATCTGACAATTGGCACAATTCAGATGTATCTTGCAGACAATGCTCATTGAGAGATGATTAGTTTGATAGACTCGAAAGAAATTTGAACAAAACTGGAGATCACATATAAATCTAAATAATTAACAAATAGATTATATCTAAAAAAGGAATTGTATGCTTTAGATTTATAGTGACTAGAGATCTTGAAAAGCACTTGGATGAATTCAACATGATTATAGCAGATTTAACTGCTTTAAAAGGGAAGATTAAATAGAAGAATAAAATGCTACTTCTATTAGCCTCATGACTTAAGTTCTTTGGTCATATATTATGACAACCTTGTGATTCAAAAAGGATACTTTGGAGCTTGACTATGTTATTATTTCTTTGTTATTGATAGTGCTTTAGCTGTGATAGATGGTCAATGATACAAGAGAAGATCGTCAAATAGTTTAACTAGATCTAGAAGTTCATCCAGATCAAATAAAAATATCAAGTGTTGGGAATGCCACAAAAAGAAACATATAAGGAGGTTTTGTTATAAATGGAAAAACAGTCAAAGGAAAGATAAAAAAGGAGAAAAGGAAAAGCGAAGGCAGACAATCCCAAATCATTCAATTATTCCTCAGTTGATGTGGACTTCAGCAATGATGTATTGCTTATAATAAAAGCGTGTGCAGGTAATGATGATTGAACTCTGGTTTCTGAACATTCTTTTCACATGTGTGCAACCAAGGAACAATTTGCTACATATAAGGAGTGCATTGGTGGTACTATGTGGATGGCAAACAAGGCAGAGAGTAGAATTATCGGTATTAATACAATACAGTTTAGCATGTTTAATAGAGTTTTATGGATGTTGACTGATGTGAAGCATATTCTTGACCTGTAAATGATTTTGATTTCATTGGGGACATTAGACTCTAGATGATATGAACTTTTTGCTACAGGTAGAGTTCTCAAAGTAAAGGAAGATTCTATGTTTGGGATAAAAGGTTAGAAGATTAAAAGCCTACATAGACTAGTAGGGAGTGTGATGACAGGTTGAGTTCCTGTGAAATCCTAAGTTACAGGCATAGGTAGAGTACAAATGTTTAGTTTTGTTGTAAATTTTGAAAAGTGGACTTTTATTTCTCTGGTTAGTTGAAGACTACCTAGTTGAGGTTATAATGGAACGGTGTGAGAGTAGGGGTGCAACTTGGGCCGGGTTCGGCCCGAACCCGGCAAGAAGCAGTGTTGAAACTCTGAAATTTTCGGCCTGAACTCGGACCGAATTCAAATAGGTCTTGATTTCGGGTTCAGGCTGTAAACCCGAACCCGAATTTGCATTTACATAAAATATATAATAATAATTATTATAATAATATATCTCACCGATGGAGTTGCAGGTGGGTGGCAGAGCTGCACGATGCAGTCTTGCAGACGGCGACAGGGACAGGGTCGCAGGCGAGTGTTTTGGCCATTTCTATTTTGATTTTGAATTTCCTCCACCCTATCCGAAGCTCCTACTTTCTGCTCCATTTTGAGATTTTGACGTTGCAGACTAACAAGCTCTTGTTATCGGAGGAAAGAAGTAGAGCACTTCTTTGCTATCATCTTCCTTCGAGGAGTAGTGGACTAGCGAGAGCCTCATTCTGTCTAGAGGAAATAGCCCCACCATTTCCAGCTTCCCCTTGCTTCCTGCTCGCGAAATCCCTGAAGTAATTAAGTTGTATGCCAGTATGAATCATTGATAAAGTGGAATTGCCAACAATGAAATTTCAAGGTAATTCTGCTGATAATAAAATTTTATCATATATTTGACTATTCTGTTATATTTATTTTTAGAATTTTTCGTCATCATCATGTTATTTGTTTTTTATATGAATGTATATTTCACTTAAATATTGCATGTAATCATATAAATTTAATTTATTCTAAATATTTTAAAATAATTGTATTACATTATCATCACCCAATGTTTGGACTAGTCTGACCTAAACTAGAGATTTTGTTTGTTTATTTTTTTTCCTTTTAAAGTTAAGCTCATGGCTTGGTTTTAACAAAATTGATTGGAAGTGTGTGCTTGTGTTGGATTTCAATTTGTGAACTTCACAGAGATTATGTCAAAGAACATTCCTATATCAAGAAAGGAGATCGAGTTTGCACTTTCAGCACTGATGGAGATACCATCATAATATAAGTCAACAATAGAGCTCGACATCTTGCGGTAGAAATCTTCTCCTCCTGAGTTTTATTGTGTTGCATATTCAAATTAACAGTACCATGATTAATTATTGAAAGTTGGTTCAATGAAACCCTATTTGAAAATGAGAGCAAAAGAGAAGGAGAAAAATGTATGTAATGTGATTATATATAGGTAGAATGAATTTTTAAAAATAAACAAATGAAAACAACATTAATTATCTAAGAATTAATTGTTAGGAATAAAATAAATAGAAACAAAATTGACTGATATTCAGAAATATTTATTTTTACTCAGCATTCAGAATCATTCAAATTTCAAACAGTATAAATGGTAATTTAGAAAGATATACTTTAGTGTTGAAAAAATGAGCTTGTTTTACATTTTTTTGAATAGGTATTTCTATAGCTTGAATGCTTGCATTCAAATATTTTTGCAATTCCAAAAAATTATTTCATTTGTTTGTGTTTATATTAGTTGTTGATAACTTGATACGCATTGGTTAATATTTTGATTTTTGAATTAGTTTGTTATTGCTCTGAAACGGACAATTTCTAATTATTTTTATATATTATAAAAAGTGATATTTAGGTGATCAAATCAATATGGATGATTTTATTTTATTGTAATTGATGCGATAAGGTTTATCTTACAATTGGATGGTAATATTGATGTATATAGTTGTGATATTGGTCTTAAATTGCAGAATGGAAAACAGTTGTACTTCTATGTTCTCCAAAATACAGCTATTATTCTACTTGATGCAAAGAGACGGCTCAAAATAGGTTTCTTTTTTTATACTCTTAAGCGGTATTTGAATTTTTCTCGCTTTCCTATAATAAATTATTTTTTAAACTTTTTTATAGAATAGGTTTGTGATAAAAATTATATATAGGATGAGTAACAAAGACATATTAATAGGAGAATGTCAACCCAAAACTCAACCAAAAGCCTAAATTTCAAAAATAGGGTTAGGGTTGAGGTTTACAAATAGGGTTAGGGTTAGAGTTGAGGTGAACCTGAGTTTCATGAGCCCGAATTGCACCCCTATGTGAGAGGTGAAGCCAAGGGGGTGTGATTAGGGGGTGTTAATGGTAATGGTTAACTCGCCAATTTGACCATCCAACTCGTTTATAAATGAGCTTGGGTTGGGATTAATCCACCAATCCGTTCAACTAATTAATTAAATAAATGACTTAGGGTTGAAGTTTTATAACTCGTAAACTCGTTCAACATGTATAACCCATTTACAAGGTATAATATGTATATAATATCTCCCTTTGAATTTTTGTCCCTTCCCATTCCCGCTCCCGTCTCCCACTCGTGCGTGATCTCTCGCCCGTGGCTATTATTTCCCTACCTTGCCTTAAGTCACATATTCCCTCTCCTGTAGCTAACTCATCGTGCTCTAAGCCCCTAATCTCATTTGTCACAGCTCTCAACCTCGCAACACTGCGCTTCTTCTCTAACGACCGTCCCTTGACAGTTAATGAGCCTCACAATCCTTTAGGCTAAGCCTTCCTGCCGTAGCTGCCTTCTTCTCCATTGCAATCGACCTAAGCCATCTAACCCTCGACGTCAGATTCGGTGTGAGCTTTCTAGGCAGGGGTCCCTCCCTCCCTCCCTCCCTCTCCTATTCTTTATCTCGTTTGCCCCCCTCATCTCTTTCGATAGTCCCTCTTCTCCTTCAACACGACTGGGTTGCCCTTTGCCCCAAATCTCCTCGCCCTTTGTCTCCGCTTGCAGTTGATGGCTAGCTTAAAAGTCCCTTCCTCTCTCCTTCCTGTGATGAGCTGAGGTCCCCAACCCTTGTCACTGCTCTCTAATCTGGTGCCTCTGTTGACTTTGGCCAGCCTAGGCTCCTTTCTAGGTAGGTGAGGCTTCTCTCTTTGTCTCTCTCTTTGTCTCTCTTTCTCTCTCTCTTCCCCCCTTCGGTCCCCCCTCTGTCTCTAATTTAAGGTTCTTGCTTTTCTTAGATCTATTTCTGTCTATTCTTTCACCATCTCTATTGTTGCTGTTCATTGCCATTGATAGGTGTATTAATATTATGCCTATTTTGAAGCTTTTCCTTTGTCTACCTTGTAGATTCCTGACACATAAATAATCAAATGGCTTTGAATACTAAATATTGTGGTAGATTGGTAGTTTTATAATATATTATCATGTTATGGGTGTATAATCTACGCTCTGTCTTGCTGCATTTGATATAAAATTAGGAATTCTTATGCCAAAGAGTATATGAAAATTAATCAACCCACCCTACATCACAAATTGCTTCATTATCTGTGATTGAGTCTAAGGAAAAAAGGGTTAGGAAGTTTACTTTAGTAGTGAAATTAGTTATATACACAACCCGTTTATTAAATGAGTTGTAAATGGGTTAGGGTTGGGATTTTTTAAATAGGTTAATAAATGGATTAAGGTTGAGATATTTTAAATGGATTCGGATTAGGATTAGGCTCCAACCTGTTTAACCCGATCCTTTAACACCCCTAGGTGTGATGGACCATGCAAGTTCGAGCATGGTTGAAAAATGCAAAGTGATTGTAGACACGAGTTTCTCTATGAGTTGGTTGGCTTGTTGTGTGCAAACTTTAAGCCAAGGTGGATATTTGTTGTGTGTATCTTGTATTTTAATTATGTGTATATATGTGAGAGTTATAAATAGAAATGTAGTCTATAGAGTTTAACATTATATATATTAGAGAGAATCCTAGTAAGAGATTCTGTGAGAGAGAGACAGTTTGTTGCTTTCGAGAGAGGAGTTATAATTGTTTATTAATTTGTGAATTACTTTTTTATTTGGTGGAGTAAGTGTTTAGGTTAACCACATAAATTACAAGTGTGTTTGCATCATGTTTTCAACCTTAAGATTCTATCATTCTTGATCAAATAACTGTTGTGATAACTAAAAGCTTCCTTAAGAGGGTCAAGTGGAGGAAGACGTAGCTTACATGATCATGATTCCAATGGATAGGGTGTCAGAGGAAGATTCCAATAGGGTGTTCAACAAAAGCAGAAGCTATAATAATAAAGGGAAAGTGGGAGAGCTGGAAGAATGACATACTATATAGGAGGGTCTGTATCTGTAGGCTAAAAGACTAGAGGAAAGTCAAGAGGGACGTTCTCTTCTCAAATACATTGGAGGCGTGTGCTTCTGGCAATAATATGGGAGTAGAAGAGCCAACATTACTAGGTCCACAAGAAGGGAAAAGTGAAGGGCTAAAGGGGGAAGAAGGGTAGTGGTAAGAGAATTCAACTACAAACCAAGGGAAGAATATGGTTCAGGGGCAGGAACAAGAAAATAAGAAGTGGGCCAGAAGATTGAAAGTGGAAGAAAACAAGGGAGAGGAGGGTGTAAGGGGAAGGGGAAGGGGAAGAGAGGAATGCAGATGAGTGAAGAAGGAATTATAAAGCTTGAAGGAAAAGGCTTGAAGGAAAAGGTTTGAAGAAAAGGAGGTGATAATTAATAATTAATAAAATATTTTGCATGTATCTTGAACTAATTTGGTGGGTAATTAATTGAGTTTGATGTAAAATTTGCATTAAAATATGTTTTGGCCACACTTGGATATTGATTATTAATTCTAAGATTTTTGAATAATTTTGTGATGTGTTGGCTTAAAATTAAAACTATTTGTTGTGATAAAAAATAAATGAACTTGAGATTTATTTACTAATCTATCCAAATTACTAGGGGCGGAATTTTATGATTTAACTGTTATAATTATATATTTAGCAGTTGTCCATTTAAAAATCTGGCCTTATATTAATTCCAAGTGAACCGTCCAAAGCTATCCAGAAAATTCAGCCAACACTCATGCATCGTCCAAACCAGAATTAAAGCATGCAGATTGCAAAGTCATCAAGACCAAGCCGTCCAAGTAGATGGCAGCATGCAGTTTTTGACGTAATTTTTGACACAGAAAGCAATGCAAAGCTTTGGTAAGGGATTAGCAATTTTCAAAAGATCTCATTCAGCAATTTCAATGCAGATACATCTGATTCAAACGGTTCAATAGTTTAATGATTCAGCGCATATATTTTTCAACAGAAGCACGACAAGGACATAATTGGATGGTGTGGATTTCATGGATCATACGCAATCCAGCCATAGCCAACCTTAAACTAAGTGTGAAGATCAACCAAATGCGGATTAATTGCTACAGCTGGTGATCCGTTGCTACAGCTGCAGCTCTTACACTCTTATAAATAGGTGGAGAAGGTAGTCCACAAGGGACGACAGAATTCCAAGAGGAGAAAAGGTGGGATGTGCAACGGGGTGAAGAATTCAAGCGTGGAAGTGAAGATCAAGCTAAAGGAATAGATTCTCTTTTATTTTTGATTTTCTATTTATTTGAATGGATATTAATTTTTATTTTTATTTTAGCCTTGTGTCCAATGTAATTATGTGTGACTAAAAATCTCATTTTTGGGTTGCAATGGATCTTGTTTTTGAATCATGATTAAATTATAGCTTTTTTAATTTTATACTATTAATATTGAATTATTTATTTAACCTTTTCTTATTGCTTCTATGAGATTGGCTACCTTATAGATTGATTTGGGAATTTTGTGTGATGCTTGAAAGAGATGGAAATTAGACTAAAGGTTAAATAGCACATCTATGCATAATCTTGAGATGGATTTATTTTGTGGGATGTGTGAGATTTGCTAATATGAATAGAAATATCTATTAGTCATGTGTAGTCAATATTAGAGATGTAATTAATCCTGCTTGTTATTTTAAATTCTTATGGTTTATATTGGAAGTTAAAATTAACAAGTTAAATTTTTGTGACCATCAAAAGAGGAGTATAAATAATATTGCCTTAGACTAATAATCTATATTAATAAAATAAATCAAGAAAATATAATAAAATTATGGGGATAAGCAAGTGAAGTTGTAACCCTAGACCCATCCATTGGTAAGAGTGTCTCGTTTAGCTTACTCCTGTTCGCATCTATTTATCTTTTCTCATTATTTTCTTTCATATTTTCTCATCCACTTTAAAATTTTAATTTCCAGTTAAACTCATCTAATTAAGTTTTAAGTTTTAGTTTTTATTAATTAGTGAATAATTTTAGTATTCCAGTCCTCACGGGAACGATAACTCTATTAATTTATATATTACTTGTGCGACCTGTATACTTGTGAAAAAATAGCCAACCGGAGGTAGATGTCAAAGGAGGAGGGAAAAGCACATAGAAGAGGTGGAAGCTGAGATGTCCTTTCAACCCCACCTAGCATAAATGATAGTATCGACATGGAATTGCTGTAGGCTTGGGAACTCATGTTCAATTTGAATCCTTCATGACTTGGTCCGGAGACAAGCATTTCTTTTGGTCTTCCTAATAGAGACAAAAGAAGATCTAAGGAGACAGACTAGATAAGAACATAACTGAAATTTGACTATTGTTTCATGGTTAATTGCACTAATAGAAGAGGAGGATAAGCTTTGCTTTGGTAAAAGAATACCGATATCAGAGTCCTTTCCTATTCAAAGAGTCATATTAATTTGGAAGTCATAAATAAGACTAGAAACTTTAGCATGAATTTTTGTAGATAATCTGAGGTGCAAAGGAAGGAGTCCTAGTCTTTATTGAGAAACCTCATTCAATTAGTTTTGCCTTGTGCAATGATGAGATATTTTAATGAAGTGACTGGAGCTTCAAAAATATGTTAGCAATCGTAAAAGACTAGAGATTTAGATGGAACAATTTAAGGAAAATATTAAAGATTGTGATTTACAGGATATTAGTTTCATGGGGCCTCAAATGACATGGAAGAAGAATCAGATAAGGAGGGACAAAGTAAAAGCAAAATTAGAAAGATGCCTACCAAGTTTGGATTAGTTGAAGTTGTTCCCTTTTGTACAGCGTATTCACAAAGTGGCATCTATTTCAGACCACAGTCTTATACATTTGGCGTTAATCTCAAGGATGAAGCAAAAAAGGAAGGCAAGATAATTTCGACATGAACTCTAGTAGCCGAAATATGAGGCAAATGACATAATTCGGAGAGTTTGGAGAAAAGCTCCTCATAGAAACCAAATAAGATTTGGTAAAATCCTATGGAAAGTTTACAAGTACAGTAGAGAGCTAATGGATCAGGATAAAAAAATCTAGAGGAAATATGTTCAATATGATCTAACAGCAATATGCCAGTTTACCAGCACTCAAATTTAAAATTGCCTTAGATGAAAGGATAAAAAGGATAGAAAGTAGAAAAGGAAATCAATACTTTGTTGGGAGATAAAGAATTCAAGTGAAAATAAAATCAAAGGTCCATTGGCTATAATGCGATGACAAAAAAATACAAGCTATTTCATAAAGTGATGTTTAAGAGAAGAAGACAACATTTATTAGAAGCATTGAAGATGATAGAGGCATTAAGGTAGAGGTTCAGGGGGCAAAAGAAGATCAATTACTAAAATACTTCAGAGTATATGCATTGAAGTCTCAGAGGGTGTTAGACATAATTTTGAAATTAATATAGAGCAGGGTGATAGTAATAGACAATAAGTTTCTAACTGGGAATCTCATGAAGGAAGAAGTATGGTAAATAATAAACGAGATGAATCCGTTAAAGGCACTAGGCATGGATAAAATGTCAATGAATTTGTAAAAAAATTGACCTTTAATTAGAGAGAAAATATAACACCTTCAATTTTTAAATTGTAATGCTAAACGTACAATATATATAAAAGGGAAACTTTGGGCCATTAAAATATTCAAAATTAGAATTTTATTAATATCCTAAAATTATAAAGTATTGAAAGAGATAATTAACAAATAAAGAGTGATAAGTACTTTTTTTAATAGAATAATAGCAAAGTTTGTTAATTAATTTAATTAATAGCAATTAAATGATCTATAAAAAAGAGAAGAAGAAGAAAAGAGAAAATGAAGAAGAAAGAGGAGGAGAAGAGAAGAAAAAAGGAGGGAGAGAATGTAATGACAGAGTAACTTAATCTCTTATTTATATTATTTTTATATTGAAATATGATTTAGTTAGAGACTAAACTTTGTTTAGCATATGATTAAAGAAAAGACAAAAAATATAAATAATAAAAATATGAAAAAATTATAAAAATAAGTCTAAATGAAAGAAAAATGATTTGAAAAATTTTCTTAAAATTATCGAAAATTTTAGAAATTAAAAAGGAGAATTTTGGAATTTTTACAAGAACTATGGTAAAGTTGCAAATCAACAGAAAACTACACATAGCTAACTTTAAAAAATCACAAAAACTTATGATATGAAATTAGTACCATTTGAAAACTCTTGAAGTCTATTTTCTAACCCAAAAGGAATCATTTAAATCGGACTTCAAATGAGAAAGACACACGCAAAGAGTGAAAGTATATCCTGATTTCTACATTATGACGGAAATATAAATAATTCTGATTTAATTTGTTAAAATATATTTAATAGTTAGATAAATTTTAAAATCATATCATTAAAAATAATATAAAATTTTGAATTCATTCGTATATAATATAATGGGTTTGGGAGAAAAATATAGAAATAAAAATTATTAGAAGTTAAGTTGTCAACATAGTTTTCAGCTTTACTGCATCAATTGAGAGCATCATGAGTGGGTCATCATCAAGTATAATAAGCAAATTTAAGCTGAATTTACGTGCTACCTCAATTAAGATAATCTTAGATGGATAAGTGAGAAAATTGGTGCAATGAATTTGCCACATGGCAAGACAAGGTTCAGCCATGTGGATGGAATAAATTCAAGTAACTTGCACATGGAGCCCTTCCATTAGTACAAACTTGGGGGGCTCTTATAAAAAAACTAAATATAGCCTATCCTAGCCTATCCAAGAGTTAATCTCACATACTAAATAACGAAAAATTTATGATCATAAATAGTGTACTTAGGTGAGAAATTTAGATATACAAGCAAGGGTGAGTGAAAGTAGAAGAACAGAGGAAATGAGCAAAGTAGTTATGATAGACAAGAGAGATTAGCAAAAAGGTAATGATCTTATACTTTTTCTTATTTAACCTATATATTTGGGCTAGTTTTCTTTCAAATGAATGGTTTGGATAATGATTATAAATGTTAGATTATAATGATTTAATTATTTTAGTAGAAGTGTCCTAAAGACAATGCTTTTTAGAGACATTTCAGTAAATCAATAACACATTCATCAAATTAAAACGGAATTTGATGTATAAATAGTTAAAATGAATAGAAAAACAAGATCTATAACTTTCATGTTGATAATTTTTCAAAATAATATTGTTTAGGGGGTCTTTTTGGGACACGAGACAGACTTATTTTCAGCACCTTGCTCGACAGCTAGGTACTACACTTAATGATTTAGTCCAACAATTAATATGATGATCAAAGTAGGATATGATGATGTTAATGACTCATATGTGAAGTAAACATAAATTCTGAAGTTTTAAAATTTAATGGATCATAATTTAATATAATATTTTTAAAGGATATTTATCACATACCTTAGTAGAAAATTTTCTAGTAAACTTTATATATATATATACATACAAAATAAGGTGAATTAATTTATGTATTATCAATTTAGTATAACTCAATTTATACCAAGAAAGATTTGATGATCCAATAATAAGATCAAGGGATTACGGAGACATAAGCATGAAACCTGGTTTGAATATTTTATAAGACATAACAAAACTACTAAAGTGGTGAGAACAATTATCAATAAATGATGAGATCTAAGGACTAAATCACTTCGGACTTATATTTTGATTTTTATATTAATGTAATATTATATAATATTTATAAAATAATCAAAGTGAATCACAAAATGAGAAAGATCTAAGGTTATGATATGGGTTCAAATAATTTTAATGATAAGGAATATGATTTCTATTCAAAAAATTATTATTCTTTTTGAGGATTAAACCTTTAAATTTTCATGGAATAAGTTGTGGGTCTAAACTATAATTAAAAAATTTAATAAATAAATAAATAAATAATGATGACTTGTATACTAATGTTATGAGAAGAAAAGGAGTCCTAAAAACTAATATTTTTAGGAACCCTAAGAATTAATATTTATATCTTAATTATAGAAAAAAAGAAAAATAACTACAAGAGGAAAGAATTCTTATATGTATTAGCTGTGTTTGATGGGATATATAATTTTTAGTCATCCACTTAAATGAGATAAGATTATGTATGGATTAGCATATGTGTGATGTATTAACTTTAAATAGCCTTATTATATACAAGTCATTTACATATTGTGTGTAAGGTTTATTTTACCATATGTGTTAATTCATATGTTAAATGCAAAGTTTATACATATATATATATATATATAAATTATCTAAATGTATTTTTTAGTATAGAAGGATGAAAAAACTTTAATAGCCTATAATACATGAAATGAAGAAATGAGTTAGACTGAAATTTATATATTTTAAGTATGTAAGATTTATAGGAATGTGATTAACTTAATTTCACAGTGTCACTAGGTTGAATTTCATATATGAAAGTCCTAAATGCGAATAAAAGGTTTGTTCAAATATAGGATGAATCATATTTAAATGAGATGTTTAACAGACAAAATGCTTGAATTTCTTATTTAAAGGCCAATCAAAAATTGGTATATAGGAAAGATAAATAGCCATGAGTTTGGCATGCATGATATGCTTAGATGTATTCTTTGTTGGCGATGATAGGAAGGTGTAAAGAAAAGATGGAGGAAAGTTAATGGTAAACAAGCCCTTCAAAATGTTATTTCAAAAGAATTTTATGAGAAGAAAATTTGTTCTTACCTTTTCGTTTTATGAAATGATATTTGCCAACGAATGATTTTTATGTGTTTAAATTCTGCACTTTGTAATGAAATTTTTTTAATTTATTTTATGACATCATGCATATTCCTCGCAAT
Source organism: Annona cherimola (assembly GCA_030490835.1). Classification (NCBI taxonomy): domain Eukaryota; kingdom Viridiplantae; phylum Streptophyta; class Magnoliopsida; order Magnoliales; family Annonaceae; genus Annona; species Annona cherimola. Next base: position 70,872,710 of record CM059976.1, read on the forward strand.
GATTATAATTCATGGTATGCTTGTATGCATTAAGTGCCCTGTAGAGTGAGACAAGAAGTAATGTTTCTTAGGAAACTGACCCCAATCACTTGACCTCGGGTCTTAAAGGTGGCGCCAGAGGCATTTCAAGTACCCTATAGAGTTAAGCGGGATGTATATGATTCATGTACTGCATTGTTAAGCATGTAAGATCACAAATGTTATTATGGATGGATGATCACTTAATAATTATCATCTGCCAATGAGAAATAAGTCATGATGCATGTATATACTTATTTGATTGTAATACATGCATAAAGAAAATTTAAGAATCTGATGTTTTCAACTAATGCAATGGATTATGAAATTATATATATTTCTGAATGTTTGCTTACTGAATATTTCATACTCACTATTTTCAAATAACTAGTGAATGCAACTGATGCAGACTTGATAGAGGAGTCTCTACTGCTAATAAAGTAGTTAAGATATGATTTGTAATGCTTTTGAGGTATTCCGATTATTGGGATATAATTACTAAAATTTTTAAATTTCAAGTTTTTGTTTGTTACATGAAGGTTATATGGTGTAGAAGTTAACTTTTCATGTAAGGTATAAACTAAAGTGGATATAAATGAATTTAGTAGTCAATACTAAATTATTTAATGATTATCAGTTTTGTCTTACACATACATAGATTGCATGGCATGCTACCGAATTTTAGTTATGAAAATAGATTAGAATAAGTTCTAAAAGAAAATAGAAAAAATTTAGTCTAAACATATTAGAAAGGCTTCCACTTGTATAAGAATGAAACTTTAGCTTCATTCATAAGTTTCACCACTTAAAAAGATCCGTGGAGTAGGGTTTCACATTGTAGTGCGCTCATGGTTTGGGGCATTATAGAAAATTTTTGAAGTTTGCAAGCATCTACTTGATATGGTGGTGAAGAAGGAATAGATCAAATTTCGAAAGGAGATAAACTCGACAATGATTGTGATAATTCCAAAGATGAAGGGGGTTAAGCATCAAAGATTTCAAACTTATTAGCCTATGCAATATACCTTACAAGATCATATAAAATTTTTTTACCAACAAGCTAAAAGTCGATCTACTGTGAGTCATATTAGAAGAGCAAAGTGCATTTGCACCCCAAGGGCTTCAACAAATAACATGTTTGTAGCTTTTGTTTGTAGCTTTTGAAGTTGTTCATATTTTAAAGAATATAAGGGGATATAGGAAGGAAGAGTTGACAATAAAGTTTGACGCCTAAAGCATATGATAGTACAGTGACATTTTGTGTTGAAGAAAATGAGTTTTTGTGAGAAATATGTCTGATGGATGAAGAGCTTTATGGCTTCAGTTGTGTTCAAAGTCCATCTAAATAGATTAAATTTAACTCCTTTCTATTGGTCCCGAATAGATGACTTTCACCTACTAGGAGAGAGGTGAATCAGTTATTAAAAATTTCCTTTTAGATTATGCTTAACCATTTGAAATAAATTCCTTATGATGAAACTCGCTGGAGATAGAATGAGAGGATACAAATAGAATACAAAAATATAAGTAATTAAACTGCATAAGAGACAATAATATATAGTGATCAGGGCAACTTTCTCTACTTCACTTTTCCAAGTGTACACCCTTTATGCCTTGAGTTCTATTATTGAATTCAACAATACAAATATAGCACATGCTCTCTTTTAGATTTTAGCTTTATAGGGTATATACAATACTCACTTATTGATGAGACAAATTTCAACCAACCAAGTTTAATCTGTTGATGAGATAAACTCAAACCAATCAAGCAAGACTCATTGGTGAGATAAACTCAAACCAACCCGTATTTTACTTCTTATTGAATTCGGTTTCTGACACAGATTTAAGGTAACAACCCACAAGAAAACAGACAAAAGAAAATTTATACTTTGCAGCATGTAATCAGAAGCTCCTTGTTGTGTGAAGAAGATGATCTTATAAGATCACTTGAAGTAGCAACACTTTGAAGCTTCAATAGTTGTTCAAATGATTTTAACACTTTTGAATATTGGAAGGTGTAAGCTTATCTTGTTCTCATGTTCATACATCAATGATATTTATAAAAACGAGGAAGTTCTAACTGTTGGAGGATAGTTATCATGCATTTAATGCACCAACATTCGAAATTTTTGATGGTTAGAACGTAAGGTTAGAAGTGGAGTCAACTTGGAATTCGACTTCACTCAAGTTGTATGTAAAGTTGATTTCAGGTATGACTTCACCTTGTTAAACCTTGTCCATTTTTCTGCCTTTGAAGTTGTAGGTGAAATTGACTTTGATCGAGACTTCATTTTGTTGAAATTTGCTGTCCACTTTTCCGTTTTCAAAATTGCAGGCGAAGTCTACTTGGGATGAGACTTTACTAAAGTTGCAGAAGAAGTCGATTTGGGCTGAAACTTCACTTCGCCGAACTTGCTATATTTGGATTTAAGCTCTTAAAATTTAATTTATCTTACATTTTCATCTTTATACACGTAATTGGAGATATAATATCTGAGTATACTTACACATATTTATGAGATTCTTCTTAATGATACTTCAATGACTTGTTAATCATCAAAATCAAATTAATTTTTTTAATGCAAGCATATAATAAAATATTCCCTTTTTGATGATTGACGAAACTCGATCGAAATATCTTCCCTTCTTCTCAAATAAATCACAAATATGTCAATATGAATATCATGATTCTCTTTATTAAACAAAAATTCAAAAAACAATATATATGAGATGATATATGCATTAATTCTAAAATGTTCTCCCCCATGTAAGATGTATTCGCTCCCTAAGATATATACAATCCTATTTTCTCCTTCTGAGATATTTTTATACTACTCTATCTTCCTTTTGTCAATTAACACAGAAGTTACAACTTAAATCTTAGAAAAATGGATCAATAATCGAAGTGAAAAATGGGGCATAGTAAGTTCTTTTCATGCATTCAAAACCATTACATAAGATATTTCCTTTCATCATTCAAATCATATTTTTATATTTTAAGTAATTCATCAAAATTATATAATTGAATAATCATTTAATGTGTTGTATGATATGATCAAATTAAACATGTGACCTTCATATTATACTCAAATAAACTAATTATATTCTCAACCATTCAAATCATTTATTTTAAGTCACAAACATATAGTTTATAAATTGACCATGTGACACAACTCATTTACCGATGCCTGCATGTAGAAAAGTCTATAAAAGTAAGGTACCTTCACTTAACTTTGATGAGATTATTTTGCTCAACTCTCCATTTCTTTTGCAATTCATGCTCTTTCATCCTCTAGATGACTTTGCACTCATTTGAGACAATACCTACATCACAAATGTGATATTTTCTTTCGTTTTAGTATCCGTGTCTTGGTTCAATGAATATTAGTACTGTACAATCTAGAAACTCAAGAAGATTTGATTCCTCCTTAGGAATGCCTCTTTGCGATCCAAACTAATCTAATTCTATTGTCAAATATTTTTCGTGCCTCACATTCATGTACTTTATGTCCAAATTTATTACAAAAATCACAAACAACTCTAGTATAGTTTGGAGTAACATGATAGCCTTTTGGTTGCCTACTAGGCATTTTTATTCATGACCTATCAACAAGCTTCTTGATATGGGAAACTTGTTCCCTAACACTTGTTGTACCAGAAGTCTCAATCCAAATAAGAGCATTTAATTTGTTCAATTTTATGTTGATTGCTTCACATATGCAAGACTTCTTTTATTAACTTGAGTAGTCACTCTAAAAGATTTTTGCACATTTTTTCCTAGTTGAAGAACTTAGCAAATGAATCTTTCAAATTTTGATTTTCATTCCTCAATGCCTTTATCTCTTTCTTTTTTGCAATGATGCATTTTCTCTGCCAATTTTCCATTTGCAATAGCGGTTGTTTTCAATTGCTTTCTCTTTTGAGCATACTTGTACCAATGTATTTAAATTTATTAAATAGTGAGTTATAAGTTTGTTACAAATCACCCAACTCACCATATTTAGAACAAACATTAGAAGATAAAATGCAATAAGAATCATATGAGCTTTCTTCAGTATCTAGATGCATCTAATGTCAATGACTTGAACTTCCTTATATCTTCATTTCCTTTTTAGCTTTATGGCAAGCTTTCTTTTCATTTTCTACAATAGTCATGTAACAAACTCTTGCCCAAATTGCTACATCGTCTTTTTCACTCGAAGAAGTGCTACAGCTTGAGATATTATTTTCTTCCCTTGAGAAATTTTTTTTTTTTTTTTTTTGAATTTTCAAATTATTCGAGTGGTGTATTTGATTTGTTTATGTCCAACACCACTACATTTATAATATTTTTGAAATTATTTTTTCTATCCTTCATCTTCTCATGGGAGCTAAAATTTTTATTTCTCTTCATGTTGGAGTGTGACCTTAATGTGGATTCATTTGAGCTCTTCTTTACACTTATGAATGTAATAGCCTTACTACTTCAATGAGATTGTTCTCTCTTGTTTTTTATTAGCTCATGAGACAAGGCTGAGCTCATCAACACATTTACTTTGAGCTTGTCCAAGTCCTTTGCCTCCTCAATAGTCGTGACCCTTTTATTCTATGAGTTCAGCAATGACCTAAGTGTCTTCATAATCTGCTCACTTTTAGAAATTAATTTTTCTAAACCTTTGAGAGGTCATGATTTTAGAAAATAACATAATTTCTAAAATAGATTTGCCCTGTAACATGTAAAAGCTCTCAAAATCACCAACAAAGATGTTTATTTTAGTTTCTATTTCTTAAGATAAACCCTTATAAATGGACACCAACTTGTCCCATATCTCCTTAGTTGTTGTACAGAAGAGACTTTATTAAATTTTGCGGCGGTCAATGCACAAAATATGAAGTTAATGGCATTACTTTTGATGGTCCTTACATTTTTCATCTAGTTAGATGCTTTGTTGCCTTTTGGCATAATAACACCATCTAATATGGCTATCCATGAGTCTATGTTGGTTGCCATACTTAGTTGTTTCATCCTTAACTTTCAATAGAAAAATTATTTCTATAAAATGGAGGTGGCCAAAAAATGATTGACCCTCAGTAAAAGTAAGATAGAGGCATACTCTGATACCACTTGTTGGTCTCGAATAGATGACTTTTACCTAAGAGGGGAGGGATGAATTAGGTAATTAATTTTTTTTTTCAGTTTATACTTAAACCCTTTTGAGATTAATCCCTTATGATGAAATGTTCTGGTAGATAACATCAGATAATGTAAATAGGATACAAAAATGCAAGAAATTAATCTACATAAGAGACAATAATATATAATGGTTCAGACAATCTTTCCTACTTAACTCTTCCAAGCGTACACTCCTTGCGTCTTGAGTTCCACTATTGTATTCAATAATACAAATAGAGTACACGCTCTCTTCTAGATTCTAGCTCCAGAGGGCATATACAATATTCGCTTATTAGTGAGGCCAATTCGAACAAACCACGTCTAATCTAGTGGTGAGAACATAATCAAGCAAGACCCATTTGTGAGACAGACTCAAACCAACCTCCTATTTTGTTTCTTCTTAAATTCTGTCTTAAATACGAATTCAAGTTAACAAACCAAAAGAAAATAGACAAAAAAATTTACACTTTGCAAGGTGTAATTAGAAGCTCCTTGTTGTGTGAAGAAGATAATCTTGTAAACTCACTTAACATTTTGAAGTCTCAATAGTTATTCAAATGATTTTAACACTCTTGAATATTGGAAGGTGTAAGCTCATTTTTCAACCTGTTATCATGTTCATACTTCAATGATATTTATAAAAAAGAGAAAGATCTAACCAGTGGAATGATGGTTGATATGCATTTCATGCTCGAATGTTAAAATTTTTTGACGGTTATAACGTGAGGTTGCAAGTGGAGTCGACTTGGGACGCAACTTCACTCAAGTTGCATGTGAAGTTAATTTTGGGTGTGCATTGCTAAACCTTGCTGTCCATTTTATTGTCTTTGAAGTTGTAAGTGAAGTTGACTTGGAATGACTTGGCTGAAGTTGCGGGTGAAATCGACTTGGATTGAGACTTCGCTTTGTTGAAATTTGTTGTCCACTTTTCTATCTTCGAAGTTGCAGGTGAAGTCAACTTAGGATGATGCTTCACTGAAATCATTGGTGAAATCAACTTAGGTTGAGACTTCACTTTGCCGAACTTGTTATATATGGATTCGAGCTCTTAAATTTTAATTTATCTTACATTTTCATCTTTATACACATAATTGAAGACATAATATCTAAGGACACTTACACATATTCATTTGATTTTTCTTAATAATATGTCAATGGCTTGTTAATTGTCAAAATCAAATTAATTTTTAAAGCAAGTATATAATTTGTACTTTCTATCCAAGTAGAGGGCTTGACAAGGAATTCCAATTAATACCTATTTCCTTTTTTGCTAAAGGCTTTATATTCTTATTAGACATGCTCATAAATCTGGCTTCCTTTCTTAAAAACCCGTAGAGAGGCTCTATGAGTTTTGCATTTGTATTTTTCAGATGATATACTTCTTTTTTTAAAGGCATATTAGTGGGAAACTAGGTAATTGCCAAACTTACTCAAGATCTATGAAGAAGCATCTAGTCGGCTGGTGGTAAACAAAGAATAAAAAGCTTCTTTCTTCAGTAGAAATAATAGGAAAACAATAGATGATATGATTAGCTTTGTAGGAAAGTAGATTGATGTTTATTTGGAGCTATTTGTTTGGCGTGATCGCAACAAAGTGTTGGGATTTTCAAAATTATAATAAATATTACATTGTATCATAAATGAACAACATAAATGATACAAGTAAGTTGGTAATGCATTTGTCAACTATACAATAGTTCTTGGGATCAATTCTAGCTCATGATTATTTTTTGACAATTTTTTGTTGTAAAGCAATGATTCATCAAGAGATACAATGACTTGAATGTCTCGATGTGGTCCGAAGAGATGCAGTGGGATGTATTCTTAAAGTTATAAATAGAGATATCATTCAAGAGATTTAAATCATCCACTCCTCTCCTCACAGACGTTCTATTGCATTGTTTTATTTAAGGCATCAGTTGCTCTTGTCTTAATTCAAACAATTGTTGTCCTAGTTGTTAATTTGCAAGATTGTCATATTTTTTTGAAATTCTCTTTATTTGACTAATAGTTTTTTCTTCAAGTGTTCATATGCTTAGAAGAAGAGTTTCTTCCTGTTCTAGTTCATGTTTCACTTTCTTATTCTGGGGGCAATAACAAAATTGCCCTAAATAGCAAATAGAGTAACAAAATTGTCTTAAGAAAAGTGATGTTGTAACACATTTGAAATGAAACTTAGTTCTATTTTTCCGTCTATATCACTTTCCTTAATCTCCTTTTTTCTTATATTTTTCCCAATACAATTCAAGAGTTTTTTAGAATATTGAAGAGAAAGTTTAGAAGAAAATTCAAGGTTGGCATAGTAAACTAACCTTAAGTGGGAGGAAAAAGGTACTATGGAAAGCTGTGGCCCAAACAATTCTTAGCTATACTATGATTCTCTTTGTACTTCCAAAGAAGGTTTGTTATGAATTAAATGCCATGAAGAGTAAGTTTTGATGGGATGAAAAAAGAAGAATCAGCTAGATGTCTTGGGAAAAATATGTCATCCAAAGGAAGATGACAGCCTAGGGTTCAGGGAGCTCTCAATTATTAATCTATCTTCAATAGCAAAGCAAACATGACACTTGATGGTCTAAAGGGACACATTATGCCATAAGATTTTCAAATTCATGCATTTTGGAAGGGAGAATCAGAAATGGATGTTAATACATCTAGAAAAGTATTATGAATACTTTTCCAACATCTGAGGAGGTTTAAAGTGGAGAGTGGGAGGGGGTGAAAAGTTAAAATTTTGTCTAGCCTATGGACAAGAGAGAAGATCGTCAAGATAGTGCCCTTCTAATGGAAATTGAAGAAGATCCTTCGGTGGGGAGTTTTATTGTCAAATATACAAGAGCCTGGAGGGGAGAAAATCAAGAAAGCAGTAGGGGAGAGGGGTTGGGAACTTATCAGGGGATGCAAAGTTTCCTAATACTGATGAGGAAGATATGCCTTTTGATGGCTAGAAAATGACGAAATATTTAATGTAAAAACTACTTATTAATTGGCAAGTGAAGTAAATGGGAATTCAAATAAAAAGATAAATGATGGAGAACATAAAGAAAAAGACAAAATTTTATAAAGGATTTGGAAGATGGTGGTCCTAGAAAAGGTGCAAATGTTCAGGCGGAGACTTTACCTCGATGTGCTTCTTACAAGGGTAAATTTGGCTAAGAGAGGCATTCGAAAGGAGGTGCATTGCCCTTTATGTAGGAATAGGGAGGAAGCTAGTATATCTACCTTATGTTTTGGAGCTGCAAAGAGGTAAGTGGTATATATATATATATATATATATAGAGTTCCGTTTCTATATAACCAAGTTATATAAAAGTGGTCCTATGTAACCACATCAAATTTTAAGATATTAATCTTTGATGGAAAATCCAACACATTCATTGTATTTAACACTATTTTTTTAGCTAAGAAACCAAATTTCATCCAAATCAAGTACATTTATGGACTATATTTGCTCAAATATATATATACATATTCATATAAATTATGAAAAATGTTTAGATCCATTAACATATGTATTAAAATATAATAATATTTTATATAATTATTTATTTATATGAATTATTATAGAATCATTTATTTATATGACAGTGATATTTTAGATAATTTAGATGTTAAAAAAATAAACAGTGTCTTATGGATGTTGACTTCCTGCAGCATGACTATCCGGCGATTGCAGTAAATTTGCAGGAGCATTAGGTGTGTCAGGAATTAACGAGGGACATGCAAAATCGAAATTAGGAGTTGTGATATGCTCTACGGTGGATGACTCATGCAATGACGCGTAGTAAAAAATATGCCGGCCTATAGACTCGGCTTCCTAACGATCTGCCATGTTAGGTACGGGTGACGGCAGCTCATCTTTGAAATCCAGCATGGGCGGAGATGATTTAACTGGTTCTACGAGTTTTTTAGCCATGCACCCTTCGTACGAAAAGTTTTTGCCCTCGTGATGACATTTCGGCTTTACCAAACAGCCCATTAGTATTGAACCATTTTGTCATATTGATTTTACACATTTATAAATGAGACTCATATACTGTGAAATTAAGAAAATAAAAGAGTTTCCAAGATACTAGAAATGATGTTAAACACAATGGATAAAGCGGATTTTTCATCAACCATCAAGATTTAAAAATTGAAGGATATTACATAGAAAAGAAGTTTCATAGAAGCGGAACCAATATATATATAAAATGTTCAGGTGCAGTTACCTAAAAATGAGTTTCACATAATCATAAAATTATAATCTACTCTACTAATTGTATTTAAAATTATGTATTCTATTACCATATCAAATTTCATCCCAATTAGATATGTGCATAAATCCCACTTGAAAATGGTATAAATTTAACTTACTAAAATAATTTGGTATAAATAACAACTTTAAAGTTGTTTTTTCAACATGTAAACCATCTGCTATAAAATTTATAGATGGATAAAATGATTATATAAAGTATCAATACATTTAAGTACATATGAGGTCCATTTTAGGCCAAATGCATTATAAGTTCCTATACAGGCAAATGCACAGAAGCATATATATATATATATATATATATATATATATAGTATGCTAATATATGATATATATATATATATAGTATGCTAATATATGACTATTTTTTTAATAATCTATCTTATATTCACACTAACACATGAAATTAAGGAAGGTAAAGTTGACAATTATCTAACCCAAACCAATCCACTTTCAAAATAGGATTGATTTAAATTATAACCTAGTTTTTCCAAATTCCTGACTCAACCCTATTATAAATCAGGCTGAGTTTGTTAGGTTTGGGTTGAAATTGACCCTGTTTATATCCCTAGTGCCAAAGACACTAGGCCAAACAGGTCCATGGTTTCCGCAAGTTATGCCTGACAAGTGCATCACAAGTCCCGTGCAGTGAAAGGGGGCCCAATAACTCCGACAGCAAGAAAACTACTGGAATTGCAATGTCACCTCCGGTACCTGAGAGTGCAATTTACGTCAACAAAATGTGGAAATCTCTAATGGAGGAATTGTGGATATTTTCAAAACGCTATCAGCCTCAAGTAACAGGTGTCCACTGTCTCTTTTTCTTTGTACATGCTGGCGAATCTGGCATTACGGGAACCAGTTCTATGGAGAAGGAAATAAACTATCGTTCCATGAAATTCCCAAATGGGCGATCGAGTAACATACATCAGATACAATTTAGCCCAGCTGATAATACAAAGGGGATTTCTAATCCATACAAGCCCGGTCAGGTGGCTGAATCCGAAGAAAGTAGAGAGATCAAGTTAAAAGTTGATGCAGCCCTCAAACCCAACAACCGAGCCAAAGGGTTCAGGGCAATTATTAGGGATCACAGGGGAGCTTTCTTTGGGGCAAAAAGCTGGTCAAGAGCTGCAATTTCTGACTCGTTAATGTCGGAGGCAACAGCCCTGCTGCTTGGTATGCAGTGGTTTGCTGGCATGAATCTTTCCCAAATGGTCGCGGAGTCAGATTCCCTCATCCTTACCACACTTATGAAGGGAGACAGGAAAATCTTATCAACAATCGAAGTCTCGGTGGAGAAAATTAAGGGTCTTGCACCCCAACGGAGGCCTCGCAAGTTTACTCATGTGCTTCGAAGCGGGAACAAGGCAGCTCACTCTCTGGCATCCAATGCATGTCACGCGGAAGAATCTAACTGCTCACGGTGGCCGAAACCACGCACATGTATTGAACCTATCGTCTGTAAAGACATTGATCATCGTAATGAAGTTTGCGGTGATCTCCTTCACTCTCCATCTGTTCCTTAGTCGCTGAGTAGTGGGCTGATATCATCTTTCCCATCAAAAAGCGGAAAAAAAAAATAAATAAAAAGCATCTCAAGTCTTGACAGTTGTTACCCTGAAGCAAAATGTAGATCTAGCCCAGCAACACCATCAGCACTGACAGAAACAAAATAAGAGGGCGGAAATACACTTCCAACTCTCCTATTTACATGCAGCATCAGCTGTTAATGTCAAGAAAAAATGAACAGCATTATTGCCATTCATGGAAATGCATTCCATGAGGCTAAGAGATCAGGAAATTAGACAACTTCCATGCTACAAACAATGACATGATCCTTCACAGCAAATACGATACAACTTCCAAAACTGTCCTGCAACACAGCTTTGCTTCTTTTGAAGAGTTAGACATTCACCACCTCCTGGAAATTAGACACAGTGCATCATTTCCATATAGTTGGTCAGGTTTTAAAACAAACAATGGGGTCACCAAAACCGCTAGAATGCTCACATCATTCTCAACTGAGATGGCAAAAAAGCAATGATGAACTATCAGTTCACAAATGAGTTCCAAATTACCCATGCATTTGGATAGTTAGGCTTTGAAAACCTTAAGCAATACTCAGAATTTGGAAGCTTCCAACAATGCTCGCCAGTCTTATGAATAGTTTTAGAACTGTGTGCATGCAAGAAGCTTTTTGCACAACACAATTCTGTCAATTGTACTAGAGCTCCGGGCAGAGACTTACCTTTGAACGTTAAAATATAACACCATATTTCGACAGAAGTTGTCAAAAAACTAAACGTTCACCAATAGGGAATTGTAAACCCCACATAAAAAATGCAATAATGGAAACCTCAGATGGTCAAAAATTTCAGCAAACGGAACTGGCCATGTTGTATCTTGCGATATAAGAAAAAAAATTTGGGCATCAATACCCTAAGGGTCCTAGTGCGTGGGACATATACCTTCTCCTTTTGCTTATAGATTGTATCAATCTTCTTGATATACTCATCAACCAATTTCTGCATAAAGACAGATAGGTATCAACATTAGAACAAAAGGAGGGATACATTAAACCATTCTTGGCCTTTTCTCAAAAGTCAAGTAGGACTCATTTTGGAATCTTCTATAAAGGCTAGATGGGTTCCTGCCTAATTCAGAAAACCATCCCAAAAAACATCACGCCCAAGTTGAAGCTCTGCAATGAGATTTGCCAATTTCTGCCATGCAGTGATCCACAAATGCAGAGAGAGAGAGAGAGAGAGAGAGAGACGACACAATAGAAGCAATTTCTTTTTCTTCTTAAAATACCTGCAGATCGCTTGACAAGTCCTTCACATTATCTTTGGAGAGCTTTTTCTCCTGCAACAGAACAAATGGAAGAGTGTTTCTGATGAAGGAAGTGTTTCAAGAAACAAATTTAGGAGAAGACAAAACCTTTTCAAGCTTCTCATAGGCTTTTATTCCATCTCTTCTTATATTTCGAATAGCAACCTGTTGCCCAAAGCAAGTTGCATTGCGACGCATTACAATTCAGAATTGCAGAGGAAGCAGTTATCAGTAAACTGGAATCAGGATTGCATTACAGGCAAATATATACACAACATTATAGTCTCAGGCGTGCAGTTAAAAAGTCGAATTCAAACCATTGAGGTCTTTAGTGCATATCAAGAATTTCACAGCATTTGACACAGTGGACAGAAGCAAGACATAGTGCATGTGAGTCCAACAGTCTGAGTAAAATTTGAGGCAAAATACAGCAGCGGAAAGGGAGGAAAGATATCTAAGAAAAGGCATGGCAATCATGTAAAATATGTCCATAAGGAATTTCAGATTCCTGAAAATGAACCATGAAGTTTTTTTCTGCATGTGTATACCAGTATGGAGGGTGATGATATGGATTGCTTTTAAAATGCCACTCAAGAGAATCACACAATAGCCCCACGTTTTGATAAAATTTGCATCTATGTTTTATGAAATTTATATTTTTAAGTGCCTGAGTTTTTTGAAATTACAAAATAGTCTAAATTAATAACAATTCGCTGAAACCTTCAAATGTTCAGAAAAACAAACAACCCAATCAGTTCCCTTTTTGTTGTTGTTGTTGTTGTTGTTGTTGTTGGGGAAAAAAGCAAGCAGCATCCTTGCTCTTAAAAGAAGAAGAAGAAGAAGAATTATATCTTCAAACACTGGGTTGGCTTTTATAATAGAAGCTCTAGTAACGCTAAACTCAATTCCGAGTAAACTGAATTGCAACCCAAACGTCCTTCAATCTTATAGAACCCAGATTCAAGATGCAGATTAAAGAAGCTATGTAGTTGTATATGTTAGTGGCTAAACATGTTACCCAAAGCTCCTGTATGAAAACTATGGGAGAATCTATAAGTCATTCTGATCGACAGCCAGATATTATTGATGACTCACAAATAGAAAAGGACTGAACATAAGAAGCAAGAGGACTCCATTCTTTGGAAGGCAGAATTTATTTAGTCATCAGATTATTCATTGGTCTTGTTCCAAGAACATAATGAAAATTGCTTTGATTTTTTAACCGAAAAAAATATCTAACGGTCCGCCTGAGATTGTTGAAGATCCAAAAGTGGTGAAAATCCAATTGTACAAATTCTTGGGATCATTGGAATTCTGGAAAAATTAAAGGATGATATGAAGTTTACATGGTCTCCATTTTATAGAGGCATGGATTCAAATATTGGCCTATACGGAGGCATATCGACCGTATCATATCTGTATCGGCCATGCCCAATCTGGGATACTGCAGTGTTTTGGCTAGGGTTTTAAAAAATTGAGTGTAACAGCCGATATGGGAGGCGTATAGGGGTGTATTGGCCAAATGAATAAAATTATAAAAAATTCTATTTTTCGCTCTTTTGCACATGTTTTCTATTCCAAAACTCTTCCCTTCCTCTTCACTTATTTTTACACTAACATTCATTGTTTTTTCTAAATTTTTATTTTATTATATATATTCTTAATTTTCAGAAATCTAAAATTTTAAAAATTATTCTGAAAAAACAAAAAAGAGAAATTTTCATCAGTTACACAAATTTTTATACAGTAATACAATTGATTTTTTTCTTGCAATTTAAGTAAAATTCGAGGTTGTTTTTAATTTATAAAAATTTTTAAAATCCAAAAGTAAACTTGAACATCTCAAAAATAAAAAAGTTATCAAATTTTTATGGGTTTTTATCTTATGTTCATGCAAATATATTTTATTTGTGAATTGTAATTAATTGATTTATGATATATTTTATATTTTTGACTTTAGTTATATTTAATTTTGCTATGTATCATGTATGTTGAATTGTTAATGAGTTTACATGCCTTGTCTATGATTTCTTTTTTCATCTAAAATTTATATTGTATGTTTAATCATAAACAACTACTTATAAGAGAAAATAGACCGACACACCATTCTATATATAGGCAAAATGCTAAATAAATATTCTTGCATTTCCCAATTTGCTTATTTTTTAACATAATTTTCAATATTTTTTATGGTAAAAATAAATTCCGTCTGATACCGATATTCCAAACCATGGTTAGAGGCCTATAAAGCACATGAGACAAATCATAGGAGAAAGAAAGATAAAGAATCTTCTTTGAATTGTTGTCTTAACAGAAGATATACAAATTCAACATGTTGGATTACATCATTGATGTCACCCAAATTTGATGAGTTATGCTATAAAGTGGGAATGTGGACGAATCTGCATTCAAACTTGAGGGCTAGTTTGTCCAAGCCAGAGAAAATGATGAAAAATGTATCAAGGTTTACATTTAAGTTAAGATTTATTTACTTGCAGGATCATTTAAATTTTGAATATTTAATTATTTTATAAATTGGATGTATACCTAACGGATAGTTTGAATTTTTCCCTTTGTTTAGGGTTTTAACATGCCATATCTCATCAGGATTGAAACTGCATTCAAGTTTCTTCCATTCCATAGATAGTAGTAGTGTAGTACTGCATTAGGTTTTTAAGACAGACTGTTCAATGACTAAAAGCTTTGTGGCATCTGATTCTTACTCTCTAATGTGATCCCATCCCTGCCCCAAATTATCTCAATTTTCTCCTATCTTCTTCTTTCTATCTTTTAAGAAGATCCTTCCTCTTTGTTTGGTATTTCCCTACCCATGTTACAACCGTCAAATTTTGTAAAAAGCAAAAGGTTAATAGTAGAAAAAACAATGCCTAAATGGTTCCATTATCATGAAATCAGCTAAAAACTGAGGCTGAAGCCAGGAAAAAGAAATTTAGCCCCACCATCAAATAATTGATTAAAACACCTTGCCTCTCTTCCTTGATATTTGTTTGATTAGAGGACATATTCATATCTAGATATAAAATTTTCAAATTCAAGTTTGAATTAACAATTTGATGAAAAAGATGGTTAGCACTAATGAATTGAGAATAATATGGGGAAAGCAATTGCAAAATATTTTATTTGATTAGAGGCGGCATTCATTTGCTGATGTGATCCATTATTCATCACATCAATGCAAAGACATCTTCCAGTGATCCTTTCAGCATTCCTACAGGGTTTTGAATTAAAATTTTATCCCAAAAGACTGCTGATCTTCAGTTCATTGAGTAGAAACAGGATGAAAGTAAGAATTGTGCATATTTCGAAAATTTTCCGTTCTCGTTTTTAGAAAATGACGAGTGAATATGATGGATTTCCCAGACAATATATTGTCAGTGCTCCCGTTTACATTACCTACATATAATAAATTCTCAAACTCCGTTAACATGTGCATCAAGGAAAGGGTCTGATAGAAATTCTAAATAAGAAAAAGAAACAAAAATGCATAGCATACCTTTCCTTCCTCAGCCTGTTTAGACACAACTTTCAATAACTCCTGCATTTACAATAAAATATGTATGAACAGGGAATTAACACAATGCTTTTCCAGACTGCCTTTTGAAGAAAACAAGACATACGTCAAAAACATTGAGAAAAGGCTGTGAACTTTTTGGATTTTAAACTGAGTTTTTGCCAACATCACAAAACATTTTCAAGTTGCTTCTGTTAGAAAATAGTCAAATACAGCCAGCAGATCCCTGTTTCTCCATGAAGCAATGGCTAATATATCCCACTGAAAAGTCTAATTATCTATTGCCAGTGTATAAAACGTGCATGGTAAAACATGATCGGGCCCGGTTTTATGTAACCAGGTTACATAGAAGCGGTTCCTTGTAACCCTCTCAAAATTTAAAATTTTGATGCTTGATGGAAAATTCAATCCATTCATTGTATTTAACATTATTTGTTTAGTTATGAGACCAAGTTTCATTTAAATCCAATAATTGCATAGGCCACATTTGCTCAAAAATAGGTACATTCATGTATAAATTAGGGAAAATGTTCAGATCTATTCACATATATGTTGGAATTCAATAATACTTTATAGAATCATTTATCCATGTAATAATGATATTTTAGATGGTTTAAATGTTGAAAATATTACTTAAAAATTGATATTTAGTATTAAATCATTTTATTATGTTGATTTTACATGTTTGTAGATGGGGCCCGTATACAGTGATATTAGATAAATGAAGCATTTCTATGATAACACAAGTGATGCAAAACACAATACATGGAGTGAATTTTTCATCAACCATCTAGATATTGAAAATGGAGGGAGTCATATAGAAAGGGGATTTCATAGAAGCAAATATGTGCCGCATGCTAAAGGAAATTCATATATGGTTCACGCATTGTTGCAGCAATAGAGTGGTAAACCAAAGTGCCAAAATATACAAAGGAAGAAATGCCAAATCACAATAGAAGCAAAAAGGAACTCGATGGTGATTAAAATGTTGCTTGTTCCAACTGTCAAATATGCCTTTTACAGGAATTGACATGCAAGTGCGTGTAAATCACAGAATTTGACAAATAAACCTTTTTGCATAACAAATGTAACATGAAAGAGGAAAAACCTATACATACGCCGCTTAAATGAGTTGCTATCATGTAAGAATGATGTGGAAAATGATGCAAAAGAAACACACACCTTCCTTCTTTCAGCTGTCAATGGTGGAATGGCCAATCGAATTACTTCACCATCATTGGTTGGGGTTAAATCCAGATCAGAACTGACTATGGCCTTCTCAATCGCTTTTAAGCTGATGCATCAAAAAGGATCAAAGGTATTCAAAAGCTTTCAAAAGCGAAAAAATATTTTATAAGCAATGAAAAATTTACCTGGATTTATCAAAAGGCTGTATAAGGATGGAGCTTCCGTCTGGGGTACTAATTTGTGCAATGCTTTTCAAGCTCACTGGACTTCCATAGTATTCGATCTAGGTAAACAATAAAGTTACACAAGCAAAACCAATATACTAACCTCAGCCAAAGAAGCAACACCTAACACAGATAATGAACAAAACTTTTATGCATTGTTGGATCGGAAACAGAGCATGTTTTGTAGATTCTACCAGTTAAAACAGGTAAAAGAAATTCAAGAAGAAAGAAAGCGAGGGAAAAAAGCTCATTAAAATACTGCAGCCATGACAGAAGATCTGATGAGAATCAAAAGCAAGATTTCAAATATACCTATTCTAGGTGCAATAATCTTATGAAGACACAATCATCGTAGGAAATTTTTCTGAAAGGTTTTTGTTGCAATATATTCTTTCTATCTTAGAATTGTTAGTCTTTGGAAAATACTAGAAAATCTCCCAAGATATTTGAGAATCTGTTCAGAATAAATTTATATCTATTTTGAGTTTACTTCTCCTAGAAGTTTACTTAAAATATACAATTTGTTTTTCCTAAAAGATTATTTCTTTTACAAATGTTGCTAAAATAAAGTGGCATGTTCACCTATCTATATATAGCTTTTGTAAGCTCTAAGGCATACCATAGTTTGGGTTTTATAAAAGAATTTCTCTGGTTCCTCTACTATTGCTTATTCTTCTTATTTCGCCTATTTATTCTTCTGTTCTTTCTCTGTTTCTTCTCCTCTCATCCTAAATCAAGCTGGCTCTGTGTGTGTGTGTGTGTGTGTGTGTGAGAGAGAGAGAGAGAGAGAGAGAGAGAGAGAGAGAGAGAGAGAGAGCATGGGCATATAGACAAGTAGATACATTTGTGTAAAATGAAAACATGTTCAGACATTATGAATTAGTGTGTACAATCCCATGCATCCTTGAGAAGACACCGGGTTCAATCCCAGGCCTTGAAATGCCAAAAAGGGCTTGAAAGGACAAAGAGTTTATGAATGGTTTGTTCACTTAAAATAGAATGGTTTTGGGCACATTGCAAAGGTACAGCAGATGTTTAGATCTAGGTGCATTCCAAAGGTATAGTAGATGTTTAGATCTAGAAATGAAATAGCAACAATAAACTCATTGCACCAAATTATTGGTAGGGTGAATCATGTTCTGATCATCTGAGATCCTACTTTTTCATGAGACAAGCTTCAGAACCAGTGCTACATTTACTGGATTTTTCATGATGGTTTAATAACAAACAACAACTAATACAGGGAGGCAAACATGCCCATCCTAATGATGAAAATAAAAAATGCAAAGCAGAATTGAATCCAATGGAAATATGCTGGCCTTAACTTTCTTTTACAAGTTGTTCAGGTTCTTTGAACTTACAACTTCATATAATTTTACTGATTTTTCTTTTGTTCAGACAACATTCACTGGAATTCAAATATTGGAAAAAGGATAATCTTGATCAAAAAAGAAAATGAACGTTGGCGTAACATCATTTATAAATTTATTTTGTGAATATCAGAAGCTATTTCCTAAGTACAACGCCTGAATAAACGCAATATTCCCCACAAAGAGTATATAAATTTATTGTGTCAATATCGGAATCTATTTCCTGATTATAGCACCAAAGAACTGTCCAATATTTTTTAAAAAAAAAAAAATTGCAAAATACATTTTTTCGTACCTCAACCCGGTCAATCATGGAAGGATTTGCCCTTCCTGTTCTTATCGAGTTGAAACTTGAATACATTGCTTCAATGGTCTTTTCCAACCTTTCTTTCTGAAAACCAACCAAGGCATAAGTACAAGACTTAGCAGACTGAACTAAAGAAAACAAAAGATAAACTCCTTCACAAATCAACACCATTGGCATCATCATCAGATAAGCCCATTCCACAAATAGGGATTAGCAGCAAGGACTGTTACATCGTGCTGCTCCATTTTGGACTGCTTTCCATTTACCCATATGTTCTCACTAGTAACTAGTGCATTCCTTATAATCCATTGAAGGGAACGAAACCACCATTAACCCCGCATCTTATTACCTATTGGTATTGCCCTAATTTTGCCTATAGATTTCATTTCCATTGCTATCCATTCTTGTACTGACACTCATGAATACCAGAGGCCACATTCTATGCTTTTCTCATCCTTTTAGAATATGGTCCATTAGCAACAAAACATTCACCCTGTAAAGCATGGTTTTTCTTATAGCTACTATTATAAAATATCCATCTTATTTTGATTAGTTCTAGGCGGAACCACAGCCCAATGTTTATTAAAAAAAAAAAAAAAAGAAAGAAATCATTTCCATGGAAGTTGTTTGTTAACAGACCTCATCATTCCTACTAATGACAGTAATAACCAATATAACTGGATGATTTTCAAATCATTGAAACTATGCCTTGAAAAGAAAAACTCATTGTCAAAAAAATAATAATAACCACAATGACCAATATAACTGGATGAGTTTCGGTTCAAAGCCTTGAAAGGAGCTCCAACTGACCATAGTGAAGAATAAAAAGCTCAATATAACCTACTATATCTTTTTCAATAGATGACTTTTCAGCTTCAATTTCTTCAATGGTAGCACACTTCCAAATGCCTGTTCTGAAGAAATAGCAAAAAAATGAACTAAGACACAGCATGCTGCCATTTAACCTCACTCCTACATGAACAAATGAATAGGCAAACAATATTTGACACCTGCCATTGTCAACAAACCATTTTCCAAACTCAGTAATGCAATCATATTGTAAGCACCAATTAGAAGAAAAGGACAGGTGTAAAATATGGATATTTTTAAATGCACCCGGGTGCACTTAGCTTCAGTGTACCTGGTGTATTTAACCCATTTTTTAATTTTTTTTTGAAATTTTTTTTATACAACTATTAATCTAGGTGTATTTAACATGTTTATCAATTTTACCATTTTTGGACATTTGTTTTGGATTTTTTAAAATCAGTGGCAGTTTCTTAATTCAAAAATTACGAAATTCAAATATTTACAAATATCCAAAAATGGTAAAGAGTGATACACATGTTAAATACACTTAGATTTACTGTTGTATAAAAAAATAAAAAAAAATTCGAGAATGGGTTTTCGCGCCCGGGTGCACTGTATCACGCCTCGTAAAATATGGCGATATCTTAAAACAGTGATAGCTGCAACTGAAAATTAGATAAGGTTCTTGTTGAGGTATAACAGAAGTTTGCTAATCTTACCTCCTCTTCACCAAATATTTTGTGGCACGGGACTGGACAGATGATTTACCACTAGCAACTTGTAACCTGATAGAATTTGTGCTAGAACAGCAAGAAAATGCGTTTGCTGATGCGGAAAAACACTTTCCATAACTGTGACCTCCGCAAGCTCCTGAAAATATTATGCTCTAAGGTGGTTTGGTTGTATGAATAATCTGGAAAATGTTCAATTGCAATTTCTTTTGCAGGAAAATGTACATAGAATAACAATTCTCTTATCAAATTGTACAACTGGCTTTAGATCACTTATATGATGCTAAATACTATATAAAACATCACAAATACAAAGAAGGATCATAATAACTGAATTGAAGGCAAGTGATACACATTTCATAACCAAGAAAGATGGAGACAATTGCCAGGTTTGAATGGGAAAAAAACAAGTAATTGATACATAGGCGCATGCTTGGGGATCAATAATGATAATCAACCACCCCACCCCACCCCCTCAACACACACACACAAAAAAAAAAAAAAAACACCACCACCACCACAACAAAACCAACCAACAACGAAAAAAAGAAAAACTGTTTGGATCATTGAAATGTTGGTCACATCTATGATCTTTGTCGAAATATGAACAAGCCCATAATATCATGGGAATAGTTAATGAACTACCTAGATGTCAGAAGGCCCCCAATGAAGTCCACTAAAATGTCCTCCATCAGCTTATCATGTATGGGAATGGGCAGGACCCTAGGGGTATCCAACCTTGCTAGTAAAAGTGCTTGAAAAATCTCTCATAAGTTCTGCACACTACCGAATGCCCGCCATGCTTGAGTCATGTAAATACTAATCTGTAGCTCCTTTTGAACTTTTTGTTGGATATCAGCTGGACCTGGGTTACAGCTGGCGCCTAATGTTGATATGTTTTAGCAGAAGAAATTGAACATGCATGTGTACAATCTGGAAATTTTAAAATTGCCTTATGAGGGGATCAACAGTTTTGATATGCCCACCTTCTTATGCTCAACTAGGAAGTCATAACGCATGATCCTCGCAAACCAATTTTGCCAGGCAGGCAGGACGCATGATGCATTGGTAAGTTAAGGCTATTGTGATCACTTCTGATACTAATCCTTTGTCCCAGCAAATAAGGTCCCACTTTTAATGGCCAAGACCAACTGCCCTAAGTCATTTCCTCACATGTTGATTTAGATTGGTGCCACAGGGAAAGCAACTTACCATAATAGGCAGTAGGATGTTTGTTGTCTAATGTATTGAAGCATCATACACCATGATAAAGGGCTTTTGAAAATCTGTTAAGCTTAAGATAGGTGGAGATGTCAGGGCTTGGTTGAGAACCTCAAACACCAGTCAAGCCCGCGAAGACCATCTAAAAGCATTCTTTTTCACCATACTGGTTTGAGGGGCCGCTAAAAGGTCATACCCCTTTAATAAATTGGCAGATATTTTGTGATACCCAGGGATCTATGAACCCCCTTCACATTTTCAGGACTGGATAAAGTGCAATACAATCTATCTTCTTGGATCTGCTTGTTGAAGACCATCATGTGATCAAGGTATGTACCTGTTTTTATCAAAACCGAGACAGTGATCCAACCAGAATTTTCTGGTTCAGTTTGAACTAGTTTGACCACCTGTTTAAACCAGATTGAACATAATATAGTTTTTTTCTTTTTTAAGACAAATATTTTCACCCATCTTTGTAGTGATGGTGATGAGTGCCTTACATATTAATTAAAATTAGTATATTTTAGGACGTACCTTTAAACAGTGTTGCATACCCCATTGAAAGTTGGAATACTTTCTGCTTGCGCTTATCATCCTTGTATTTTGCAATTTTCCTAGTTAGTTTAGTGAAAATGCAGGATTGGCAATTGGACTGTCGAGGTGACTCAGACCAGATATAAGGCCAAATGCCAGTTGAACCAGTCAGTCTGAACCAGTTCTTGTAACATAAGTCCAAAGGTACACATCTCGTTTGCATAGCGTATTTCACCTTGCACACTTTGTAAACCACTTGATGATGCTTGAGGTGGTCCATCCAACTCTTGTTACAGACTAGGATCAGCATCATCAAAGAAGGCTAACAGAAACTCCCTCAAATGCTAATGGAATATTCTGTTTATAAGAGCCTGAAATGTAGCCAAGGTCAGCTGAAAGCCCGTAGGGCACAACAAGAAACTCATTATTGTCCTTGAAGAGTCCTGAATGATATTTTCGGTCCATCTTCTTTCCTTCTTTTTATTTGGTGATACCACAATCTCGGAATTAGTTTGGTTATGGCCCGACATGGCTCATCTAGCAAATTCATTGACGAAAGGCATAAGAAATCTTTCTATAACACTAATCAGATATGAGGCCTGGTAATCCACGCACATTTGCCAAGAACTGGCCTTCATTCGTTCAATCGCAAGTTGCCATTTGTCATTTACTTCCTGTAAACTATAAACTAAAAAGCATCCAAAACTGTCAGATGTTAAGTGCATAAAGTTACAGATTACACTAATTCAAAAACATCAGACTGAATGAAATCAGTTTGAACCGAATTACATAATCACTTCTTCAAGAAGAATTACGCAGCCGACAACAGATTAACCAAATGGTGGATTTAGAAATACAAAACGCCCAAAATCATTCCCGACTGAATACCATGGTGAATTCACGAGCTTGAGCAGTCTATCCCATCATGCACGCCTCAGGAAAAAACACACATGAAACGCAACTGGGTAGAAAGGAGGAATACATGGGAATTTGGAACTCATTTAAGAGATTACTACTGCAAGAATTAGAGAAGAGAAACGTATGCGGAGTTGAGCGACGCTTACCGGGTCTGGATAAGAGAGCTCTGGGCGCATTTAGCTTTGGCGACAGAGATGTAGCAGTTGCTGAAAATGGTGCTGCCATGTGCAGCAGTTTCTGAAGAGGTCCGGCAGTTAGGGTTAGCGAGGTTGGTGGAAGAAGTGTGTGCGAGCGGAAGAGGATGTAAAAGAGAAGTTGGGAGGATAAGGGAAGCAGGTGTTGCTAGCTCCTCCGGAGGTGGATAGCTTTGCAATTGGGGCCGGATTGATTTTTTTTTTTTTTTTTTTTTTTTTTTCTGTTGCTGTTGTGGTTGTTATTTTTTTTATTGTTATATATTTTACATCATCTAGAGTTCTAGACATCAATTCCACTCGAGGCGTAATATATTTTTACAATTTTACATTTAACGTTTTTAAAATTTTCCTACTTTTCACAGGAAGACCACAAATGCTCCCACGCTCAAGCCTGTGCCAACGGCAGCGCTGTGAACGCCGACCAATTTAGCAGCATTAGGGCCGGCTTGTTGATTTTGGGCCAATGTTTCAACCGTCCAGATCGTTGAGTTTTTGCCATTTTCTTGTGGAATTCAACCAAAATGATAATAATAATAATAATGGTGAATTCTTTATGCATCTACGAGTATTGCCCCTAATTCTACTCATAAATTTTCAAAAATATCACTCATATCTGCAAATTTTTATCGTAATTTCATATATACTTATGTTGTTAAGGATCCGTTAAACAATCCATTAACCCCATACGAAACGATAAATATATTTATTTACAATTATGATTTTATAATAAAAAATTCATATTATAATGAATTTTTTGTATTTTTATAACTATAAAATAATATATTGTTCGAATATGAATCTTTTAACTTCAAACAAAATACTTTTAGATTATACGAGGGCCTAGGTATATTCGTCATTTCATCGTTGGACTAACGCCCCATTTAACAGATCCCTAACGACATAGGTATATGTGGAATTAGCATAAAAATTTGCATATAAGAGAAGTGGTTTTGAAAATTCGTGAATATGAGTGTAATTAGGGGTAAAATTCATGGATATATGTAAAATTTTTTCTAATAATAATAATAAGAATAAAAAATTTCCTTGGTACTCATAATTTTTGCCTATTTCTTTCTTACCCACAACAATTCTAAAATTTCTCTGATGCACAACATTTTTCGCTTAATTCCCCTCTCTTGCCCATGCCATTGCATTTTGTACAAATACATGCATCTTTTTTTAAATTTTCAAAAATCCCCAAATAGGCTCCCACTTGCCGCTCTCTGCACCACTTCGCTAGTGTGCATCATGGGCGAAAACCCATCTGCCCGATGGTTAGAACGACGCCGCCACCCAAGACACCTTGCCTCAACAATCCCACGTCGACCACTCCCCCTCATCCTCTCTAACACCTCATCCATTCTAGCCTTCCTACTTGATTTCTGCTGCACCCCCTCTCTGGACACTAATCAACACCTTCTCATACCTTCATGTTTCTTCCTGCCATTCGGCGCCTTCCCTCTCACCAGGTTGCTCTACTTTCCCAACTTGCACCGCCTTCACCATGGTCGCAGCTTAAAAGATCTTCATTGCCAACTCAATGACCCCAGCTTCCCTCCATTTCTACCTATGGATTTGTCATTGCTCGTAATTGACGGAAATCATCTGGCGTACGAAGACTTTCTAGATGTTGCCCTCAGCATCCCAAAAGTGCCACGCACTATGAAGGTTATCAAAGATGGTTTCTATGTTATGGACAGCCGGATGCCTCCAGCCTACTACGACGGACTATCGCTGGCAGCGGAGAGAGAAGATGATGAATCAATTGGGACGTTAAGTTGCTGGAGTGGCTAGACTCACAACCTAGGGAGAGCATCTTGTTCTTGTGCTTCGAGAGCTTGGAGCGATTCTCGGACACAGATGAAGGAAATGGCAACGAGGCTGGAGCATAACGGGCAGCTATTCATGTGGGTGGTGCGAAATCTGCCGATAGAAGAGGAAAATCCAGAAGAATTCTGGGATTCGTAGCCTCGACTTGGATGCATTACTTCCAGAAGGATTCTTGGATCAGACGAGAGAGAGGGAAATGGTGATGAAGCAGTGGGCGTCCCAAGTTCTTATTCTAGGATGGGAATCCGTTAGAGGATTTGTGATGCATTGTAGGTGGAATTCAGTGTTGGAATCGATCAGGGGTGTTGTTTCGCACAAATCCAAAAAATGACTATTGGGCCTGACATATAGAGATCTAGAAAAATAACTATTGGACTTGTGGTTTATAAGTCTTATAGTGTGATATTGTCCACTTTAGCTTAATAGCTTAACCGCACGACTTTAAAATGCGTCACACCATATTTAACTTTTCGATGTGAGATTCGGTTTTGGGCTATTACAAGCTTATCAGCTTTCTCTTGCTTCATCCTCAAACCACAACTTAACTCTAAGCTTCTGTCTACAGCACTGGCTTTCACTATTGTCCAAACTACATCTACTGAAAGGGGAACCACACTGATACCACTTGTCATGCATAGACTTAGAAAAATAACCATTGGGCCTGATGCATAGAGCACACAGATCTAAAAAAACGACCGTTGGGCCTGTAAGCTATAGGTCTCATAGTGTGATATTGTTCACTCTGACCTTGCAGCTTAGTCGTACGGTTTTAAAACGCGTCACATTATATTTAACTTAAGACCCTCTTATAAACTACAAAAAACTTATTTCCTTTTCAACGTAGAATTCGGTTTTGGGCTATTACAGGTGCCAATGGTGGCATGACACCTGAACAGAGCATTTTCGGTGGAAGATGTGAAGCTGGTTCTGCCTTTGAAGGCAGATGAAGATGAATTTGTGACGACGTCTGAGGTGGAGGTAAGGATGAGAGAGTTGAATGGAATCAAGGGAAAGCAGTTTGAAAAGGATGATAGGCTTGAAGGAGAAGGCGACGATAGCACCGAGCCTCGGCAAGAACCTTCCGTCCTAGTGGTTGAAATCCAAGTACATGAGGTTGAAGTTTTGCATCTCGCTAATCACCTGCGGATGCTCGCTCGAGAAAAGAGCCCCGAAGAGCTGCAGATATCTAGTCGAACTACAATGCAAGTGTGATGCGGCATCTTCATTTACAAACGGCGTTGGTCTGTGCCGGGGTAATATTGACTTTTAGACTTGCAGTGGTGACGTTTTCGGCTTAGCATGGCGACATGGGCTTGAAGGGAATTACGGGTGAAATGTTATCGGCATCGAGGAAATTTCCGAAAGGTTGCTAGTACAAAAAGAATAATTGACAAAGGGTGTGTTTGTTTAGGACAAAAAAGTGTCAACTAAAACTTTTCATTCTAAAACTTTTCACTCTCTATAATTATTATATTTTTTAATTATTTTTTCACATTTTTCTATACAAACTACCCTACTTTTCAATCATTTCTACACAACTACTCATACAACTAACTTATCTATTTTAACTTTATTCTCTTTACTCCTCATCATTACTCTTATTATATCACATCCCTTTCTATTGATTTGACAACTTCTACTCCAAAAACTTTTCATCAAAAGTTTTACTTCCAACAAAACACACCCAAAGTTATGAGTACGTGAGAAATTTTTCCCAATAATAATAATAGTATGCAATGATTTAACTATGGGTGCATTTGGCATGCGGCAAACACATCCTTATTCTTGTTAGGAAAAATTTCTCTCATACCTACAATATTTGCTCTTAATTTCTAATATACTCATAGCGTTTTACAAATTCCTTTTATACCAATAATATTTCGTTCTAATCATTACATACCTTATTGAAAAAGATGATTTTTCCTTTATAAAATTTTCATAATTGAAACAAGATAGCCAAATATAATTTTTGAATAATTTAATGTCACAAATTAATGACTTACCAATATCAATTGAGTCATATAAAAGTTGAATTATTTTAATTAAAAAATTTTAGAATGACAAACTTGTCTTTTCAATGAGGTAGTTAATAACTTTTTTTATTGGTGTGTATTTACATCACATCTCAATTGATATTACAAATAAACTTCTGAACAATTCTTACAATTTTTGAAGGAAAATATGAACTCCCAAATAATAATAGAGAGACAAAGCTCCCAAATTACCAAAATTGGGAGTTGAACCCCAGACTGCTATTAACAAAGTCAAAGCTCTGATCCCTCATGCTAGATGCAGGTGGTTAATGGTTGTTTTAATATCATAAGTGTGATAGAAATTTAGGGTAAAATATTACGAGTATAAGAGAAATTTTTGAAAACGTTATGAGTATATTAGAAATTTGGAGCAAACGTTAAGGACGTAAGAGGAAATCTCCTCTTTTATTATCATCTTTGCAGACATAATTTTTCGCATTTTCTATACCAGTGTTCTCTATTTCCATTTTTTCGAACATATTAATCGGTTCCGCCACCCACTGATGAAACGAAAAGCTAGAAAACATATTATTTTATTATTTTTATCGAAAGATATTATCCATAAAATTGTATTTATCGTTGATATAATCAGCAAGCAATAAAATTTCATAAAAATTCATCTTTTGTGACGTATATTTTTAGGAAAAATTCGTTTTCTACTCATAACATTTGTATCTAATTCCTAATATACTAACAATATTTTACTAATTTCTCTTATGCCCATAATATTCGACCCTAAATTCCTATTACACTCATGCCTTCAACACAACTATTATCTATTATTGAAAAGACAATTTTACTCTTCCAAATTTTTCCTAATTAAAATGATTCGTCTTTAAACATGACTTTTGAGTCATTTAATGCAACATATTGATGACTTATTATCATCAATTGAGTTATATTTGAGTTGAATTGTGTCAAAAATTGTGTCAATTATGAAATTTCAAATGGAAAAATCGTTTTTTCACTATGACAAATAACGACTTTGTTGAAAGGGTGAAATATTATGAGTGTCAGAGAAATTTATGAAACATTATGGGTATATAAGAAATTAGGGCAAATGTTATGGGCATAAAAGGGATTTTTCCATAATTTTTTAAAAATTATACAGTAAATTTATATCGTTTTACTATAATAAAATCCTATTTCATAAAGTTATGTTCTAGGTGAAAAAATTGTTCTTTTATTACATATTATATGCTTTTTAAACTTCTATTTTTATATAAAATTAAATGATAGCATAACATTTTGCATATTTCTTATTGCTTGAAAAGATAAACACAACACGACCAACATTGCAAATATAAGAATAATTTGCAAATATATGTATTTTGTGTAATCATAATTACATATATAGCCACATAGTTTCATAAATAGCAGATTACTTCTGTATAATTTGACATAATTACAAGCATACCAAGTTGAATATCAAAACGAGCTGTTAAATCATCTTTTTTCCAATATTGCCATTTCAATTTAGGTACACTCAGAGAATGAAGATGGTAATCCCAAGTCCCATCTTTTCCCTATTTAATTTCTTGAATACGCATAAACTCATATACATCGCTAGAGCACTAGAACATAGGTACTCCCATCTTCCAAGTTCGAGCACAACCATTGTTGTCATTGGTTTTTCAACTTCAAACCACCGTAGATATCCTCTGGCTAGATCTAACTTTTCCACGTTGCAGGAGATGGAGGATATTGGAGTTGTGCTCCTTCGATTGGTTCATCTGTACGAGGAATACAACAATATAAAAATCCTTACTTCGTTTTAATTGATTTTCTGCCATGGTATTTTTATTTTGACCCTGTTGTGAAATATGTGGTAGCGGTACTCGAGAAGATCTTTGCATGAAGTATACTAAATATTCTTGACCCAAGCATTGCTAATCTCCCTAAAACCCACAAATTGTTTCCCCTGAAAATGCAACCCATTTTGATTTTAAGTTTCATTCAATCCGTTTGGTTTGTTGCATTGAAATTTAACAAAGAAGTAGATTTAATCCCACATTGGATTAGCAGGAGATGGACTAAGATATACGTTACACCAACTTCACCATGTAAGAAAGCTTTGCTGTGAAGGAGATGAGAGGACTAGGGATGTAACTTGGGTAAGGTACTCGTGGGTGCCCACCGATTGGCCTTAAATTGGATAGGATGTGATAGAAAATTTTACCTATGAGTATGAGTAGAGTATGATTCATTATAGGTAATGGTAGAGTAAGTATGCTGGGTACCTAAAACCGACGCGTATGGATATCCACATGCATTTATTCTATATATATATAGCGGTGTATGCATATGTAAATAATTTTTATATTGCATCATCGTTCAATTGTAAATTGCAGCTATAAATAGTGACTCATGTGGTAGAGATTGTGTGGCACGTGCATTGGGAAGGCACCCAAAATTTCAATCCCGCCCTTCCTAATTTCTCATCCTGCAATTGTGAAAGTGATATCCTGACATCTTTTTGAAACCAAGAAATTTCTCCATTCCCTTACCACAACCCAGCTACACAGAAATGAAAACCTCCCTCCTTCACTGCTCAATCCAAGGCCAAAACCCTTCGTCCTCCACAGCACCAAAACCCTCTCTCTCTCCGCAGTTCAATCTAGGGTTAATACCCAACAACAAAACCCTAATAGCTCCCTCTTGATCTCAACCTTCATATGATCGCGAACCTTGCTCTTTCTCAACTTGCATGAATGCAAATTATAATTTCTCCCTCTTTAGACACTACTTCTTTCTTACTCATGCATTTTCTTTTTCTCATATAATTAATTGTTTGTTATATTTTATTTTGCCAAAAACACAATATAAAATAAGGTGAATATCATCAATCCTATTGTTGTCTATTTTGTGGCTTGCTTTGTCAAGTTCTGTGATTTATAGGTATATTCATCTCTTTTCTCACATCTAACACATGTAATATTGGCTGTAAAATATGGAAATTATGTTCTCTATTTTGTGGATACTGTTCCGTGTTCATTGTCATTGGTTGTAGAATATGCAAAAATGTTAAAATCATGTTAGTGTCTCCAATATATTTTCTATTAGGCAAAATAATGCGTAAAATATTTTTTCAAATGTTGCTATTGAACATTGGATGAACCAATTTGGAATCAGAACAAAAATCGACCCTATAACTAATGGGTATGATAGGGTACAATAGGAATCGACCTTATATGTGGATAGGGTAGAGTAGACTTTTTAGAAATACAGTATAGATAGGATACATTGTTACCCAAACTGAACCAACCCGAGTTGTACCCTCAAGGTGAGCTATCGAAGGGGTGAAATTGAAGGGTGGCTTTTAGACAAAAATTTTAATTTAATGAGATTTACTTTGCCATTTGACATTAGGTGTTAACATGGGTATATTTGTAATTTTCACAAAATTATGTGAAGATAATTTGCTATTTGTGAAACTATGTGGGCATATATGTAATTTTAGCTAAACTAAGGGGGTATATTTGCAAATTATCCCACATATAATTTTGAATCTATTAAAATTGTATTTTATGAAGTTATGCTTTTAGGTAAGCCAATATATATTAGTTGGTTTTATAATTTTTAAAATTCTTAATAATTAGTAGATCAATTGAAAATATGATATATGATATAATAGTTAATTTTTGTTGTACTGAATTTACGGATTAATTTAGGATACAATAACACCGAATTACGTCATGTTTATATGGACGTTTCACTCATTAACATTTGTATATATTTTTAGTGTCCTAATTATGTTTTTATAATTATATATTTTTTTCACATTTCAACATTATTTTCTTCTATTCCTATTTTTAATTTTTTATAATAAAATTATCAAATAAAATTAATAACATCTAGTAAATTATCTTTTCATCTCCATTGATAAATTGAATTTTACTGATAAAAAATAAATTACTTTTTATATTTTGTCTTTATTATAATACAAATAGAGTGAGACCAATTCTAGCCAAATATATTTCTTCCTTATAAAAAAATTAAATAGATTCTTTTGTATTAATTATAAGGTTATCCTTGGTGAGAGCTTAGCTATGCAATATAGATTGCTAGTAATGGATATATATATATATTCACAAAAAGAGTCAACAAAAACTAAAGACAACATAATTCTAAAAAATAAATTGTAGAATTTAAAGAAAAATAACATGAAATTTTTTAGTAACAGAATGATAGAAGAAGGAAAATGAGACATACAAGAAGATGAAGTAGAATCAATGTGTGATAAAATGACAATTAACATAAAAGAAGTAGGACAATATTATAAGGATATATGAAAATCGTAGATCATTACATAGGAAAACTTGGTGGTGGAATGAAAATGTTCAAAAAGCTATAAATGATAAATAAGAAAATCTTAAAACATGACAGAGAAATAAAAATAACACAAACTTACAAGAATACAAACTATAAAAAATTTATTAAATAGATTATTAGCGATGCTAAACACAAAGCATGTAACAACTTATATGATAGATTAGGGATTAGACAAGGTGAAAAAGATATTTTTAAGCTGGCTAAATTAATAAAAATAAAGGCAAAGATTTACATATGATAGATGTATTAAAAGTGAAGACTAAGAAGTTGAAAATTTATTTTTATACTTTACTAAATGATAACCCACAAAAACATTTAATATTAGATGTTAGTTTTATGAATAAGAAAATAGGAATATCAATTATTTTCAAAAAACTTGAATATTTGAAGTAAAGAAAGCTTTAAAGAAAATGAAAATAGGAAAAGCCTTAGGCCCAGATAATATACCAATTGAGGCATGAAAATACATAAGAGATATAAGTGTAACATGGTTAACACATTTCTTTAATAAGATTATAAAAACAAAGGTAATGTCAAGTGAATGGAGGAAAAACGATATAGTCTCAATTTATAAAAATAAGGGAGATATTTAAAATTGTGCAAATTATCGTGGAATGAAACTAATAAGTCATACCATAAAATATGGGAAAGAGTAATTGAACATAGATTAAGACAAAAAACTAATATATCTGAAAATCAATTTGGCTTTATGCTAGGAAAATCAACTACTAAAGTTATTTTTTTACTGAGACAATTATTTGAAAAGTATATGGAAAATAAAAACAATTTATATATGATTTTTATTGATTTAGAAAAAGCATATGATCGAGTACCAAGAAAGTTAATATGGTAAGTGATGAAAAAAAAAGAATTAATAATAGATATATTGATGTTATTAAAAATATGTACGAGGGAGTTGTTACAAGTTTGAGGACCATAAGTGGAGATACTAATATTTTCTCAGTTAAAATAGGTTTACATTAAGGCTTAACCTTGAGTTCTTACCTTTTTATCTTGGTAATAGATGAAATTACTAGACATCTTCAAGAAGAAGTACTTTGACGTATATTATTTGCGGATGACATTGTTCTAATAGATAAAACTAGAAAATGACTAAATTTAAAATTGAATATATGAGTAGATGCTTTAGAATCTAATAGTTTTAGAATTAGTCGGGCAAAAACTGAATATATAAAATACAATTTTAATAATAGTGAGAATTTAGATGAGGAACTAATCAAAATTTTAGATCAGGTAGTAATAACAACTAATTACTTTCGATACCTATGATCAATAGTTCAAACAGGGAAATTGAGAAAGATATAATACATAAAGTGTAAGTAGGATGGAAGAAATGACGAAGTGCATCAACAATTTTATGTGATCATCGAGTTCCCATCAAATTAAAAGAAAATTTTTATAAGATTGCAATTAGACCTGTTATGCTTTATGAGACAGAATATTGACAGTTAAAGAACAGCATATACATAAAATGAATGTAAAAGAAATAGAAATGTTAAGGTAGATGAGCAGTAAAACAAGAAAAGATAAAATTAGAAATAAAATAATTCGAGAATGTTTAAAAGTGAGACTAATTTGTGATAAAATAAGAGAAAATAGATTAAAATTATTTGGTCCTATTAAAAGGAGGCTTGAAATAACACCGATTAGGAAGATAGAGTCTAAGTAGAAGGTTGTATGAGAATGAGAGGTTCACCCAAAAAACATGAATTGAAGTAATTAAACAAAATATAAAAATATTACAAATTACTCAAAATTTAGTCTTAAATCACTAAGAATAACTCAATGGAATCCATGCAGCCGATCCCACCTAGGTGGGAGATGACTCATGATGATGATATTTTGTCATTATTATCTTTATTATTAATTATTATTGATGTGGATATGTGGACCCCACTCCAATTACACATTAATTAATCACGGAACATAAAAATTATATGATTAAAATCGTGAGACCAGTGTTTTGAAAACCGGACCGAACCGGGTGGTCGGACCGTGAACCAGTCACGTCCCGGTTCGTTACTGTTACCGGTCCAACCGCGGTTCGACCACCGGTTCGATCCGGTTGAACCGGAAAAACCGGGAACCGGTCACAAAACCGGTTCAGTGACCGGTTCGGTTTTAAAAACATTGCGTGAGACTACATCAATAGCAAAGACTATACAATAAAAAATTGCAAAAGGCAAAATTACAGAAAGGTCAAGATTACAAGATCAAAAAAAATCTCTAACGCTCGAACCTGCTACTCGCCAAGTTTCTCCATCATGATGTCCAATTGCTGAACGGCTTGACATTTCTCTAGCAACATGGAAACATAAAAATAAAATAAAATAATAAGAAAGAAGAGCTATGAACGCTGCCGGCATTTCCCCGAACAAGAAAGCCAAAGACTTCTGTCTAATTCCCTGAGGATTGGCATAAATAGGAAATAGACGGCTTACATTTCCCCGAGGGAGTGCTTCTCGCATGCTCACATGGACGACGAATTCGTCGTGATTTCAAAAGAGCAGCATAAGCGCATCTTTGCAAACCGATTCGATAAGATGAAAGCAGACGAGTACGAGGAAGGAATGAGTCTTTTGGAATGGCGTGACAAGCTGCGCACAACTGA
This sequence comes from Annona cherimola, assembly GCA_030490835.1. Taxonomy (NCBI): domain Eukaryota; kingdom Viridiplantae; phylum Streptophyta; class Magnoliopsida; order Magnoliales; family Annonaceae; genus Annona; species Annona cherimola. The sequence goes on from CM059976.1 coordinate 70,906,826, forward strand.
GATGACGAGTGAGGGCCAGCTGCAACCGAGCCTAGCTTCTGTGTTGCATTCGTCTTTCTGCAAAGACGACGACTATTCCTCCCCAGACATGAAGCGCTGCATCGATTTCACAGTGCAAGAAGAGGAGCAGCAGAGCCCCGTAAGCTCACCCATCCAATCCAAGCCTCAGGAAATATTCGATGACCAAGATTTTCTTTATACATCCGAAATCCTCGGATGCCATAGCAGGGCTCCTGCTGCCTGCCAAGCCTCTGCCGAATTCTTTGAATTTCTGGAAAAGCACCACGGGTACTCCAGAGCCTCCAAGTTCCACCGGTAGCTCAGGGACGCTGTCCTTGAGATCCTTGATCGAAGGACGTGACGTGACTTATTGATGTGACATATTGAATTTTTAGCAGCTGAATCTTTCACCGTCCAATGTGTCGATAAAAATAGTTGAGGTGGTTTGGCTTATTGGCTAATGTAGATAATTATAATTTTTAAAAAAAGTTCTAAAATATTTTTATTTAAATGAATAAATTGTTGAAAAGCAAAAATGGTGAGAAATTATGACAAGTGGATTGAAGGTGGTGGGTTCGAATTACATCTTAGTAGAATTATATAAATTTTTTTTTTTAGCAATTAGTCTACGCGGGGCCTACAAAGAGACAAGATTTGATTTTAAAAATTTTAAATTAATTGCTAGAGAGAATATTAGAAGGTTGCGAGTAAGTAAGGATTTGGGAAAGTAGAGACATGTGCATGGAGAGAGGCTTGAGAGAATTTTATTTACTTGAGTTATGTGAGAAAAGAATGGATGAACGAAGAAAGCTAGGGAAAGGAGGAACTTATTGCGCATTGATAGTGGGAAAAAAATCATTTTTATTTAGAAAATCCTTCCGTGAGTTCTACAAAAATGTAATGAAGAAATAATTAAATCTCTTTTAGAGTCACGTATATTATATTAATTAAGTTATTTTGAAGATAACTTATGAAAATTATTTATTTAATGATTTTCAATGGAATGACTAGCGATAAGAAAATGATTTAGCAAAGTGGTGATTATGATGAAAAAATATTTGTGAGTCAGTAAATTATGGAAATTCGATGGAATTTGGAAAGCATATTCGAGCATTGTTAGATAGTATATAAATTATGAATTTCAGATTTTTTTAGTTGTTGATTTGATTTGGTTCGGTACTGTTATGCCATATATAAAGTACAGATTGGTCAAGTGGGGATTATATGAAGTAGTTTATATATTTCTATTATGGCCATCAAGGTTAAGTACTATTTTATTCAATAAATTATTATGCATTAGAATCTATGAATTTCACTTCATTACATAACTTGAGCGTCGTTAATATAATCTGTTTTTTTTATTAATGTGAAGTTGGGAATTTCTAAGGGCTGTGCCCGACACTTTAAGATACAACGTAATACATTATATTATTTTTATTTTTTTATATGGAAGCCCAAACCTCCTGGACTGTCATCACTTCGTACGAAATATATTTTAAATATTATTGATGGAATTCTACAACGTTGCTTTCACCGATGATATTTGAATATATATTATATGTAATTATAGATAAAAGTTTTCAGCACAATATATGTATATTCATCACCAGTTTTACACTACCAAGGGAATTTTAATTTAAGTAGAGTTATGGGATTAACATGGATTATGCTATCGTGTTGTAAAATTTCACTGGTGATAAAATTATATGCCTGAAAACATTATTGGTATGATATCTATAATGATGAGTGATCTTGTTAGCTTGGAGTAAATGCCCTACTTAACCCACTTTAAAAAAACCTATTTACAACAACTTTTTTTTTTAAAGATATCTAAAATAAAATGGTAAAAATTAATACGCATGTTAAATAAAAATAAATATCTAAAATACTCCAAAAATGGTAAAAATTAATACGCATGTTAAATACACTTAGATTAACACTTGTATAAATTTTTTTTTAAAAAAATAAAAAATGGGTTAATGCAGCCGGGTGCACTAAATATATATAGATATATATATAGAGAGAAATATCCAGGTGCAATGCAACTACACTATAATAGCGGTGCAGTTGCACCAAAATGGGCCCCACATATCATAAAATTATAATCTATTTCATCAATTGCATTAGAATCGTGTATTTTATTATCACACCAATTTTCATCCCAATCGGATATGTATATGGATCCCATCTGAAAATGGTACAAATTCAACGTAATAAAAAAGTTTGATATAAATAACAACTTTAAAGTGATTTTTTCAACATGTAAACCATTTGCTAATAAAATTTATATATGGATAAATGATTGTATAAATTTCATAATATTCTAATATGTCTGGGGCTCATTTTGGGCAAATTTATTGCTGTTCTGGTACAGTTGTACTGCATTGGAATAGCTCTTATATATATCCTGGTGATTTTCTAAGTTTATACATGTGTTATACATTTTTAAAAGATGATGATGTATATGTAACTTATATTAATACAATTTTTTGTATTTTAATAAAAAATAAATAATGTTAACTACAATAATGATATTGAAATTGTCATTAGTCATATGGGACTGAATTATTCCATCAATTCACTTTGCAAGATGAGATACGTCAAGTAGCTTGATGCATATAAAAATAATAGATATGATCTACTAGAATTTCTTTTTTTGACTGATATTATGTACACAGTGACATTTGATATTACAAATCAAACGCATTCACAACTCCTCAATATGGAGAGGATAACTTATAAATACCTCCACATTCAGGGAGGACAACTATATAATACCCCACCACTGGGAGGACAAATACAAAAGGATACAAAAATCCCACCCCCAACAGCAAAGAGTGAGTTTCGAACCCTGGACAGACAGAGAGAAAAGCTTGCTATCACCAACTAGGATGATCCTAATTGGCAATCTACTAGAATTTCTTGTTTTAACAGCAAAGTATAATATTTAGGATAAAAACTGTTTATGTTATTTTAAAAATTGTGTGTACAACTAAAAACGTAGCTTGTCTCTACCCATATGTATGATTACCTCCTTTCCTTACAAATTTTGAAGTGATAAAATGTAGGTTTTGTTAGTATTTTGCTAATTTTTATTGAAGAATAACTTATATTTTAATCTAAAAAAATTTAAAAATCTCAAAAATGGTAAAGATTGATAAAATGTTAAATGTGCTTAGATAATGGTTTTATAAAAAAGTTTTAAAAATTAAAAAATAGGCTAAATGCACTTGAGTGCACCTAGCTTAAGTGTACCTTGGTACATTTAAAGAAAACCATTAAATGGCCAAATGCACTTGGATGCACTCAATCTTAATGCACTCGGTGTATTTAACTTATTTTTTATTTTTTTGAAATTTTTTATAAAACTATTAATCTAACTATATTTAACATGTATATCAATTTTTACCATTTTGGAGATTTGTAGATATTTTTTTGAATTTTTAAATTACAAAAATATCACTTATTTTAAAATTTTCGAAAAGAATTATCTACAAAAATCCAAAAATTGAAGAACTTGATACACGTGTTAAATATACTTAGATTAATCATTTTATAAAAAAATTTAAAACAAATTAAAATGAATTTTTGCATACGGATGCACCTTATCACAACCCTTTTAAACGACCCGCTTGGATTTATTTCACTCCTTTGGACGGTCGGACTAAAGCTCAGTGCAGACGAAAATATTAGTCTGGTCAAATTCAAGAATTCAAGAATCCGTTGCAGATCATACCTATCTTCTTGTTGGAACTTGGAAATATTTCCTGACCTTATCCTGCAGCCTCGCAGGCAAATCTCCACGGCTGGAACATACATAAATGCCGTCGCTGGAACATACACCAATATGCCTGTGGTCTTCTTCGTTCCAGTGATTCTCTCTCACGCGGTTGAAAACTCGAATCCCAACCTTCGGCACTGGTATTACTTTCTCTTTATAGTATTGCCAAATGTACTCCTTCGAAAGCGCTTTCTTAGTCCATTTCATTCATTATGTGGCATTTAGTGAGCGTGATGAAAAATCTTACTCCCGTTTCCAGGTATTGTCACACATTTGGGTGAGTTAAAAATGTCAAGTTTCATAAAAAAATATTAAGTTGAAATTTTTTAATCTAAAATTTTTCATTCTCTATAATTATCTATTTTTTAATTATTTCATTACATCTTCTTATACAATTATCTTAATTTTCAATTATTTATACATAACTACCCACACAAATAACTTATTTATTTTAACATTATTATTTGTCAAACCCACTTCTTTGTAACCAAGTTATATGGAAGCGGTTACAAAAAACTTCATCAAATTTTAAGATTTTGATGTTTGATAGAAAATCTAATATATTTATTGTACTTAACATTGTTTTTTTATTTATAAGATTAAGTTTCATTCAAATTTAATATGTGCATAGGTCATATTTGCTCAAAAATAAGTACATTCATGTGTAAATTAAGAAAAATATTTAGATTCATTTACGTGTATTAGAATGTAGTAATACTTTAGAGAATCATTTATCTATATAGTAATGATATTTTAGATGGTTTCGATGTTGAAAATATTACTTAAAATTTGATATTTAGCATTAAATCATTTTATTCTATTAATTTTATATGTTTATATTGATGCCCACATACAAATGATGATAATGTAAGTGATATTAAACACAATAGATAGAGTGAATTTTTCATCAATCATCTAGATGCTGGAAATAATGGGGGTTACATAAAAAAGAAAGTTTTAAAGAAGCATCCCCGATTATTATTTTTTCAATGGGGCATTTCGGTTATTCTTGTTTCTCATCATTACTCTTATTATATCATATTATTTTTTCCGATCCAAAAACTTTTATACCATAAATTTTTTATCCAAAATTTTTATCACTTACTAGACCACTATATATTTATAAAATGGTTTGGCAACGATACTCCAAGTTCAGGGGAGACTTCTAGATGAGTTCTGCTTTGATGATGGAATTAAGACTCAACTAGTTATAATGTATACATAAAAAAACTAGTTATATCGTCTAAAATTATTATTCTTTTATCGTTTTATTTTACCCTTCTAGCAAAGCATTTCGAATTAAGTTTTACGGGAGTCATACTACTTAGAAATATGTAATTATACATAGAAATAAAAAAATACAATAATAGAAAGAATATTCGTTTATATGTTAAATTAAAAAAATATGAAATTAATATATATATACATCAAATAATATTTAATATATTGGTTTTTGGTATTATTATTATTTTTTTACATATATGTCTGCATTGGATCATATCAATTTTAAAGTTATATTTTTAATATCTAAACCGTCCAAATATCACTTCTATATAGATAAATTACTATATAAAGTATTATTATACTCTAATACATATAAAAATAGATCTAAATATATTTACACATAAAAATAATTATTTTTGACCAAATGTGGCTCATACAATATTTGATTTAGGTGAAACTTAGTCTCATAAACAAATAAATAATGTTAAATATAATGAATGAATTGAATTTTTCATCGAACATCAAAAACTTAAAATTTAAAAAGGTTTGTATGGATGTAATTCGAGTGCATAGAAGTTGGCCCATTTACAGCATATCTAAAGTACATTTTTTTTTTTATCTTATTCAACAAATTTTAACTTTAAATAATAAGATACCACACTCCTAATACACTCCCAAACCAAACCAAGTCAAGTTGTACCTGGTGGGGTCGTTAAGTAAACTTGTGACTGCCTTTTATATATTTGTTTTATTAATTCAACCACTTTTGCGTACAAATTAATTTCGTGGTGCCAGCCTAATTCATTAGCTCACATTTCTCTATATATCTATATCTTGCCATTTTCAAAAAAAAAAAAAGATCATTATTTCTATAAATGAAATAACAAGTGAAGATGGAGACATTATCGACTGCGTTGACATCTACAAACAGCCTGCATTTGACCATCCGACACTCACAAATCATACCATTCAGGTTCCTAATTCTTCTCCTTACTCTACAAACAAATCCAATACAACATTCAAATACACATACAATTGTCTAGATCAATATATAGCAGCTCATCATAAGAATTTACAGCTCATCATAAGAATTTACAATTCTAGATAATGCCTAGCGACAGCAACAGAGAGAAGGCAATGGCAAGTAATGCATGCTCACTATCTTCGTCAGTAGCATCATCATCGGCGCAACTGAGGCGCTTGAATAGAGACTGTACTCGAGGAACCATCCCAATATTGAGAACATGGAATAACGACATGCCTATAGAAAATGGTCCAACTGGATCCCCGGTCTTTGAGGTGAGTGGATATTAATTATAATTAAACAGAAATACGCGCGTGCATACTGACGTTGATTTTAATTAAATTAAATATGTTGGTTAATTCCTTGATTGGAGCATTTTGTTAATTAAGTTGGCTAATTTGACTAATGCATGATATAAACAGCATGCTAAGTTGCTTTTAGGAGGGAAAGGAGGCAAGTATTATGGAGCTTCTGGCTACATAAATGTTTGGAATTTGCAGCATGTCGAGCCCATGGATGAGAGCAATGCTCACATCATCATTGGTAGAGATACGACACCCGGTGTCAATTATATTTTTGCCGATGCACGGTACAGCTTACGATTAACCAAAGTCATAGATAGACATAGAGGATGTATTTTTATCATGCACTGATTTTATTTACACGTCTTAAATATTTATCAGGTTTCTAAACCAGTATATGGAGACCAGAAAACAAGATTAACCATATTTTGGACTGTAAGTATCTCTTTTGATATTTTATTATTATCATTACTAAACTTCCTTAGGTACTTATTTCCGAGGTAGTCTGGACTATATTCTTCAAGATTAAGCTTCGTTTGATACGCTTAAGCGGACGGCAAGCCTATTTATGAATTTTATAAGGTGTTTAATTATTCAAAACTTCTACCAAAGCATTATGTTTGGTATGTTCGGACCGGTACAAAACATTTTTTTTAATTTTAGAATTTTTAGAATTAAGTTATATTTAATTTACAAACCAAGTTTTACTTAATTTATATATTAAATATAACTAGATTAGCATGTTTATAAAAAAAACTTAAGAAAAACAAAAAGATATGTTTTTGGACCAGGATTTCAAAATCCTAGGTCTTAAAAGATCATTACTGGGTATGTTTGGTGGGAATGAGATCAAATGAAGCTTTGTGCACTATATTTTTAACTGCCGCCAAGCCAACTAAGCCTAAGCATCCAAGAGTTTTGATTTGGGTTTCGTGTTGTTTAAACATGCAAGTTAAGGCTATAAATCGAGTAGACTGGGGTTTTAGGTTTTTCGACATAATTTTATTTGTGAAATCTTAACTTAATCCTATTTTTTGAATATCAACTCCCAGTCAAATAGCCTTACAAAAGTGACTGAAGTTGGTCGAAAATCTAACAAATAATTAAGGAAATTATTGAAATAATATACCACTCAAAATAAGGACAATTTGGATATATTGTGAAAAGAATTTCACACTAGAACATAAATATAAATAAATTATATTTTTCATAGAAAAATAAATTATATTTAAGATGAATAAATAATAACAATACTATGATCAATGAATGCCTGAAAGCCTCAAGATAGAAATAACATTGATGGGACCATATGATGCTCTCTATTTGTAATACTATGATGACTGATAAAAAAAATTTATCATCAAAATCGAAGATGTGCATAGCCACATTTGCTTAAAAAATATATATCCATATTGTAAATTATGAATAAATTCCTATATCGATTCATATATTCATTAGAATGCAACAGTACTCTATTAAATCATTTATCCACATAGTAATGATCTTTTGAATAGTTTAAATATCAAAATACAACTTTAAAATTGATATTTTAATGGTTTTTTTATATAGTATGACAATTGATATTACAATGAGGAAATTTTTCTCAAATACCCCAATCTCAAGAGAAAATTTGTAAAACCTTTGCTTTTTCGGATAGCGATCCCATGCACCCGAGTGCATTAAACTCATTTTAACTCATTTTAATTTTTTTGAAAATTTTTTATACAAGTGTTAATCTAAGTGTATTTAACATGTATATTAATTTTTATTATTTTTAGAGTATTTATATATTTATTTTTAATTTTTGAAAATCAATAGTATTTTAGTAATTTAAAATTATCTAAAATGCCACTGATTTTCAAAAATTAAAATAAATATATAAAATATTTCAAAAATGGTAAAAATTGATATACATGTTAAATACACTTAGATTAATACTTTTATAAAAAAAAATTTCAAAAACAATAAAAAATGGGTTAATGCACTCTGGTGCAGCTAAGTGCACCCGAGGGTGCAGGGGATCGTGATCAACTTTTTCAAGGTTACAATGCAAATACTATACCCACATCTGGCAGGTTTCAATCACATGATACAGCTTTCAATCACATGATACCGGTGTGCATGCCAACACCCTGTATTATTGGGGCATTGCCATTGAGGCTTAAAATCAATATGTAGCATTAAACTTTTTTATATTGATTTTATTTATAGATGAGGATTCGTTCACAATGATACTAGACGTGAAAATTTTCTCTAATAATAAAAATAATATTACATATAATAGATGAAGCAAATTTTTTATATTAGAGTTAAAAATAATTGAAGTTACAAAATTAAAACTAAACTAAATAAAAGCTTGTTTGAGGTAATGATGAATCTCTTGTCCCTTAAAACAAAAGTTCAAGATGTTGTTATCATTTAATAATTTAACCTAAACTAATAGTGATATTTATGAGTGTAACATTAATATAAGGGCTTTAAATATGACATTAATGTAAGTGCTCTCTATAACTAAGTTATATAGAAGTAGTTTTATATAACTCATTAGATTTTAATATCTTAATGTTTAATTAGAAATTTACTCTATTTATCATATTTAACATTATTTTTTAGTTAGAAAATAAAACTTATCCTCATCAAATATGTGCATAGGGCATATTTTGCTAATATATGTGTATATATATATATATATATTCAAGCATAAATTATGAAAACTTTTCAGACCCATTAAATATATATTAGAGTATAATAATATATTAAAAAATTATTTATCCACATGTTATTTCATGCACTTACTTAGGTTCAGTACACCCAAGTGCAAATGCTTATTTTTTATTTTTTATTTTTTAAAATTTTGTTACACAAATGTTAATCTAACTATATTTAATATATATATATATATATATCGATTTTTACCATTTTAGAAGATTTTTTAATTTTTTGAATTTTTTAAAATCAGTGGCATTTTTAATAATTTAAAATTACAAAAATGACACTGATTTTAAAAATTCTAAAAATTCTTGAAAAATAGTAAAAATTGATGCACATATTAAATACACTTAAATTAGCAATTGTTTAAAAAAATTTCAAAAAAATGAAAAATAGATTAAATGCACCTGGGTGCACCGAGCGTAAGTTCACTCGGTTGCATTTAGGCTTAACCAATATTTAACATTCACTATAAATTTCACTTGATATAGCTAATCTTTTGGTCATGTATAATATATATTCGATTTTGTTGGATATACTTTGACTAAATTAATTATTTGCTTATAATTAATTTGGTGCTTTTGAGTAAAGATATTTGGTTCAATTAGGCCACTTTTTGAAATTATTGTAAAAAGTAATAAATTTTTTGTTGCAATTAATATAGGATTTGACCATATTTGATTACGGCAAAAAAAATCTTTGCCGTTAATTCAGTGTAGCCAAATCAAAATTTTGGCTATACTACATTTTCTTATAATGAAGAAACTATTTTATTATACAGATCTATATATATCTAACAATTTTTCCTATTTTTATCTCATAAATAATACTCCTGCTTCTTCATTGTAGACGCTCCCATGCGCATTAGGACAACGCTGCCATAAATACATGCTGCCACCAAATGTTGTCATGTGGATTTCAACTCATCTCAACACACTTTGGTCGAACTAAGCTACGGTTCAGTTGGCACAGGGGGTGTTTATTAATACCTAAAATTTTTTACTCTCCATAATTATTTTATTTTTAATTATTTCTTTATTTTTGCCTAGACAACGACTCTATGATTTAATCATTTCTACGTAAGTATTCGTACATCTAACTTATCTATTTTAACTTTATTTTGTTTACTCCTCACCATTACCTTTACGTTATTATATCATTTTCTTACGTTTCAAAAACTTATATTCTACAAATTTTCATCCAAAATTTTATTACTTTCGAAAACAAACCCTGGTATAAAATGTTAAATAAAATAAACAAAGTAAATTTTTTTAATCAAGAGTCAAGATATAAAAATGAAATTGGTTACATAAAAGGGTTTTATAGAAGCCACGTCTTTAATATAAAATAATTAATAAGACACTAAATTTATAATTGATTTCAAATTTATTTTTTCAGTAAATATTCCAATTTATTTAAAATATTAAAAATTATCTATTGCGAGGTTCTATAAGCATAAAATACAGCATAAGTAATAAAAATATAAATTTTTTATCAAAAAAATAAAAATATAAATTAAAGCCAATTATTTTGCCTCTAGGTTGTTGCGTGCAGATTCATTGGAGAGACAGAAACATAAAAGTTCATGTTCATGTTCTTTTTTAGTTTTTTGTCGCTTGAGTCGTGGGCGGACCGAACTGCGAGTGGTCGTTAATGGTCCAACCGGTTTTAAATGGTTATCATTAAAATTTGCAGACCGTGTGCAGATCGGACTTTTGTTCGTGCAGTTCAAGGTCTACTGATCCGACTGATCCGACCGATCCAGCACACTTTTTTTAGCGACCGTTGCAAAAGATGGTTGACGATTGAATATTAGCAATTCTAGGGTGTGTTTGTTAATGAGTAAAAGTTGTCAAGTTAAAACTTTTCAATATAAATTTTTTCACTCTCCACAACTACCATATTTTTAATCATTTCTTTACATTTTTCTATACAACTATCATACTTTTCAATTATTTCTACACAACTATCCATACAACTAACCTATCTATTTTAACTTTATTCTATTTACTCTTCATCATTACCCCTACCATATCACATCATTTGACAACTTCTACTCTCTACAACTTTTCATCAAAAGTTTTATTTATTCCCAAACACACTAGTTAGTATGAATACTGAGTCGGGTTAGCGCAGCCATGTCCTAATTTACTTGATAGCCATATTATATTTATTAATATTTATTTTTAAATGGATTTAGTGAATTTTAAGATAATGTTTTTAGTTTGTGTTTTCGATTTATACCAAAGTTTCAACCAAATCATAATGATTTTTATATTAAAAAAAATAAGAACCTGACTCGACTCAGTGTGCCGGGTGCATTTAATCCTTTTTGTAAAATTTTATATAGAACTGTTAATATGATTTGTAAATATTTTTTTGAATTTTTAAAATTAGTGGCATTTTTAATAATTTAATCTCTAAAAATGATAAAAATTGATACACGTATTAAATATACTTAAATTAAAAATTGTGTAAAAATATAAAAAAATTAAAAAATGAGTATTTGTAATCTGCTACACTGAAGCTAAGTTCACCCAAGTGCACGATATCAAGTTCCAAAAAGTAATTATTAATATGAATGGTTTGGTTTTATAAAAAGTATCATGGTTAAAAGCTGATAAACTAGGGGGAAAACCAAGAAACTAGCATGATTCAATCGATTCAACTCAAAATGGTGATCATAAAGATAATTTCATATTTGATTTAACCATGAGCTTTTGCTTCATTTAGCATTATGTCCATATGTTACTTAAGAGAATTCCGACTTGTCTTTTCCATGAGAGCGATATTCTCATGCATGTTTTCATGAATTGTGCTTTCTTGTTTTAAACCGTTGTAAAAAGCGGGGAAATGTATACTTGTATATATCACATAGCTTTTTGGTCTTATTGACCTGTTCCATAAATAGAATGACTATGACGAGGGGTGGGAATCGGGGTGGGTCGGCCCGTGACCCGCCCCACCTTGACCTATATAATACTGGGGTGGGTCGGGATTACATACTCGACGGGTCGGATATTTGATATTTTAAAGAATGGCGGGTCGGATATTTGATATTTTAAAGAATGGCGGGTCGGATATTTGATATATTAAAGAATAGCGGGTTGGGGCGGGCCTACAAGCTGACCCATTTTTTAATCTCTCACATTAAGGGTGTGTTTGGTAATGAATAAAATTTTTGGTGAAAAGTTTTGGAAAGTAAAAGTTGTCAAATGATGTGATATGATAGAGGTAATGATGAGTAGTAAATAGGATAAAGTTAAAATAGATAGGTTAGTTGTGTAGATAGTTGTGTAGAAATGATTGAAAAGTATGGTAGTTGTATAGGAAAATGTGAAAAAATGATTAAAAAATATGATAGTCGTAGAGAATGAAAAAGTTTTAAATTGAAAAGTTTTAACTTGACATGCTTTATTAATTGACAAACGCACCCTAAAAAAAAACTCATTCAATGCTAATATTCATATTTTATTTAAGTATTTATATTTTAATTTGACTAATTAGTAATAGATTGAAGCAAATAGTAGTTAAATTTAATATAAATTTGTCTTATACTTGATAGGTTCATAAATTTTTAAAAATTTCTTACTTGGCCTGCAGTTTTTACTCGATCCGTTGACCCGATACCCAACCTGAATTTTGTCGTGAAACTTAATATAAAAAAGTAAGAGTCAAATCGACTTGTCCCAACTTGGTATAAAATAAGGGTCAAACAAGATTTTTAAAAAGTAGGGTCAGGGTTGGGCACACCCTGACCCGTCCCGACCCGCCCCGATTCCCACCCCTAACCATGACTATGCAAATAAAATTCCCTAACTAATTTTTTGCCTTTACATTTTTATTTTCATATTCATTTATGATCATCATGGTGCATATATAAGCGGACGGTTCAAAGGAAATTGGTTGTCATAATCTCAATTGTCCGGGTTTTATTCAAACAAACCCACATTTCTATCTAGGAGCTACCTTCAACATGACTTCAACTTACGGTGGTGAACAAGCTGAATTTAAAGTCACAATTTACTTGGTAACGTGAAACAGTTGTATTTAATTACTCTAGGCACATTACCAATAGTATTTCTTGAATCATAATTGTTATATATTGATTCATCAAAAGAATTTATTCAGTGACTAACATACAAACACATACATATATACATAAACGCATATGTGCATATATACAAGACCAGGAATCGAATAATTAGTGGTTAAACTATTTTGATACACTAGTGGGATACTGGCCAGCTTCTATTTTAAGGATTTTTCAATAGTAGAAACAATCAACTGGGGAGGAGACGTGGACCTGTCATTGGGCAACCAAGGAGATCATCGTCACTCCACAACCGAAATGGGAAGCGGGCACTACCCATTAGAAGGCTTATTTAAAACATCAGCATATATTGCTTAAGCCCGCTACATAACACAGTACAACAAAGAGCATACACCATATGATAGCGGATGTCTTGCCACTAAGAAACACTGCTATCAATGTAGAAATTGTGGAGAAGGTACTGCTCGTCCTGGCTACGCAGTTTATTTTGGTGGAAATGGTTAAGGAAAGGGATGCTCTAAATAAATCAATGATAAGGAGGATGGCCCAGACTCATCCTTCCACTAATCCACTTAATTATTCGTTTGTCCTCTGCTTTTCTTTTCTCTCTCTAGACTATGTAATGGTAGATGCAGAAGCAACCATTAAGATGGCTCAAATATTGAAATATTTGAATAATTGAATAGATATATCTACCGTTTGTGTTTGAGAAATAGAAGGAAAATTCCACTTCCTTCCTTTGCACTTTTGATGTGATGTGATGTATTTTTAATTTCTTAATTATACACTCTTAAGTGAATAATCTTGTTGCTACATTTAAGGCTCTTATAAACAGAATAATGTTCCATTAATATTAGAGGAAGCATCATCAAGAGGATTATACATTATGCAAGGTGAAACTATGCAAACATGCTGTGTGCCTTTGGACTTGTGCTATAAGAACAAGTTCAACTGTTATGTGGCCTTATATCTAGTCTAAATCACCTCAATTAGCAGTCTCAACGCCCACACCCAACACCTCGCGTCCATTTACAACACTATTAAAAGGTAAATAATAAAGAATTGCGTTCATTTATGCCTTCCATTTTTAGGAATTTTTGCATTTTGATCCCTCTAACTGTGAGTTAATCATAGTGTGAAACTTCTCTTTATGGGATTCTAATCATATGCAAATCTTTACAAAATGTGGCCGTCGCATTTTGAAGTAATGAAACCCATGCAAACGGGGCATGTCTTTGACTAGTGAGGTAATAACTTGGTGGCTAGCCTAATCATATTTTGATTTGGATGAAACTTGATCTTGTTAGATTAAACATAATAAATGGATTGAATTTTGCATTAATCATCAATATCTTAAAAATGAAATGGATTATATAATTTTTTTTTAACTCTTTTATATAAAAACAAAGCCGATTATTTAAAATGACTAAAATACCTCTGTATTCAAAAATATGCTTTCTAGCCCACGAATTTTACATATTATCTTTTTAGACCTTGTAAATTTCCTTTATTTGTATTTTAGTCCCTGATATTAATGCACTTTCGTTAACTACATTAAAAAGTCGACTCATATTCATTTGGTCAACTCCTATTTATGAGTTGACTCATATATGTAATTAACAATGAGGTTATGAGTTGACTCATATATGCAGTTAATAACACGTCATTCACTGCAGGGACTAAAATACAAATAGGGTAAACTTACAAGGTCTAAAAAATAAATACGTGAAACTAGTGGGCAAGAAAGCAAATACGCATGGTTAAAGGGACTAAAATGCAAAAAATCCCCATTTTCGACCAATTCAGAAGGATAATTTGTATTTGTCCAAATTTTAAATTCAAAAGTAGCTCCTTGTCAGGCCATTAAATGTGAGAGACATTGCGAATAGGCCCCCCGCTAGCCAGTAGCTAAAATTTTTCAAATCAGCCCCTTGCTCTTAGAGGTAACTCGGGCTTCTAAAACTTGAGTTTACCGTGACTTTAACCTCAGCTCTATTTATAAAACATTAATCCTAACATTAATCCTATTTATAAAACCTAAACCCTAACCCCATTTTTTAAAAATTAATTTTTATAGAAATGTGAGTAGATGAATTTACATTTTATTTAAGAGTAATAAGTTTAGAATTTTCTATGAATATATAATAATAACAAATCATGTAAGTAAATATAATAACATACAGCTAAGCTACAGATTTTTTTAGTAATTTAAAGAATATTTCTATAAGAAAATTTAAAATAAAAAACAATATAGGGTGTGTTTGGCAATTGACAAAAAATGTAAGTTAAAACTTTTTAATCTAAAACTTTTCACTCTCCACAACTATCATATTTTTTTTTATCATTTTTTCACATTTTCCTATACAACTCCCTACTTTTCAATTATTTTTACACAACTATCCACACAACTAATCTATCTATTTTATCTTTATCCTCTTTACTACTCATCATTATCCCTGTCATATTATATCATTTGATAACTTTTACTCTCCAAAACTTTTCATCAAAAGTTTTATTCATTACCAAACACACCCATAATATAAAAAAAGAAAATTAATGGACATAAAATTAAATGATAGAAATAAAAGATAAATATAAATTAAGATAATATAATTCATTTATAATAATAATTACAATATGCTAAACATGTATTCAAATATAAATATAAATAACATAAAATATATAAATACAAAGAAATGTTATTTTAGCTCCACCTTTATTCTATCCCAAGTGGAGCCAGAAAGGCAATCTTTTTCGTGCATGGTTCTGAGTGAAAGTATTGGGGGAAATTCCAAATTTGTATCCAAGAAGTGAAGTGTATCCAAGAAGTGAAGTCCGCACCGATTTGTCCTTGATTTCTACATAAAAATGCCAGGGTAATCTAATAAAAGATGGGGGAAAATCAGTTGAGCAATCGAGTTGGGGGTCTTCTTGGCATTAGATGAGGAGGAATTGCTTGATAGGAAATATAAACCCTAGCGCTCGAAGTGGAGGGCCTTCCAAAAATCAACCCTAACAATAAGCCATCAATTTATGCTCGTTGTGGACAATAAGAAGCTACAATTGGGGTCTGTTCATCTCAACAATGAAATGAATTTGGAAGACAAAAAAGTCAGTGACCTTCATAGAGGCCGGGGATAACCTCTTTATGGTCACATTCACTGAGAAAGATGAAAAAATTAGCATCCTTGCAGCCAGTCATGGTTGTATGATAGAAAGCTAATACCTATGGAGGATCTTAAGGAATCGATGGAAAGAGATAAAATTGATCTACACACTTCTCCATTCTGGCTGGTCATAAAAGAAGCACCATTTTTGGCCGACAAAAATGCTTTGAGCACAGTGATAGATAACTTTGTCTGTTCCCAATTTGTGGTTGGGCCAAAGGATGAGGGAGTGAGAATGAGGATTGAGATTGATGTAAGGGGCCCAATAAGAAGGGAAGTATTCATAAAATGTGATTTGATAGGAAGAAGATGGATTCCATTCCAAAATGAGAAATTGCCAGTCTTCTGTTTTCTTTGTGGAAGAATAGGACGCGCATATGGGGAATGCAAAAAATTCCAAGGGGAGAATGAACATGAAGAAACAAATTTTAGGTATGAGGTAAACCATAAGGCAAGATTCAAGGTGTTAGGACTGAAAGGAGAAAACAAAAATAGTAACTAGGTTTTTTCCAAGACTCATGCTATTGAAATCAAATACAAAAAAGATTATGAAAATCTAATGGTAGATATGGAAACTGAAGAAGTGGTGATGGTACCACAAGAGGGCATTTGGAGGCAGCTAAAATAGAATGGAGAAATAGGTAGCAGTAAAAGGGTCTTAAGGGATATCACTATCGAAATTGGAGGGAGTAACGACAATAATGATGAGGAAGATCTTTTTAAAGAAGAGGAGGAAGGCAGAACCAATGATGAAGATAAAAGAAATAAAGAAGGGAAGGAGAATATCAATCTAGAAAAGGGATCTTTAAAAAAGGATGAAGACAATGTAGAGATATCATTGACTAAAAAGAGGAGTTTGGAGAGGGAAGATGAAGGGGAGGGAATTACAGAGCCAGGAGGATGAGGGAGGGGGAGGTGATGAGAAAGGGATATGGAAGTAGTAATAGTGTAGAAGGTGCAAAAATAGGAAAAGGAATAACAGAGCCAGGTAGGATGAAGGAGGGGGAGGGAACAAGAAAGGGATATGGGAATCTCAATAGTGCGGAAGGGGAAAAATGGAAAGGGAGTATTGGGGGTGGTGAGTGGGGGACCCGACAAATAGTGGGAAATAGGATTCAAATGAGGGGTGAGAAAAACCAACAAAAAAGAAAGGAAAGCAATGGGTTAAGAGTAAACTCAAGATCTCTGAAGAAAAATCCAAAGAGAGCTATGAGGATTTGCACAATGTAGCAAACACTAACTTAAATAGTCCAAAAATGAAGTCGACCTAAGAAGATATGCAAGTATCAACAGTCTACATGTAATACTTTAGGCCAAGCATCTTCAGTGAAGGAATAACATTTTCGACAAATGGGGAAAACTACTAGAGGAGCCTTATAGCCAGGGGGCAGCATTTCAGTGGAAAAAAATAGAGAACAATCAAGAAGTTTAAGTAAGACTCAACCAATATTAGTGACGAAGGAGCACTTGCAGACATCACACCTTTGAAAAGGCAATTAAAAGATGAGAAGAGAAGCCAGACAGGACTGGTTCTAGGAAGAGGAAAAAGGCTAAAATAGAATGGGCAACAATGGAAGGAGTCAAAAGTGAATCAAGTGGAGGATGATTTTTTTGCTCAGCCCTGCCAAACTTAAATGTCAACTATGGCCTAGAATTGTCTGTGGGTTCTGGGCTTCAGACCCCTTAGATAATTCACACCCTCTTTAGGTCTAGAGAAGAAAAGATCTCATGGTGGTTTTTTGTGTGAAACCAAGTACCTAGCCAAAGAAATAGATGCAGTAAAGAGAAAGAATGAGGCTTGATGGATGTCTTGCAGTGGATAGTAAGAACAAAAGTGAAGGACTAGCACTTTTATGAAAGGACTATCCAAATATGGAAATTTTTAGCTTCTCGAGGAATCACAGTGATTTATGGTTAATTGCAACAGCAATTCTCCTCCATGGAGGCATATGAGTTTCTTTGGAAACCCGAAAGTGATTGGAAGGCCTGGTTCCTGGGATATTCTCACCCATATGCACGAGTTGAACAATCTTCCTTGGCTGATTTTGGGAGATTTCAATGAAGTTCTAGGTATGTCAAAAATAAACAGTAGGAGATCATAGTATGACTTCCAAATGGAGGGCTTCAGAAATGTACTAAACTATTGTTGATTAACTGATCTAGGTTTTTGTGTTCCCCCACCTCATGACCTAGAGCAATAAGAGGAGGGACGAAGATAGAGTGGAGGCCAGATCTGTTAGGGGGCTTACGTCGACTCAATGGCTTGATTTATTTCTTCTCGCAAAGCTCCATCGTTTGACTGTTTCTACCTCTGATCACTGCCCTATTATGGTAAATCTTGATCACACAAAAAAAGGAAACCTCTAAAAGAGTTTAAATATGAGCTACAATGGGCGAAGGAAGATAATGCTCTGAAGACCAATAAAGAAGTATGAACAGAATTTGCTAGAGGAAACATCTCTATTTTTTAATTAGTCTGAAAAAAAAATTTAGAAGTGCAGTCAAAATCTTAGAAATGGAATAGAAATAGAAGAAACACAAACAGGCAGCAATCAAATGTGACATTGAAATCCTCCTTCAACTAAAATAGCAACATGTGTCTAATGACAGAGACAGAGAGATTCATGTGGTGGAAGGCAGAATAAATAAACTATTGGCATATGAGAAAGTAAAATGGAAACAGTGGTCAAATATTCATTGCCTTTAGTTGGGTGATAGCAAAACAAATTTTTTCTAGAGGGCAGCTTCCATTAGAAGGAGAGCAAATTATATTGACTAGTTGCAAGATGATGCTAGAAGGTGGGTGGATGGTTAGGAGGATTAAATGGCCATCGCACACAATTACTTCACAAAACTGTTCAAGAACTCAAATCCAATGGAGAATATTAGCCCTTTATTTTCTAAAGATTACGGATAAGGAAGATGCTAAGCTCACATATTTTTTGCAACGGGAGGAAGAAACAAAGGCCATTATGGCTATGATTCCGATGAAGGCACCTGGGCCGGATGGGATGTTGGAGGGGTTCTTTTAGCGACATTGGAAGGTTGTTAGTATATATATTTTTAACATGTGTAAACAAGTTATGGAATGTGAGGATCCCAGTACATTAAATGGTTACTTGTCACAGCTGAATTCTAATCTCATCATACTCATTCCAGAGAAGAAGGGAGCTTGTAAGATGAATGATTTTCATCCAATTAGCCTTTGTAATGTACCATACAGGATATTGGCATAGGTGTTGGTTAATCGTTTGAAAAGTTGCCTTAGCCAAATTATTTCAGTTAACTAGAGTGCTTTTGTTTTAAGGTGCCTCATCACAAACAATATGATTATACCTTATGAGACTGTGCACCAATTGAGAGGGAGAAGGAAGGGGAAGAGGGAAGATGTGACCATAAAGCTTAACATGTCTAAGGCGTATGATAGAGCAAAGTGGACTTTCCTGAGGGAGATGATGCTGAAAATGGGCTTTAGCAGAAGATTGATTTAGTGGATAGTGGGATACAAGATCTCTATCAGCCATCGGGTGAAGGTGAATGACTTTAAGTCTTCTGTGATCATTGCCCATACTTTAAGTCTTCTGTGATAAGACGGCTATGCCCTTCAAGTACCAATACAAATCAGGACATCAAAGAGCCTTTCTATCCAGAATGGGGTTGAGAGATTCTGCTTTTGGTACATACTTGTGGCTCCCAATTTGTCTTAGTCGGTCTAAGAAAGTAGTTTTTAGGAACTTGAAAGAATGAATTTTAAAACAGATCTAAGGATGGAAGGAGAAATTACTATCTAGAGAAAGCAAGGAAATTCTAATAAAGCCGGTGGCCCAAGCAATCTCAAGTTATTCAATTAGTATGATTCTTCTCCCGAAGGGGCTTTGCAACAAGTTGAATAACATGTTAAGGAGGTTCTGATTGGGTAAGAATGAAACAGAAAGATTATTTAGGTTGCATGGAAAGAAATGAGTAAACCAAAGGCAATTGGGGGATGGAATTTAGGGATCTTGTCCTTTTGAACTTAGTACCACTTCCAAAACAAGTATGGACAATTATAACTAACTCAGAATCACTATATTCTAGGGCCCTCACTGCAAAATAGCTAAGAAAGTGTAGTTTTTGGGATTGCAAAGTAAGGCCTAGAGATTCTTTTGTCCGGAGAAGCTTCCTCAAGGCAAAAAAGGTTATGCAAAACGGTAAAAGTGTATATTTTTCCCCATGATAATTGGGCCGAGAGTCAAATCTCCAAATGCGGTCCACTACTTAAGGATATTTCTAATGAGGAGAGAGTCAACAGCTTTTTTGACAAAAGGATAAGAGGCCATGACAGGGATAAGATCATATCAGTTGGGGAATCGAGCTAGAGATCCATTAGCCACTCTCTAGTACTTGAGGAAAACAGGATGAATGAGTGGTGCTGGAATGCAAAGCCAAATGGCGTCTTCTCTGTCAAGTCTAATAGTCTATGTATCAACTCTTAATATCTAACAATCTATCTTTTGCAGGAACATTGGTGAGAGTAGTGGCCCACTTGAATCAAGAAAAGCTCATCTTTAAACAACTATGGAAACTTTCACTTCCAAACAAGATCAGAGTCATTCGGTGGAGGTTATACATAGATGTCATGCCAACAAAAAGTAACCTCATCTGTCAGGGAGTGGCTGTCGACCCAATATGTGATTTATGTAAGGTCAAGGCTGAAGATTCGAGGTACCTTTTTGGTAATTGTGCAGCAATCAGATTGCAGAGGAGACTTATTGTCCCACACTGGACCATATGGACGCCAATAGATGACATAAGAGGCATTATTAGACGGTTAGTTGGAAAAAATCTTAGAGGTGCTATCTCTTGGTTTTGTAAGGAACCAAAACAGATTATCAGGTGATTCTTCTAGTATTGCTAACATCTTATCCTAGTGTAGAAGTTTCAATGATTAGCATATCTTTAGAAGTTTCAATGATTAGCTCATCTTTAGAAGTTTCAATGATTAGCTCATCTTTGCTCAACACATTGTAGGCCTTGGTATCCCTCTAAATGACCTAGTTCCTAGAAGGGTAAAGCCAATGGTTAATTTTCTTAAATGTTGATGGTAGCATCTGTGTAGTGGCAAAACAAATGGGCTTTCAAACAATTATTGGGGACAACAATGGCTTTTTGTTGCAGCTAAATGCTGGACAAAGGAGAGATGCACTGACAAACTATCATTGGAGGCATTAGCGTGCAACCTCGGCATTGGCGTGCAACCTCGGCATTGAAGGAGGCAAAATTTTGCATGTAGAATTGGTGCAAATTGAAAGTGATTGTCTCCTATTTGTAAAGTGTCTAAAAGTGAAACACTCAATTCTTTCACCGGTAGGAGAAATCATCTAGAACATTTTACTTTATGTATATTGCTTCAGACAATTAAAATTCCTCGATGTCTGGAGAACTGGAAATGGGCCAGCACATTTTTTTGGCAAAGTCTGCTTTATCCATGTCTAAAAATGAATGGTCTTGGTGGGGACTGCCACCAGACCACATCATAAATTCCTTATACATGGATTTTTTTTGTGAATAATAAAATATACTCTTTCTTTCAAAAAAAATATTGTTTAGATATTACATACATAATATATTTTATAATAAACATAAAATGAGAAATTGGGCTCAGGTTCACTTAAATATAACCTTATCGTATTTACAAATCTAGATTCTCATGTTCGGGTTGTAATCCAACATAATTGGAATTCAGGTTTGTCGGACCGAGTTCGGGCTCAACCTAACCTAAGTTACACCCCTACTTGTTCTCTTAGTCATTCACCACTACATCCAAACTGATCTCCTCTCAAACCTGTCTGATTTTCATTTTTTGAGAACAATATAATTAAACAAAGATGATAAACCTAACAAATATTGCATTGTTAGATGCCAACGCATCTTACACTCATTCTTCGCTAATGTCCTTATTGCCAATGGTATGCTTACCTATAAATCTTAGATTTGGTGGATCATTTTTTATTTTTTAAGTTAATGTTATAGCTTAATCCTAGAACCTCTGGATTGAATTACAGAAGTTTGGTTTCTTAAATTAACTATTCTATTTTCATGCATGGATTTCAAATGCTGCTTTTAACTACATTTAAGGATATTGTGAAGGAATTTGTAAGCCTGTTGATAATCTCAGTGTGTAAAATTTAAGAATCGAATTGATAAGAAAGTTTTTTTGATTTTATCATAGTTTAGAGATGGACTAGGTGGTCACAAGGAAAATTTCATATAACTTTTGGGTTTTCAGGTGATCTATAAGCCTATCATGATGTATTTTTAGGACCAATTTCTTCGCAACTTGAGTTGAGTCTTTTGAAGTTTGAAAGTCAGGCTCAAGTAGAGGAGTGGCAATAGGGAACTTTGTTTGATAATATATTTTAATTTGACTTTGGAGAATTTGGATGAGGTTGAGTTTCTTTATTTGCTATTTGAATTTGGGAATTGGAGGTAAATCCTCTTGTGAGCCTTAAGTTATATAGACTTGAAAGGCTCAAGTTGTTTAAGCTCATGTCTTTTTTTGAATCAGTTCAAGAGCTGTTTATTTATCAACTAAGTTGAAATTAATTGGTTTAGTTTGCTAAGGTGTTTGAACCATGATTATTGAATATTAGCTATGAGACTAAGTGTTTGAGGTTTGATTTTTAGTTTGTCTATTTTTGGATGACATGGATGCTCTCAAATGTAGCTCTTGTTAGAGAACTTTGTTTAGTAATATATTTTGGTTTGACTTTGGAGAAGTTGGATGAAAAATAACTTTATAATTATTTTGTTGAAGAAAACTTTATAATTATTTTAATTATATAATATGTGCGTTACAGTATGCGTGTGAACCGCTTCAAGGAGCAGTAGCTCACACCCCTCTATGCTCTTTGTTAGGTAGAAAACACATTATCCATGTCCATCCTCTCGAGAATCTTGTTGACCGTCAATATACTCTTGAAAAACGCATATTATAATTATAGTATATAAAAATTTGCAAATACACAGTTTTTGTAATCATAAATAATTACATATGGATAAACATTATAAATACTTTATGGTGTGGTTCACCAAAAAATGGGGTCCACATGCATTTAAATATATTAATATTTTGTATAATTATTTATCCAAAATATAACTTTAAAATTGTTAGTCAAAAGTATTTTATTATGTTGGCTTTGTATTACTTTAGGTGGAGACTATGCATGTATTCAATTTAGATGAAAATTGATATATTACTAAAATAATAATTTTAAATATAATAGGTGAAATAGATTATGATTTTACTATGGAATTGTGCCTATTGCTGCCAACTGCAACTTGCAATCGGATTGCAATTGAATATTGTCCACTCTCTCTCTATATATATGTAAATACTAAAAAAACTAGAGAGCGCTCAATGAAGCTGGGTGAATTTTCATCAAAATAAACAAACCAATTAACTAAAAAAACATACCAATTTACTTTAATAACATACCAATTTTTATCAAGATAAACATGTATATAAGGTCCATAATAAAATACTATGAAATCATTATAATAAATAATTTGATGTAAATATTAATTTTAAAGTTGTATTTTCAATGTTTAAATAGTTTAAAACATGATTTTATATAAATAAATGATTATATAAAACATTATAGTATTGTAATATATGTAGGACCTATTGCAATATGAAAAGATCAAAGTTTACCTAGCAATAAGAGGTACTGAAGTACTGCTGCTACTGTACACTATAAATTCGTTGTTGTTTCAACATGTGGGATTTGTTTCTGATACTCTGTATGGTTAAAAATATGCAGAAAAGCACAGTCAAACAGGAAAAGTTCTTCAGCTCCATTCAGCAGGGACACATTAACAGCAGGTCATTGAAGGACCTATTGTAGGCATCTTGGCCTTGCTAGTGTTTTGTATGAGATCCGAGGAATTTTTAAAATATTTGTTTTTAAATACAAGCATTTCTAACTCACAAGTGAAGGCGAATGAGAATAGCCAGATAACGAATGCTTAATTGTTGTAATTTTTAATGTAATGTAGAGAGCCCCGATCAGGTCAACCAAATAATGGAGCCAATGCAGCGTTTTCTTTGTAACTTTCTGAAGACAGTTGTTGAGTCAATCAATTTGTACAACCAAACTCAAATTTCAGTTTTAAATGAATGCCATTGATTTTTTCTAGATCCGCAATGGAATACTTGTTTAATGAGACAAAAGCTGGCGGGATCAAAGACATCTGTGGTGAAGTTGTTTATTGTCCATGACTGTCTGTAGCATGAGGCCGTCGGAGATTCTTATTTGCTGTCTCTGATGCAATACAATGGTTCTCTTTGTTGGGCAGCAAACTGTCTAGTATTTTAAACCAAAAGCTCTGCTCTCCATCATCAAATTTTTGGAATGACTGCCTTCCTGGAAGAGCATTTCTTCCCATAAGAGGGACGCATTGGTTGACCGTGCGGGCCATTGGTTGGATGGTTTAGCCTGTGTTCTTTCCTGGAGAGTTGAGAAGCTGGCTAGTGCATCGTACTATGCGGGAAGGATCAACACAAATAGGCTACCCATATCACTTTCCCCAAAAAAATTCAATTACGCAATAACTCCAAATACTGCCTGTTAATTCCAGTTGCAACTAAAATTTATACCCAAGTATGGTAGCTTTTTTTTGTAAATTCTTGTATTAAGCTGTTAATCTGAGTATATTTAATTTATAAATCAAGTTTTACCATTTTTAATAACAAAAATGACTACCCCATGTTGTTCTTCAATCTAAAGACGTTGACTTATGAGGTGATAAAGACCATAAGACTGATATCTATTACGGTAAGGAACCATAAGACTGATATCTATTACGGTAAGGAACCGTAAGACTGATATCGTCGACTTAAATGATGAACTGAAACCACTCATATTTCATACACACATGCAGTGTGCTCATACGTTGCAAACCTTCAGGAAATTCAGTGCTAAATGGATGGAGGCTCAGTTATCAAACACCAAATTCTTTTTTGAAAAAAAAAACTTACAGAAAGGAAAAGTTATATTAATCATATGATCATCATTAGTTTACAAACAAACAAAAATGAAATACATGATTCCTTTCACTACAACGCATCAATCCTCATCATACATAATAAATATTTCCAATCAACATTGATTCCAGAACCATATTGTGCTTTCTGCATGCAGTAGTTCAATTCTATTGGGTCAAGGAAGGTTGTTTGACACGCCATCTAGTTGCATTCCTTGTTGGCAGCTTCAGGATGATAACGCATTATGAAAAGTATCAAGATAACCATAGCATAGGCATGACGAGAAAGCGGCGTGCATGATAGTAAGGCTTCTGCACCAATAACAATATCAAAGGTCTACTCATTGATCATCAAACCAAACCGTTTTTTCCCCCTACCATTCCTGTCGATATGGTCAGTGCTTTTTCATCATTTCTCAGGAGGATCAGTATTAGAATTCTCAACTTTGCTATCTAAAGTGTTCATAGAATTCTCAGGTTCTTTCTACAACTGACTCTGAGGTTCCCAGTTCTGTTGGTTTGCTTTGATCGTCAGACTTTGGTCTGGATCTCTTCGAACCGATTCTTGAGGCCTTCGACTTGCTAGTGCTTGACACAAATTTCTTCAAATGTTTTATATACTCAGGATAGATCTCAAGATCACAATGACCACCACATTTAGCCAAAGTGGCCCATACTTTTCTTTGGAAAGTTCCCAAAGTAGTTTTCCATGGGAAAAATCAACAACCTCATCTGCTGTTCCCTGAAAAGAAAAAGGAGACAGGTAGGTTTGCAATGCTTCATTGGTCAATTTTCACGAACAAGACATTTGTCTACCTAAAAACATATTACATACTAATCCATGACTTCTGTGTTTATCTATTCGAGAGAAAAATCTTTGAAACATTTACTATCTAGAGGGCTAGAAAACCATTTAATACACTCATACTAAAGTAAATGCGGGTAATAGCTGGGTCAAGATTTTTGAAGCAGTTGACCTGATTTGCACTAATGGAGGCAGAACTCCCATGTTGGACAGAGTAACAGACGAAGTCTAAAGTAAACAAAATACTTGTAAGGAAAATACTCACGTGAATCACTAGAATAATAGATTCTACAAGGGTGATCTTGTCAATATTCTGGAAAGCAAGAGAAAAAGTTATCATCTATCAAATAAACGTGCTAATTATAAGAAGAGCATCCTAACATCAATAACTTCAAGAAAGTTCTATCATCCTTTCCCCGTTGTATGGCTCACAAAGACATAAAATAGCTGAAACCTTGCATTACTAGGTCACATTATGGATGATTAACAAAGAATTTAAAGCAATCATAAAGTCGACCCTCTCATAAGTCTTTTTAGCTTGCTGAATGAATCTGAACAGGCATTAATTTTCCTGGTCTAGTGCAAACATCACAAGTTTGATCTTTCAAGCCGTCATGGCCCATTGATCGTCCCATCAATTTGAGGTCCCAATCACCATGCAAAAGTGTGGAAAGGAAGTAAACAGCACGTTAGAGCAAATTACATCAAGCAACATTTCCACAGGATACCTTGTAAATATCAAACCAATATGATTTTTTGACTGGGTACAGGACTCTCAAGCCAGAAAGAATGGGACTGTGTAGGACAACAGCTCTCGAATTTGGTAGACGAGAAGCCAGATCAATAGTTGGACCACTTCCAGCAGATTGACCATATAGTATTACATCCTCCTCTCTAATTCCTTATTGCTCAGTGAGACATGCATATGCTACGTCGATGTCTGCATGTGTTCTGTTCAGTGGGCTGTTTAAAGGAAAAAAGACCTGGTGTTAAAAGAAGAGGAAGAACAAGACCAATATGCATTCTCAACGTGATTCTCCCAGATGCCATATTCTTCGCATGCATGTAGATCCATACCAAGGTTCACCACATCACCGTAGATAGAAGATAAAAAAAATGAACATATTGTTAAAGCAGGCCATAAAAAAATATATACTAATGGCAAATTGTAACCAGATAATTGACATTTGCGATATTTTGGTAGATAAAATATCTCTTTTGTCCCCCTTTTCATGGTGGTACCTAAATGGTTCAAATCGGAGAAAGAAGGCAACCGTGGAGAGAGAAGGTGGAGATAGCAAGGGATGCAGGGCATGTGCCCAACAATAAGAGAAATAAAAGGAAGAAGAAAGAGATTGCACTCGAACCTTGCTGTTGGAAAGCGGTCGAACGTCGCGGAGCCGTTGAAGGGCTGCGGTGGAAGGGAGCCGTGGTGGAAGAGGGCTGCGGTGGAAGGGGATTGCATCGGGTCATGTTCGCAGGGTGCGATGGAAGAAGGGTGCGGAGTGCGGGGGAAGATCGGGCTCTCGATCGAAGACGCTCCTGCTGTTTTAAAGCTGCAGTGGAAGAGGGCTGCGGTGGAAGGGGATCGAGCAGCGGGTCGTGTTCGCCAGCGGCTGCCACCAGAGGGGTGCGAGAGAGGCGCGCGGTGATGGAAGAAGGGTGCGGGGTGCGGGGGAAGGAGGGCTCTCGATTGAAGTCGCTGCTGCTGTTGGGGCGGGATTTGGGCATGCGCAGAAGGAAGGAGAGATCGATGCTTCGGGCGCGGGTCTTTTTCTGGGCGCGCAGATTGGATTTTTGGGCTTTTCAAATCGGTGGTTACCGTTTTGCAAAAACGAAAGGTGTCTGCTGACTCTCTGACATCCGTTCTGACGGCGCCTGCGCGCAAAATGACGCGCCTCGACGCTGCTGCCCGATCCGACGGTTTCCGCTGCTCGAGCCCGAACGGACGGCATCTAGACCCCGAGAGCATGGAGGCTCCATGCTGTCGGGAGCATAAGATCGGGTAGAAAGCACATTACCCGTGCTCTTCGTTAGGTAGACGTTAGGTAGGAAGCACATTACCCGTGCTCTTCGTTAGGTAGACGTTAGGTAGGAAGCACATTACCCGTGCTCTTCGTTAGGTAGACGTTAGGTAGAAAGCACATTATCCGTGCTCTTCGTTAGGTAGACGTTATATATTCCGATCCGATCTCCTTCCGTCCGTCCGTCCGTCCTCTCGAGAATGTTGTTGACCGTCAATATACGCTTGACTTGCCCGCCTCCGCACTAACACATTTCTCGTATATCGAGTGATTTTCTTTCTGCTAGTTGCCTTCACTCTCTAGCATTTATGTCTGCGACTTGCGCACCTTCACTCTCTGGATATTTCTTACTTTCCATTTTCTGTTAGCAATCTGCGAATTCGCTAGCTCTTTTGCTCTTCCCTCAGCTTCGTTTGTTGTGCACAGCAGAGACTCGAGATCTGAAGGTAAAATCCTGCACCCTCACTTGTGCAATAATTTTTTTAAAAAAATTTTGTTATAACAATGTCTTATTCTTTGATTAAAATCAACATTTCAAAAAGTAAACACACCGAATATATCGACAGTTAGTTAAAATTAGTATTCTAATGTGAGATCTTCCTGTTTGTTCATTTATGTTGGGTTGCAAGCTTCATTATCTCGTTTGGTTGCTGGCTAGCTACTTACTTTCGTCATATCTCAACTTTCTCATCTTTCGTCGAGAGCACCTTTGGGGAAGGTAAAATTCTGAACCGTCAATACACTCCGTGCTATAATTTTATGAAGCCTTCCATGCAATCACAGAACTTTTGGATTGGATTGACTGACGTTTGATTTTGCCAAGTAACATGCTTCACCTACGTAAGAAGATTATTATTTAAAAAAAAATAGATGTTGATCTTGTGTAATGAAAGATCTGAACGGTTTATTGATTAAGTTCTTTGTATTAAAATCATTATATCAAAAATTAAACGTATAAGAAATGTGCACCACCAATTAAAATAAATATTCTAAAATGAGATTTTACACCCCTAAATGAATGTGACATAATTTTTATAATAATTATTATTTAATTTTCAAATCAAATCCACGCCCTTGTTTCTACATGTCTACATCATCATTTACGGCTGATCTAAAATCACCTAAAAATATTTTATTTACGGCTGATCTAAAATACCTAAAAATCTTTTCTTTTTTTTCTAAGTTTTTTATAATAGTGTTTTTATCAATGTATTTAATATATGTTAAGCTTTACCATTTCAAGGGATGCTTAATTTTTTAAAATTTCAAACTCAGGGGCATTTTAGTCATTTTCTACTGAGTTTGAAATTTTAGAGAAATATTTACACGTCCCTAAAAATAGTAAAACTTAGCAAACAAATTAAATGCATGACTAAGAGAAACGATTTTATAGAAGACTGAAAAATAAGATTAAAACGGGTTTTTAGACCAACCTAAATCGGACGATTTTAGGCCGGCCGCAAATTATAATCCCCTATCTTAAATCACTTGAGTTTGGATTTTAAATATCCAATAACCATTGCCATCAATGCACCCTAGCTGAAACATTATGCTAAACGGTTTATCATATATGTACGATGTGATAAACACGAAAATAACTAACATGTGGTATAACCATTTAGACTCAATAACCAATCATTAAAAATCCAATAGAAAAGATTAAAATCAATCATCTGGCTAGGTTGTTATAATTTTATTATATTTCCTACACTTACATCATTTTAACATGAGTTAGCGTCTTAATAACATGAGATCTGAGTTTAAGCTAGTTTATCTGAGTTTGTTGCATCATTTTCCGAAATTTTTTATCTTAGTCTCTTGGATTATAAATGGCATCAAAGTTAATTTCTACTTTAAATCTTATGTCCAAATCAAAGTCACATCGTCAGATATTTCTGCCATAATTTTTTAACTATTATAAGTTTTAAATTATGTATCTGAAATTTCTGTTTGAATAAAATCATTTTTTTTCGCTCAGTATATTTCTCGCTTAGAGGTCTAACTTCCCTTAAGATTTTATAAGGCTTTAAAGTAATAAGTATACTTGTAGCTCTATAGAAATATGAATCTTGAGTCCATGAAGATAATCGACAACTTTAAGTTTTAAACTTTGAGTATGCTTGGGCAATGATAAAACTTTGTATAAAAAGTTTTTAGCATAAAAATTTTTGAATTAAAAAAAATCGATGTGATATAATAGATGTAATAATAAGAAATAAAAAAAATAAAGTTAAAATAGATATGTTAGTTGTATATGGAGTTATGAGAAATGACCGCGAAACAGAGTAATTGTATACAAAAATATTAAAAAAATAAGATAGTTATGAAGAGTAAAAAGTTTTAGCTTAACTTTTTTTTATTTATTACCAAACACACTCTTTGTATTTGAAATTTATTTTTTTTGAATTAAATAAATCTTTCATTTAAATATCATTGTTTAGCCTTATTCAATTTAAATCCGTTAGTTAATGACTTGAGCATTCAACCCTTTATAGACGAATGCGCAAATGGAAAATTAT
This sequence comes from Annona cherimola, assembly GCA_030490835.1. Taxonomy (NCBI): domain Eukaryota; kingdom Viridiplantae; phylum Streptophyta; class Magnoliopsida; order Magnoliales; family Annonaceae; genus Annona; species Annona cherimola. The sequence goes on from CM059976.1 coordinate 70,937,459, forward strand.
TTAGTTTTTTAAATTTTACGTTGGTTTTAAACTTTTAATTTCATGTGATTTTCAGCTGATTTGCATTATTTTTTTGCATTTACAAGTTGTTTGGAGTGTGTTTAGCAGCTTTTAATACATTTTGTTACTTGTCTTGTGTTGTTTTAGCGTTTGTTTTTAAGGTTTCGATACATTTGAAGTTAGTTTGTTTGAGTTTGCTGCATCATTTTATAGCAGCTGTTTATTTCATTTCTTGGGTTCCAATTTACTAGCAAATTTAATTGCTACTTCAAATCCAATAACATAACCAAATGACTTATTTTTATGTTTAAATCTAATAATTTAATCGAATAACTTATTTTTTTGTTATTCTTGACTATTATAAGTTTTTTAAAAAGATTAACTGTTATAAGTTTTTAAATTCTATATTTGAAACTTTTTTGAATGAAATTAATTTTTCTCTTGGCCTATTTCTGGCACAGAGGTTTAGCTTTCCTTAAGATTTCTTAAGGCTTTTAAAGCGACAAATATACTTGTAGCTTTGTTGAAGTATAGATCTTAAGTTCGTGAAGATAATCTACAATAATCTAAAGATACTTGGAGCCTATAAAATTATGATTGTAAAAATTTTTGATATTTTCAATCATACTTAAATCGGTTCATTTGAATTTTCTACGTTATTTTCTTGCGACTATTTCTTTTGTTCTTGAATTATGCTATGTTGTATTCAAAACCTTTTATCTAGAGCAGATTAACAATCTTATCATTAGGTATTCATATGCTATTTTAGTCACTTTAAGTTTTAAATTTAGTATTTGAAATTTCGTTTTGAATTAAATAAAATTTTCATTTAAATAGCATTTTAACCTTAATTTATTTTAAATTTGTTAGTTAATGATATGCAGTATTCACTTGCTTGATAGATGACTGCGTAGATGGAGAATTTTTTGGTTTTTCAAAATTTACTTTGGTTATAATTTCATTTATTTTCTAACTTTTGCGTTATTTTTTGCATTCACCGCTTGTGTTGAGTGTATTAGCAAGTTTCAATATACTTTGTAACTTGACTTATGTTGTTTTACAATTCGTTTCTGAAGGTTTCAATACATTTGAAGTTAGTTTATTAGAGTTTGCTGCACCATTTTATGACATTTGTTTATTTTGTTTCTTGGGTTCCAATAAGTATCAAATTTAATTGCTACTTCAAATCTAATATCTTAATCAAATAACATATTTCTAAGTTATTCTTAATTATTATAAGCATTTGAAACTTTTTTTGCATGAAATTAATTTTTTCTTAGTATATTTCATGCATAAATGTTTAGCGTCCCTTAAGATTTCTTAAGGCTTTTAAAGCAATAAGTATACTTGTAGTTCTGTTGAGGTATGAATATTGAATTCATGAACATAATCTAAGTGAATCAAAGATACTTGCTGCTCGTAAAATTTTTGTTGTAAAAAAATATTTTATATTTTCAATCATATCTAAATCAATTTATTTGAATTTTCTGTTTTATTGTCTCGTAGCTATTTATTTTGTTTGTTGAATTATGCTACATTGCATTTGAAACCTTATGTCTAAAGAAGATTAACAATCCTATAGTCAGATATTCATGTGTTATTTTAACCACTTTGCGTTTAAATTTTGTATTAAAATTTCTTTTTTGAATTAAGAAACCTTTAATTTAAATATCATTTTAAATTTATTAGTTATTGATAAGCAGTATTTACTCTCTTTATTGATGAATGCATAGATGGAGAATTTTTTGGTTATTTTAATTTTACGCTGGTTTTAATTTCATGTATTTTCAGCTTGTTTGCATTATTTTTTGTGTTTGCAACTTGTTTGGAGTGCATTTAGTAGGTTTCAATACATTTATAACTTGGCTTAGTTGTTTTACAGTGTGTTTTTGAAAGTTTCAACACATTCGAAGTTAGTTTATTAGAGTTTGCTACATCATTTTATGGCAATTGTTTTTGTTCTTGTGTTCCAATTAGCATCAAATTAAATTATTACTCCAAATCCAATAACTTAATCAAATAACATATCTCTATGTTATTCTTAACGATTATAAATTTATTAATATCAAAAGTTAGATTTGGTTAGATGTCATTAGATATTATTATATCTGGTTAGATACTCTTAGATGTCATTACGTGCTGTTAGATGTGGTAAATATTATTAAATATCATTAGATTTAGGTGAATTTCATTAAATCCTATTTACTGAGTTTAAAATTTTGTAATTAAGGTATAAATAACCTTATAAGGGGCTTAAGATCATATTACAGGTGTTAAATTATGATTAACTTGTTAATATCAAAAGCTAGATGCATTTCGATGTTGTTAGATTTATTAGATGCGATTAAATGTTGCTAGATGTAGTTAAATTTAAGTAATTTTATTAAATCTTATTATCTGACTTTTAAGTTTTGTACTTAAGGTATAAATGACTTTATAAGGAGCCTAAGATTATATTACGAGTGTTAAATTAAGATTAACTTATTAATATCAAAAGTTAGATACAGTTAGATATTTTTAGATGTTGTTAGATGCAATTAAATGGTGTTAGATGTCCTTAGATGCTAGATGCAATTAGTTTTTATTATATTCAAAAAATAAAAATATTATTAAATTTTCAAAAATTCAAAAATAAATATTGATATAATTATTTTTTAGAGTACCTTACTTACATGAACTTTAAATAATATAATGTAATTCCTTATATAAATATATTTTTCAACTTTACCACTTATAATGAAATCTTATTAAAAAATAATTTTTTGCACAAATATTTTAAAAAAAGTCAAACAATGAAAAATTATGTTTACATACGTTTTAGTGGTTGATCCAACAAATAAATGGAATAGATTGAGATTTTATGTATATATAATACAAATTTTATCAAAAAGCAAACATACACATATTTTTAAACAAATATACTTGCATTGTAAAATTACCACAAAGACCTTACTGGCTTTTTTTTCCCCTCATGTAAACCGCTTCCGATGGGTTGGGCCCCATATAACAATACAGTTGTTATTACCACGCACTTATTCGTATCCACTATCCACAAGCAAATATGCTTGATGTCATGCCATAATACGCCAACTTGCCAAGTAAGTCATCATGTCGTCATAAATATCCATAAATAATTTATGAATTTAATCGAAATCTGAATACAAAACCAAGCTGAACTCGATATTTTTCATCAAACACTTAACATGTAGTTTCAACATAAAAATTCATCTCATAAAAATGCTAAAACAAATCCAAACTTATTAAGGTTTCTAAACCATAATGGCAACATGTAAAATAAAAAAGTTTCAAAAACTTATACGAGAATCCAAAATTGATAAATTCTATTATATGAACTATATACATAGGGGCCGATATAAAATGAATAAAAAATTATAAAATATAAAATACACTAAACATTAAATTTCAATGCTCACACAAAGTTTTCTTTTTTTAGATTTTTTTAATTTTTTTGTATATGTGGGCCCAAGCAAGATCTTCCCAATATAAAATTTTATATTTTATGTTTTTAATTTTTAATTTCAAAAGTGAAGAAATTTTGTTTTTTCACGTTCCAATACATGAAAAATGTAAGTTCATAATTTTTGAAATTCAAAAATATAAAAAATTTTAAAAAATAAGATTTGGGCAAAAAAATTCTTGTTTGGGGCCACATACATATGCAAAACATGAAAAAGAATAAGTGAAAAAGGAGTGCGTATGTACACAAGCATCATATGCACAACATATAAAGGGACCTAATACAATGCACCTATATGCACTTAGTCTCAGTGCACGTGGACGCTTTAACTTATTTTTTAATTTTTTAAAATTTTTTTATACAAGTATTAATCTAAGTGTATTTAATGTGTATCAAGTTTTACCAATTTTGAATTTTCTTAGATATTTATTTTTATTTATGAAAATCATTGGCATTTTAGTAATTTACTAATTTTCAAAACACAAAAACAAATATCTAAAAAGCTTCAAAATTGGTAAAACTCGTACACATGTTAAAAGCACTTAGATTAATACTGGTATAATTTTTAAAAAATAAAAAATAAGTTAAATACACTCGGATGTAGCAGGTCAATTGTATAAGACAACATATTTGTCGCACAATGCAAGATGGCATTTTTTTTCACGAGGTTCTTTTCCATAAAAGTAAGATTACGTATGTCACGCAATGCAAAATAACAGTATACTTCTAGTTTGTTTGAGAACATTTAAGTGCATGGTGTAATGATGGACGCACTTCTACTTTTTTTAATAGACTTGCTTTTACTGTTATTTATCATCCACTCATGTAAAAAGAATCTAAACCTTCATTACTGTTATTTATCATCTACTCATATAAAAAAGAATTTAAACCTTCATTGTAATCAATCATATTCATAGATGAACTGATAATTATAGAGCCCTAATGAATTAGGGGCTTCCATGGTGGAAAATTTGAAGGCCATATCTCGGTAGAGCAACTTAAGGAGTGTTTGGTGAGTCACGATACAGTGCACTCCCTGACAAAAATTTATTTTTTATATTTTTTGAAAATTTTTATATAATTATTAATTTGAATATATTTAATATATTTATTAATTTTTACTATTTTTGGAGATTTTTTTATTTTTAAAATCAATGGCATTTCATAATTAATCAATTACAAAAATATTACTAATTTAAAAAAATTAAAATCTAAAATTCTTCAAAAATAGTAAAAATTGATACACATGTTAAATATATTTAGATTAATAATTTTAATAAAACTTTTTTTAAAAATAAGTCAAATGCACCTAGGTGCACCATGTTTGGAACCTATAAAACCTTTCAAATTAAAACTTTTCATTCTAAATTTTTTCTCTACAACTCCACAACTATTCTATTTTTAATTTATTTCATTTTTTCATATATTACTATGCTACTTTTCAATCGTTTCTACACAGTTACCAATACATCTAATCTATCTATTTTTTCTTTATTGTCCTTACTATTCAACATTAACCCAATCATATTATATCATTTTCTTACATTTTAAAAACTTTTACACCAAACACTATTCTTCAAAAGTTTTATTAATTCCCAAACATACCCTTATTTTGTAAGTATTCCTAGAAAATGAATTGCTATTTAATAACATTAATACTTTCACGCATCAATGCTAACAAATTTTTTAATTTAATTTGTCAAACCTTAGAGTTTTATTTGATTTGAGCTATTAATGATGTATGGATTCTGTTAAGTTCACGGCAGCTGTACAAACCAAGTTCATGCTTTACCTATTCATTGGCATGCAACAAGCATGTACGGGGGAGATGGTAGTACCGTGGGGTAGTTTAGGAAGTGGTTGCCATGCATTTGGTAAAAAAATGGGAATTAAAAAGATCGATGGAAATTTTTTTGAAAAAGGTAAAAAGTGATGTGAGACAATAGGTTCAATGACTAGCACCTAATGAAATAACTTTGAATAAACAATGCACTTGTATTGAAAGATTAATATATATATATATATATATGGATTCTGTTCCGGTGCAGCGTCACTGCACCGGAACAGCGGTGTAGTGGGCCCAAAATGGGCCCCACATGATCATGAAATCATGATCTACTCCACCCATTGTATTTAGAATAATGTATTCTATAATCATACCAATTTTCATCCCAATCAGATACTTTAAAGTTGTTATTTACATCAAACTATTTTATTACGTTGGATTTGTACCATTTTCAGATGGGGCCCATATACATATCTGATTGGGATGAAAATTGGTATGGTAATAGAATACATTATTCTAAATACAATGGGTGGAGTAGATCATGATTTCATGATCATGTGGGGCCTATTTTGGGCCCACTGTACCGCTGTTCCGGTGCAGCATCACTGCACCGGAACAGCTCCCTATATATATATAAAGTATGGTAATTGTTGGTAATTGTAGGCAAAGTGTGTGGAAAAGTAAATGAAGTTTTTCTACCACGAACACATTTCTTCCACCAGAACCTCACTTAATAAAATGAACCCCAATTTTAAAGAGCACCACCCTCTTTTTCTTGGATATACAAAGCACTTTCAAAACTAACTTTTCTATTTTAAAGTGTAACGAAAACGCAATAGTCGGGCACAAACGCAATTAGTCGGGCGCAATTAGCCGGTCAATTAGTTAAGCACGCAAATCTTGTTTCTTGCAGGTGATAAGTAGGTGCGTGAAATGTAGGTGATAAGCAGGTGCATGAAATTTCATTTGTGCCCGACTAATATGTATATGTGTGTGATCTCAGAGCGTCTTGCATACTGTCCCACTCCACGAGCCTTTTCCTTATCTTTATTCTTTTTATATATAATGTGTGTGTGATCTCAGAGCGTCTTGCATACTGTCCTGCACGCGCGAGCCTTTTCCTTATCTTTATTCTTTTTTATGATTCTAAAGGGAAAATTGGATGAACATGAGGTCAGGCCCAAAAAAGAAGAAAACGAAAATTTAAGATAAAAAGCCTTTATTCATCATGGCCTTGTTTCTTTTTTTCTTTTTTTTTTTTGATTGGATCACGGCCTTGTTTCTTATTTGGACGTTCATGTGATTATGTCTGTATCATACATCTACTTATATGCGGTGTACAACATAATTTTTATAATTTTTAAAAGGTTTATTTTCCGAAAAGAAATTTAAAGCTACTAGTACACAAGCATGGGATTTAATATGGTTGCAAATTGCAATATATAAAAGTTGAATACGACGTATCCTCGCGGCAGCCCATTTTTCTCTTGTGGCTGATGATATTTAGTTGCTGCTGTAGATATGAAACGCACACACACCCCCCAAAATTGATCTGAACGCGTCAGAAAATAGATGGAGTACTTGGTTGATTTAAAGATTTCTATATATAAAGTAATATATATATAGTATGGTAACTGTAGGCAAAGTGTGTGGAAAAATAAATGAAGTTTTTCTGCCACGAACACATTTCTTCCACGGGTCCTTTGCACGCGTCCTTTGCACGGCTGTGGTTTTGCTTGCTCTGTATATATATTTCTCTGTATCAATCTGGTATTGGTATGTATTTTTCTGCAGCTATCACTGTCCTGGGAGATCCGAAGGTAGAGGTGCTGGACATGCTGCTCCTGGTAGAATTTACATTTTGTAGTGTTTAATTTATCTGCAATGGAAGAATATATTACAATCAAACATTCACGTATTTCTAATCTTCTTTTTATTTGCCTTTGTAACACAGATGAAAAAAGAAGCACAATTTAGCCCGTGGGAGACCATCTCCTGGGGCATGCTCAAGATCGCTATCTACGTTTTGCTAGGTGTATTTTTTTTGTTAGTAATTTTCTTTGTAATAAAAAAATGGCCTAATGCATGCAAATTAGCCCGTGTGCATCCTGAGCCATAGCCTGATGACTAGCAGTTTTTTTTTTATTTTAAAAATTATACAAATGTAGGTGGGAGAAAAATGATGATTATACTTACCGAAGAAAACTCGAATCCACATACGTTTATTATATATTTCTTCAGTAAGTGGGAAATATGTAATAAATGTAGGTGGCTAGCAGTTTTCTTCAGTAAGCATAATCATCATTTTTCTCCCACCTACATTTGTATGATTTTTAAAATAATAAAAAAAATTGCTAGCCATCAGGCTGTGACTCAGGATGCACGCGGGCTAATTTGCGTGCATTACGCCATTTTTTTATTACAAAGAAAATTACTAACATAAAAAATACACCTAGCAAAATGTAGATAGAGATCTTGAGCATGCCCCAGGAGATGGTCTCCCACGGGCTAAATTGTGCTTCTTTTTTTATCTGCGTTACAAAGGCAAATAAAAAAGAAGATTAGAAATACGTGAATGTTTGATTGTAATAAATTCTTCCGTCGCAGATAAATTAAACACTACAAAATGTAAATTCTACCAGGAGCAGCATGTCCAGCACCTCTACCTTCGGATCTCCCGGGACAGTGATAGCTGCAGAAAATACATACCAATACCAAATTGATACAGAGCAATATGTATACAGAGCAAGCAAAGCCACAGCCGTGCAAAGGATGCGTGCAAAGGACGCGTGGAAGAAATGTGATCGTGGCAGAAAAATTTCATTTACTTTTCCACACACTTTGCCTACAGTTACTATACTATATATATATATATTACTACATGTATAGAAATCTTTAAATCAACCAAGTACTTCCTCTATTTTCTGACGCATTCAGATCACTTTTGAGGGGTGTGTGGGCTCGTTTCATATCTACAGCAGCAGCTAAATATCATCAGCCACGAGAGAAAAATGGGCTGCAGTGAGGATACGTCGTATTCAACTTTTATATATTACAATTTGCAACCATATTAAATCCCATGCTTGTTTACTAGTAGCTTTAAATTTCTTTTCAGAAAATAAACCTTTTAAAAAATTATAAAAAATTTGTTGTACACCGCATATAAGTAGATGTATGATACAGACATAATCACATAAACGTACAAATAAGAAACAAGGCCATGATCCAATCAAAAAAACAAAAAGAAATAATAAACAAGGTTGCGATGAATAAAGACTTTTTTATCTTAAATTTTCGTTTTCTTCTTTTTTGGGCTTGACCTCATGTTCATCCAATTTTCCCTTTAGAATCATAAAAAAGAATAAAGATAAGGAAAAGGCTGGTTGAGTGCAGGACGGTATGCAAGACGCTCTAAGATCACACACACGTTATATATAAAAAGAATAAAGATAAGGAAAAGGCTTGTGGAGTGCAGGAAAGTATGCAAGACGCTCTGAGATCTCACACATATATATATTAGTCGGGCACAAATGAAATTTCATGCACCTGCTTATCACCTACATTTCACGCACCTATTTATCACCTGCATTTCATGCACCTACTTATCACCTGCAAGAAACAAGATTCGCGTGCTTAACTAATTGCCCGGCTAATTGCGCCCGACTAGTTGTGTTTGTGCCCGACTGATTGCGTTTGTGCCCGAGTATTGCGTTTTCGTTACACTTTAAAATAGAAAAATTAGTTTTGAAAGTGCTCTGTATATCCAAGAAAAAGAGGGTGGTGCTCTTTAAAATTGGGGTTCATTTTATTAAGTGAGGTCTTCCACACACTTTGCCTACAATTACGATACTTTATATATATATCCAAGAACAAGTGCATTGTTTATTTCAAAGTTATGTCATTAGGTGCTAGTCATTGAACCTATTGCCTCACATCACTTTTTACTTTTTTCAAAAAAATTTCCATCGATCTTTTTAATTCCCATTTTTTTACCAAATGCATGGCAAACACTTCCTAAACTACCCCACGGCACTACCATCTCCCCCGTACATGCTTGTTGCATGCCAATGAATAGGTAAAGCATGAACTTGGTTTGTACAGCTGCCGTGAACTTGACGGAATCCATACATCATTAACAGCTCAAATCAAATAAAACTCTAAAGTTTAACAAATTAAATTAAAGAAAATTCTAGCATTGATGCGTGAAAGTATTAATGTTATTAAATAGCAATTTATTTTCTAGACATACTTACAAAATAAGGGTATGATTGGGAATTAATAAAACTTTTGAAGAATAGTTTTCGGTGTAAAAGTTTTTAAAATGTAAGAAAATGATATAATATGATTGGGGTAACGATGAATAGTAAAGACAATATAGCGAAAATAGATAGATTATATGTATTGGTAGCGTTGTAGAATTGATCGAAAAGTAACATAGTAATATATAAAGAAATGAAAAAATAATTAAAAATAGAATAGTTGTGGACTTGTTGAGAAAAAAATTTAGATTGAAAAGTTTTAATTCGAAAGGTTTTATAGGCTACCAAACATGGTGCACCTAGGTGCGTTTGACTTTTTAAATTTTTTTTTATTACAACTATTAATCTAAGTATATTTAACATGTGTATTAATTTTTACAATTTTTTGAGACTTTTAGATTTTTATTGTTAAAATTAGTAATATTTTTGTAATTGATTAACTATGAAATGCCACTGATTTTAAAAATAAAAAATATCTAAAAATCTCAAAAAATAGTAAAAATTGATAAATATATTAAATATACTTAGATTAACAATTATATAAAAATTTTCAAAAAATATAAAAAATGAAATTTTGTCAGGAGGTGCACTGTATCATGACTCACCATTCACCAAACACCCCTTAAGTTGCTCTGCCAATATATGGCCTTCGAATTTTCTACAATGGAAGCCCCTAATTCGTTAGGGTTCTATAATTATCAGTTCATCTATGAATATGATTGATTACAATGAAGGTTTAGATTCTTTTTATATGAGTGGATGACAAATAACAGTAATGAAGATTTGGATTCTTTTTACATGAGTGGATGATAAATAGCAGTAAAAGCAAGTCTATAAAAAAACGTAGAAGTGCGTCCATCATTACACCATGCACTTAAATGTTCTCAAACAAACTAGAAGTATACTGTTATTTTGCATTGCGCGACATACATAATCTTACTTTTATGGAAAACAACCTCGTGAAAAAAAATGCTATCTTGCATTGTGCGACAAATATGATGTCTATACAAATGTCTTGGTGCATCCTAGTGTATTTAACTCATTTTTATTTTTTTAAAAAATTATACAAGTATTAATCTAAGTGTTTTTAACATGTGTATGAGTTTTACCAATTTTGGAGTCTTTTAGATATTTATTTTTATTTTTTGAGAATTAATAAATTACTAAAATGCCAATGATTTTCTTTCTTTATATTATATTGTTTTTTATGTTAAATTTTCTTATAGAAATATTCTTTAAATTACTATATTTTTAAAAAAATCTATAGCTTAGCTGTATATTATTGTATTTACTTACATGATTTGTTATTATCATATATTCATGGAAAATTTTAAACTTATTGCTCTTAAATAAAATGTAAATTCATCTACTTACATTTCTATCTGAAACTAATTTTTGAAAAATGAAGTTAGGATTTAGGTTTTACAAATGGGGTTAAGGTTAGGATTAATGTTTTATAAATAGAGTTAAGGTTAGAGTTATGGTAAACTCAAGTTTTAGAAGCTCGAGTTACCCAGAAGAGAAAGGGGCTAATTTGAAAAATTTTAGCTACTGGCTGGCGGGGGGCCTATTCGCAAGTGTCTCTCACATTTAATGGCCTGAAGGGAGCTACTTTTGAATTTAAAATTTGGACAAATACAAATTATCGTTTTGAATTGGTCAAATATGGGAATTTTTTACATTTTAGTCCTTTTAACCATGCAGATTTGCTTTCTTGCCCACAATTTTCATGTATTTATTTTTTTAGATCTTATAAGTTTACCCTATTTGCATTTTAGTCTCTGCAGTTAATGACATGCTGTTAACTGCATATATGAGTCAACTCATAACCTTGTTGTTAACTACTTATATGAGTCAACTCATAAATATGAGTTGACCAATGAACATGAGTCTACTTTTTAATGTAGTTAATGGAAGTGCATTAATAGCAGGGACTAAACTACAAATAGAGAAAATTTATAGGGTCTAAAAAGAAAATACGTAAAACTCATGGGCTAGAAAGTATATTTTTAAATACAAAGGTATTTTAGTCATTTTAAATAATAAGCATTGCTTTTTTATAACAGGGCTACAAAAAAATATTTTTATATAATCCCTTTCATTTTTAAGATATTTATTATTAATGTAAAAATTTAATCCGTTTATTATATTTAATCTAAGGAGACCAAGTTTCATCCAAATCAAAATATGCTTAGGCTACCACCAAGTCATTGCCTTAGTAGTCAAAGACACGCCCCATTTGCATGGTTTCGTTGCTTCAAAATGTGACGACCACATTTTGTAAAGATTTGCATATTATTAGAATCTCATAAAAGAGGAGTTTCACACTATGATTAACTCATAGTTAGAGGGACCAAAATGCAAAAACTCCTAAAAAATGGAAGGCACAAATGAACGCAATTCTTTATTATTTACCTTTTAATAGTGTTGTAAATGAAAGGACGTGGGGTGTTGGGTGTGGGTGTTGGGGCCGTTTATTGAGGTGATTTAGACTGGATATAAGGCCACATGGCAGTTGAACTTGTTCTTATAGCACAGGTCCAAAGGCACACATCATGTTTGCATAGTTTGTTTCACCCTGCATGATGTGTAATCCTCTTGATGATGCTTCCTCTAATACTAATGGAACATTCTGTTTGTAAGAGCCTTAAATGTAGCAACAAGATTATTCACTTAAGAGTGTATAATTAAGAAATTAAAAATCACATCAAAAGTGCAAAAGAAGTAAGTGAACTTTTCCTTCTATTTCTCGAACACAAACGGTAGATATATCTATTCAATTATTCAAATATTTCAATATTTGAGACATCTTAATTGTTGCTTCTGCATCTACCATTACATAGTCTAGAAAGAAAAAACGAAAGCAGAGGACAAACGACTAATTAAGTGGATCACCGGAAGGATGAGTCTGGACCATCCTCCTTATCATTGATTTATTTAGAGCATCCCTTTCCTTGACCATTTCCACCAAAATAAACTGCGTAGCCAGGACGAGCAGTACCTTCCCCGTAATTTCTACATTGATAGCAGTGTTTCTTAGTGGCAAGACATCCACTATCATATGGCGTTTGCTCTTCGTTGTACTGTGTTATGTAACGGGCTTCAGCAATATATGCCGATGTTTTAAATAAGCCTTCTGATGGGTAGTGCCCGCTTCCCATTTCGGTTGTGGAGTGACGATGATCTCCTTGGTTACCAGATGACAAGCCCACGTCTCCTCCCCAGTTGATTGCTTCTGCTGTTGATAAATCCTTAAAAATAGAAGCTGGCCAGTATCCCACTGGTGTATCAAAATAGTTTAACCACCAATTATTCGATTCCCGGTCCTGTATATATGCACATATGTGTTTATGTATATATGCATGTGTTTGTATGTTAGTCACTGAATAAATTCTTTTGATGAATCAACATATAAGAATTATAATTCAAGAAATACTATTGGTAATGTGCCTAGAGTAATTAAATACAATTGTTTCACGTTACCAAGTAAATTGTGACTTTAAATTCAGCTTGTTCACCACCGTAAGTTGAAGTCATGTTGAAGGTAGCTCCCAGATAGACATGTGGGTTTGTTTGAACAAAACCCGGACAATTAAGATTATGACAGCCAGTTTCCTCTGAACCATCTGCCTATATATGCACCATGATGATAATAAATGAATATGAAAAAAAAAAACTTAAAGGCAAAAAATTAGTCAGGGAATTTTATTTGCATAGTCATAGTCATTCTATTTATAGAATAGGTCGATAAGACCAAAAAGCTATGTGATATATACAAGCATACATTTCCCCGCTTTTTACAACAGTTTAAGACCAGAAAGCACAACTCATGAAAACATGCATGAGAATATCGCTCTCATGGAAAGGACAAGTCCGAATTTTCATAAGCAACATATGGGCCTAATGCTAAATAAAGCCTAAGCTCATGATTAAATCAAATCTGCAATTATCTTTATGATCACCATTTTGGGTTGAATCAATGCAATCATGCTAGTTTCCTAGTTTTTCCCCCTAGTTTATTGGCTTTTAACCATGATACTTTTCATAAAACCAAACAATTTATTATTAATAATTACTTTTTGGAACATGATATCGTGAGCTTCGGTGAACTTAGCTTTTAATGCATCAAGGTACAAATACTCATCTTTTTAAAACCGGTAGGACCACGAACAAAGGTCCACTCGCGGTTCGGTCCGCCCACGACTCAAGCGACAGAAAACTAAAATAGTACATGAAAACTTCAACTGGAATTAATTTTCTCATGAACTTTTATGTTTCTCTCTCTCCAATGAATCTGCACCCAACAACCTAGAGCCAAAATAATTGGCTTTAATTTATATTTGTATTACTTATGTTGTATTTTATGCTTATAGAACCTTGCGATAGATAATTTTTAATATTTTAAATAAATTGGAATATTTACTCAAAAAATAAATTTGAAATCAATTACAAATTTAGTGTCGTATTAATTATTTTATATTAAAGACATGGCTTCTATAAAACCCTTTTATGTAACCAATTTCATTTTTATATCTTGACTCTTCATTAAAAAAATTTACTTCTTTACTTTATTTAATATGTTATACCATGGTTTGTTTCGAAAGTAATAAAATTTTCGATGAAACTTCGCAGAATATAAGTTTTTGAAACGTAAGAAAATAATATAATAACATAAAGGTAATGGCGAGGAGTAAAAAAAAAATTAAAATAGATAGGTTAGATGTACGAGTACTTAACGTAGAAATGATTAAAGCATAGAGTACTTGTCTAGGCAAAAATAAAAAAATAATTAAAAATAAAATAATTATGGAGAGTGAAAAATTTTAGGTGTTAATAAACGCCCCCTATGCCAACTGAACCATAGCTCAGTTCAGCCAAAGTGTGTTGAGATGGGTTCAAATTCACATGACAACATTTGGTGGCAGCCTTGTGGCATTTTTTTCCCCAATGCGCGTGGGAGCGTCTACAGTGAAGAAGCAAGAGCAGTATTTATGAGATAAAAATAGAAAAAATTGTTAGATATATGTAGTTCTGTATAATAAAATAGTTTCATCATTATAAGAAAATGTAGTATAGCCAAAATTTTGATTTGGCCACATTGAATTAACGGCAAAGATATTTTTTGCCGTAATCAAATATAGTCAAATCCTATATTAATTGCAACAAAAAATTTATTACTATTTACAATAATTTCAAAAAGTGGCCCCATTGAACCAAATATCTTTACTCAAAAGCACCCAATTAATTATAACTAAATAATTAATTTAGTCAAAGTATATCCAACAAAACTGAATATATATTATACATGACCAAAAGATTAGCTATATTAAGTGAAATTTATAGTGAATAGCTATATTAAGTGAAATTTATAGTGAATGTTAAATATCGGTTAAGCCTAAATGCACCCGGGTGCACTTAGGCTCGGTTCACCAAGGTGCATTCTACTTTTTATTTTTTTTGAATTTTTTTTAAACAATTGTTAATCTAAGTGTATTTAATATGTGTATCAATTTTACTATTTTTCGAGATTTTGAGATTTTTTAGAATTTTTTAAAATCAGTGACATTTTTAGTAATATAAAATTGCAAAAATGCCACTGATTTTAAAAAATCCAAAAAAATTTAAAAATATTCTTAAATGGTAAAAATTGATACATATGTTAAATATACTTATATTAACAGTTGTGTAAAAAAAATTTAAAAATAAAAATAAGTATTTGCACTTGGGTGTACTGAGCCTAAGTAAGTGCATGAAATAACGATCCATTAAATATAAATTTTAAAATTGTATTTTCAACATCAAAGTTATCTAAAACACTATTAACATGTGGATAAATAATTTTGTAATATATTATTGTATTCTAATATATATTTAATGGGTCTGAGAAATTTTCATAATTTATGCTTGAATACGTACATATATATACATATATTAGCAAAATATGCCCTATGCACATATTTGATAAGGATGAGTTTTAGTTTTCTAGCTAAAAAATAATGTTAAATTTGATAAATAGAGTAATTCTATTTAACTTAGTTATAGAGAGCACTTACATTAATGTCATATTTAAAGCCCTTATATTAATGTTACACTCATAAATATTGCTCTTCGTGGAGGTTAAATTATTAAATGATAACAACATCTTGAACTTTTGTTTTAAGGGACAAGAGGTTCATCATTATCTCAAACAAGCTTTTATTTAGTTTAGTTTTAATTTTGTAACTTCAACTATTTTTATACTCTAATATAAAAAATTTGCTTCATCTATTATATTTAATATTATTTTTATTATTAGAGAAAATTTTCACTGTCTAATGTCATTGTGTACAAATCCTCATTTATAAGTAAAATCAATATAAAAAAGTTTAATGTTAAATATTGATTTTAAGCCTCCATAGCAGTGCCCCAATAATACAGGCAGTTGGCATGGTGGCATGTGATTGAAACCTATCAGATGTAGGTATAGTATTTGCATTGTCCATTTGAAAAAGTGCGGGTTTTACAAATTTCTCTTGAGATAGGAGTATTAGGGAAAAATTTCCTCCTTATAGTATCAATTGTCACAGTGTATAAAAAATCATTAAAAATATTAATTTTAAAGTTATATTTCAACATTTAAACTATCTAAAAGATCATTATTATGTAGATAAATGATTTAATAAAGTATTGTTGCATTCTAATGAATATATGAATGGATATAGGCATTTATTCATAATTTACATATGAATATATAAATTTTACGTAAATGCAGCTATGCACATCTTCGATTTTGATGATAATTTTTTTTTTTATCAATCATCAAAGTATTGCAAATAGGGAGCATCATTTGCTCCCATCAATGTTATTTCTATCTTGAGGTTTTCAGGCATTCATTGGTCATATTATTGTTATTATTTATTCATCTTAAATATAATTTATTTTTCTATGAAAAATATAATTTATTTATATTTATGTTCTAGTGTGAAATTCTTTTCACTATATATCCTAATTATTCTTATTTTGAGTGGTATATTATTTCAATAACTTCCTTAATTTATTTGTTAGATTTTCGACCCAACTTCAATCACTTTTGTAAGGCTATTTGACTGTGAGTTGATATTCGAAAAATAGGATTGACTTAAGATTTCACAAATAAAATTATGTAAAAAAACCTAAAACCTCAGTTAACTCGATTTATAGCCTTAACTTGCATGTTTAAATAACACCAAACCCAAATCAAAGCTCTTGGATGCTTAGGCTTGGTTGGCTTGGCGGCAGTTAAAAATATAGCGTACAAAGCTTCATTTGATCTCACTTCGTTCCCACCAAACATACCCCGTAATGATCTTTTAAGACCTAGGATTTTGAAATCCAGTCCGGAAACATATCTTTTTGTTTTTCTTAAGTTTTTTTTATAAACTGCTAATCTAGTTATATTTAATCTATAAATTAAGTTTTATTAGTGTATGTGTATATATTTATTTTGGATTTTTAAATATTGCTTTTGTAGAAGTTTTGAATCATTAAACACCTCATAAAATTCATAAATAGGCTTGCCGTCCGCTTAAGGGTATCAAACGAAGCTTAATCTTGAAGAATATAGTCCAGACTACCTCGGAAATAAGTACCTAAGGAAGTGTAGTAATGATAATAATAAAATATCAGAAGAGATACTTACAGTCCAAAATATGGTTAATCTTGTTTTCTGGTCTCCATATACTGGTTTAGAAACCTGATAAATATTTAAAATCAGTGCATGATAAAAATACATCCTCTATGTCTATCTCTGACTTTGTTAATCGTAAGCTGTACCGTCCATCCGGCAAAAATATAATTGGCACCGGCTGTCGTATCTCTACCAATAATGATGAAAGCATTGCTCTCATCCATGGGCTCGACATGCTGCAAATTCCAAACATTTATGTAGCCAGAAGCTCCATAATACTTGCCTCCTTTCTCTCCTAAAATCAACTTAGCATGCTGTTTATATCATGCATTAGTCAAATTAGCCAACTTAATTAACAAAACGCTGCAATCAAGGAATTAACCAACATATTTAATTTAATTAAAATCAATGCCAGTATGCACGCGCGTGTTTCTGTTTAATTATAATTAATATCCACTCACCTCAACGACCGGGAATCCAGTTGGACCATTTTCTATAGACATGTCGTTGTTCCATGTTCTCAATATAGGGATGGTTCCTCGAGGACACTCTCTATTCAAGCGCCTTACTTGCGCCGATGATGATGCTACTGACGAAGATAGTGAGGATGCATTACTTTTCATTGCCTTCTCTCTGTTGCTGTCGCTAGGCATCATCTAGAATTGTAAATTCTTATGATGAGCTGCTATATATTGATCTAGACAGTTGTATGTGTATTTGAATATTGTATTGGATTTGTTTGTAGAGCAAGGAGAAGAATTAGGAACCTGAATGGTATGATTTGTGAGTGCCGGATGGTCAAATGCAGGCTGCTTGTAGATGTCAACGCAGTCGATAATGTCTCCGTCTTCACTCTGTTATTTCATTTAAAGAAATAATGATCTTTTTTTTTTTTGAAAATGGCAGGATATAGATATATAGAGAAATGTGAGCTAATGAATTAGGCTCGCGCCACGTAATTAATTAGTATGCAAAAGTGATTGAATTAACAAAACAAATATATAAAAGGTGGTCACAAGTTTACTTAACGACGCCACCAGGTACAAATTGACTTGGTTCGGTTTGGGTAGTAGTCTACTTTATCTATGGTCTTGTACCTTATTTGCAAAAGACCTAGCTTATCCTACTCATTTGTCGATAGTATACCTCACCTTGCCCATTACACATAAAGTCGGTTCTGGTTTCAGTTCTAAATCTGTTTCTTTAATACTTAAATATAATCTTTCTAAATATATTTCTAGGTTATTTTAAATAATATCCATTTATATTTTAAAATCATAAGTATGTATGTTATTGTTTATATTATTATATTAAAAAATATAAGTACAGACCATCACAACCTAATTATTAAATTATTAATATATTACTATTACAATTCACAAGCATATTTATAAAATATTTTTGGAAGTCAATGACATATAAATAAACAAATTAGTTTCTTACTTCACAATCCACAACTTCACGTGGTACAAGATTTATTTGAATTTGAATTTATTAAAATGGGTGTGCACATAAGATGTCACAAACAAAATACAATACATACTATATAATATATATATATATAATTAGACACCTAATTAATTACCTATATAAGTACATATAAGGGTTGATTCCGGATACCCAGTATATCTATCCTACTCATACCCTATTTTAGAGGATGGATAATAATGTTCATCTCATCCATACCCATAGGTAATATTTTCTATCTCATCCAAATTATGATTAGGTCAGTGGTACCCATGGATACTCTACCCAAGTTGCACTCCTACCACCAAGGGTGTAACCCAACTGGATGACATATTAGCCTTTTTGGCTTGGGTTCAAACCAGGAAACGAAGCATTTGTCTCGTTTATTAAAGAGAGCTTATATATCCCATTTGTATTAGGAATGTGGCCTCTTATTATTTAAAGTTAAAATTTTTTTAATAAGATAAAAAAATGTACTTTAGATATGCTGTAAATGGGCCAACTTCTATGCAATTGAATTGAATCCATACAAACCTCTTCAACTTTTAAGTTTTTGATGTTCGATGGAAAATCTAATTCATTCATTATATTTAACATCATTTATTTATTTAGAAGACTAAGTTTCACCTAAATCAAATATTGTAAGAGCCACATTTGGTCAAAAATAATTATTTTTGTGCGTAGATATGTTTAGATCTATTTTTATACGTATTAGAATATAATAATACTTTATATAGTAATTTATTTACATAGAAGTGATATTTGGATGGTTTAGATATTTAAAATATAACTTTAAAATTGATATGATCCAATGAAGTGATATTAAATAAGTGAAAGAATTCCTAAGATATTATAAATGATACTAAATACAATAAATAAAATAAAATTTTTGTCACTCATCAAAATATTCAAAATAAAAGATGTTACAATAGAAGATAAGTTTCATTGAAGCATTGCTCAATTGTGAATATAACAATTAAAAAATTAAACTCAACAATGACGTACCTGAGTGGTTCTGATAATTGCTTCAGGCTTCTTCAATGGTTTGACAAGCCTGGTTGTCCTGGAAATTAGATTTACTCCACCAGTTGCTGCAGCTCCATCAACTATGAGAAGAATACTCGAAATAGCCACTTCAAACCAGATGTTTCTTGCATAGCCTACTTTCGCCTTTGCCATCTTCTTATTTATAGCCACTAGTGGAAATCAACAATGACTAAAGAGATGAGCGATTGGAACGTTCTGCAGAACGATTGATCTAGAGAAAGAATGTTCCCCTTTTCTTTTCGTTTCTTTTTTTTTTATATATAAAAAATTAGAGCAGTTCATATACCAAACTATTTTTTGATTTTTGAAATTAAAAATATATAAAATTCCATAAAAATATTAATTTTGATATGTCATCACATTTTAATAAAAAACTACAAAATAAATAAAATGTGGTTACAGCACCTAAGCGCAACTTACCCAAGTTACACCTTGAGGTGCATATGATCAGAGCCCTTGATTATATATTTATTTATTTGCATGTAGAAGCAAGGAATAATATTTCACAAAATAGACTATGCATCGCGATTACATGTATATATGATTCCAAAATATAGCAATAAAAACTAGCTAATATTTGCAAGGGGAACAATTTAATGCAACTCACTGCGTACTACAACAAATTCCATTAAAAGTAACTATCTTATCTTTTAATTACATATAACGTTTATTTGTCATATACATCAATTTCCCTATATATATATACACGATTATGCATACATGTAGAGGCTTGATTATATACAATATATTTTACATATGCTTGACTTATAATATTCATTTTTTAATTTTATTTATTTAATCTTAATTTTTTCTTCATAAACATGTTTTTCTTTAATTCATACACGGAATTTTGTCATTTTACAATACTTTACATATTTATTTTTTATTTTTAAAAATCAACTTTTTTAAGGGGTGAAAATGACTTATATTCCCCTAAAATTGATGATTTAAAAATAAAAAATAAATATGTAAAAGTATTGTAAAATGACAAAAGTTGGCATATTAATTAAATACACTTAAAAATATGCTTATAAGGAAAAATAAACAATAAATGAAAATTAAATTTAAAAAATGAATATTATAAGCTAAGCATATGTACACTATATTATATATAATCATGACTCATATATATAGGTGATTAAGGGCGGTGACGCTTGCTTAAATATAATCAACTTTTGCCTTACATACAATCAAAATTAATAGTTAATATATTTATCTAGATTTGAGCACAAACAATCATAGCAAGTTTAGCTTCGAAATGAAATCAGTTGACTGTCTTTGATGCCAAATGTAACCAAATTCGAATTTGTTCGTGTGAAAAACTAGCCACTTATAGAAAGTTCTGTTTCAGTGGAAGTGTCTATCTAATCTCATTTCTTTTTCTAATTTTTAACCTTCTTAAAGTTAATTTAACAACAGAGTTTTTACTTTGTTCATAGCAATTCAAATGACAAATGATTTTATAATATATTATTTTAATGAGTCTATAAATGAATCTTAATATTTTTCATAATTGTTTATTTTTTATTGGTATTAGATATGCTATGACTTCTAATATTACAAATTAGCCCATTTATAATTTTCATTATGAAAAAAACATCTTGTAAATACCCTTACACTGAATTAATGAAATGGAATTTGAATTTGATTTATTTGGGATAAAATTTTCCTTTTCTAAATAAAATTAATGAAATGGACTAAGGTGATAAAGAAAGGAATTTAAGAAGAATTGAATGATGACATTTAGTAATCAATCCTTGAAACATAGCACTAATACCAGTGCTAGCTGCATGTACCTATGTTGGGCTTCGAGTCTTCAACCTCGTTAGAGAGAGCTTCTGAGAGGAAGACAACAGGCACATTAATATGTGCTACAGCGAGCATATTTATATACTCCAGTCATGCTTCGAGATTTGCCTGCAACAAGCGCGTCAATATTTTCGAAGGAGATCGACAAGATATCCAGCTAACTTTTGATTTTTGAATGGTAGAATTCGGCAACCATTGACCGATTCAGATCTTTTTTTTTTTTCTCTTTTTTTTTTTTTTTTTTTTTTTCAGATCAACACTGATTCAGTTCTTTAACAGTTTCTAGTGGCCTAGGAAATTAATTAAGATTGGACCTAAATGATGATTAAGTATAAAAAGTTGTTAGCACTAAATGGGATTACATAATTATTGCATAGATAAAATAGAGTGCATATTCCATAATTGGATGTGCTTCAATATTGCTACAGATATAATCGAGGATTTGAGTACTTATGTAAGTATGGAGGGACGATTTTTCAATACTTATGTAAGTATGGAAGCCTCCATACTTACTCTTCATTTTTAAAATTTGAAATATAATTATTAAAATCTAAATCATTGATGATGTTTAATACATTTGTTTTATCATGCTACCAAAAATAATTTTTATTAGAAACTTATATCTTGTAGAAACAGTGTCTGTTAAGAGTGAATATCTAATCGCTAAAAATTTTGAAAAATGTATGGTATATATAAATGTTTTCTATGTATGTAGGTTTTAGAAACTAAAAAATTCACATGGATAAATATTTAAAAATTAAAAAAACAAATGGTAAGAGAGACTTCAAGTTAGAAATGGCTTTTCATAAGCAATAAATGGTTGCATATGAAATATAATTAGATAGATGAAATATTAGATTAGTTTTGCTTTTATGACATTTCTCTTTTAGAAAATTTACTCCAATTATTGTACTTAGCATAATTTTTATTATCATAAAAACCATTGTGCACGACTTCTCTATAAATGTATAAAATTACTATAATAAAATAATTCAATACTAAATATCAATTTTAATAGTATTTTCAACGTCAAGGCCGTCTAAAATATTATACATATAAGTTACAATATTGCAATAACTTATCATCTATATTGAAGTTATATACTTAAATACATATTTTTCATGTTAAAATACTTGGTATCATATTTTTTCTTGCTCTATGATAAATAAATGCTTCATAATTAAAATGAACATAAAAATATTATCTGATCAGATACAAAGTCTAATAAAACATATCATCATCGTATCTATGCATTATTAATAGATTCACAGAATTCTTATGGCAAAATTACATTAGAAAATATTTCAAATGATTTATGTCAAATAAATGCTCAGTAAATGAATTAAATAATGTTTCATTAGATCTATATAATTTTGGACAGATCTACATGAGTTTCGTAATGAAATAGAATTATTAGACTCTTTAATGATTTGTGTTAATAAATGCAAAAATATTATCTAAGAGGATAAAATTAATAGAGTTTCATTAGATATACATAATATTTAATAGATCCATATAATTCTTTTTATAAAATAGCACTATTGGATATTTTTATCACTCTCCATCATTAAAATAGAAATAAATACACAATATATAATTCAGACATAAAATAATAAAATTTTATAAAAATAGTTTCTATCATATCCTAATATTTTCGAGTAGTTCTCACTCAATTTTTTAAAAATATTTTAGACATATTTTTCTATAAATTTAAATCTATTAAAACAAGAAATAAATTAAATAAATTAAATAAATTCCTCAAAATTCAAAAATTTTTCTTTAGAAGTCCTTTTCATCTCCTCGACAGCAACCCACGACCGTCCCTTTTTTATAAAAAAAAATGAAAATAAATAACCCTAAATACATATTTATTAATAGAATTTTTTCCAAATATACCTATTATATTTGATCATAATCTCAGATATACCTATTACGTTTGAACATAATCCTAAATATGCCCCCTCCATTATAATAATAAACGTGTCATTTAAATAAAACTTTTATGTTAAAATTATTGAAAAATTATGTTTTCATACAATCCTTATTTATTAAATTTTAAACCTCAATGCATGTCATCGATTGTTTATTCAAGTATATAAAATAACTAAATTTTTTATCGAACTTGAAATTAAATAAATAATTTTACAAACGAAATAGAAATGAAACAAATGAAAAATATTTTGTGGTCTGTTCAATTTATATGGGTAAAATTATATATCACTTTTGTTATTTTGAATCATTTGTACATAGCCGCATGTGCACAGTTTCATCGTGCACAGGAGGAGCACCAAAAGATGGTGCTCCATTATCTTCAACAAAGCGGCCATCGCCATCGTCGATACCCATTCTAAGTCCTATCCCTTGCAGTGACAAATTACAAGACCTTGCCAACCATTGTTTGCGAAAAAAAAAAAAAAACCATTCAACCACGCAGTCTGTTTTTCTCCTCTGGCTGCATCGTTCTTCTTCAAGGCCGATGAAATCAAACCACCATGTCCGCCGGCTATTCTTTCATATCCAATGCTAGGAGCCATTAATCAAGAAATCCAAGCCAAAAAATTGATTCGCTAATTGGAAGCTGCACAAGATTAGCATCCATAGTGTCGATCTTCATAATCTCCAAACGCAATTGTTGCCCCCTATTTAGTCATCTCATTCATCTCCATTAAAGTCGACGGGCTCCGACACTGCCACCAGCTTCTTCAACCAAAATCCATGGCTAGCGACAAGCAAAACGAAACTACCAACAGCAATCCTCAATCAGAAGCAAACTTCCATTGAATTTAAATCCAAAAAATCAACATCCATAGCTTTGATCTTGTTCATCTCCAACCACGATCGATGCCCCTATTCAAACATCTCATCCATCTCCACTAAAGTCGATGGGCTTCGATATTGCAACTAGCTTCTCTCACTGAAATTCATGGCCAACAGCCAGCTTCTCCGACGCAATCACATCGCTTATGTTGCTTACGAATTCAATAGGGGCATTCTAGGTATTTTAAAAAAATTGACCAACATTTCAGTCTCTTTATTAATTAACCTAATGGTTGGTGACGAAGTGGACCTACCGAATTTCATTCATCCATTCGTCCATCTGTACGTGGAAGGGCTAATATTTTCACGCATAAGAGCACTGTTAGCTGGGCTCTCTTGACAGGGCTCAAGTCGAAAATCCATCCCAACATCCACGTCATAACAATGGGCCTTTAACAGTAGAGTGTGTGAGCCCAAATTGGCGTCGACCCACGGCGACCTCATATATGACGATAATTGCTAGCGACCAACTTCTACGGTCCTCAATTTTGTTTAAAAAAATTTCTTAGATTCTTAATTTCAAACGGTCACTTTTCTTCAGCTATAATTTTTTAAAAATATTTTTATAAAACCTTCTAAAAATGATCTTTCATTTTAAAACTAAATTTGATCCATCTTTTTCTATTTCAAATTTAATTTCCTACTACATTTAATAATAAAAGTTTAAGTGATAAATTATAGTAATATATTTATTATTTTTATTCTATTCTATTTTATAATTCTAAGATAATTTAATTATCAAATAAAAATTAAGGGTCGTTATATTCTTCTCTATCGATAAAATGTTTCGTCCTGAAAATTAACAAAATTGAAAAAGATTGGTTGTTTATTCAAAATTTTATCCTTCTACTGTCAAGTTAGATCACATTCCAAGCCAGCATATCCGAAGTCTAGGGCCCGAATTCTGTTGGGAGAAGTTATTCTCCACTGTGGGTAGCCTTTAATTTGTCTACTGCTATTTCTTCTAGTGAACAATGATTGATATGTCAATAAATACTAATATATTTTGTAGTATTTTATACAAATTCAATGGATGATTATTAGATGTAAATATGAAATTCATTTTAAAATTTTTTCTTAATAGTATTTTGGAGGCGATTTGGCAATGGGCAAAAATCCATGACATTTTTTTTTAACAAAAAAACTGATGGGGATCCTTAATCCTAATCCACACTCAAATTATGTGGGGACCATGTGAGGATGGGCCATCAGAACCTTTATTAATATAAGACAGATCTTTATACAATTGTTCAACTATACGGGAGGGTAGATTTTGCTACCAAACAGCTTCTAAAATGCCTTCTCTCAGCGCATATTCTACTAAAAAATGATTGACTGTGGTGTTCAATCAAAGCTTCTAAATTATTGTCCTTTTTGAAGATGAACTCTCTGAATTTTTCTCTCTTAAAAAACAGAGAGACATTAAGGGTGCATTTAGTAAAACCAAAAAGAACTTTTTCATAAAATTACTTTACTTTTCAATTACTTTTATATAACTTTTCATATAATTACCCTACATTTTAATAATTTTTTCACATTATTCTGTACAACTACCATTTATTCTTAATTACTAATCCTAGTTAATCATATCACTCTTACATTTTTTTAAAAAAGATTTTACAACGAATTTTCTATATTTTATATAGATTACCAAACAATCTAAAAGAGAAGGATTTATTTACTTTTTAAAAATATGAATAGGTGGATTTTCTAGTTGCAACATTAAAACGAGGAGTTGATATTTCCTTCATATTGTTGCGAAGATTATTGGCCTGGAACAGAGACAAAAATTAAACTGAACATGACATATAATAAGATTAGAGTGAATCATCAATTTGACAATGTGAAATTGAATATCGTGTCCAACCACAATCAATCTGGATTTGATGAAGATGCTTTATCATGTACATAAAGAAAACTGATCTTCTATAGTCCTACAACCATTCAATAGCATACGATCATATTATGATGAGTGAATTGGCAATTGACCAGATTTAGTCAAAAGCTTAGATTATATAATATAATTAGTGAATTGAAGTTGATTAGATTTAGGCCAAGCTCGGTTGCTAGAAATCTTATAGGTAAATTATTAGGCAATGACAGTGAAAGCAAGCATAATAGTTATAGATGAGGAGATTTAGATTGAGGACAAACCATGAAGATAGAATTAAAGATTAAGGAATTAGAGAAAATTAAGATGTTCTAAAAGGAGAGATGGTAAGAGCTGTTTTAACTAACAGCGAAGACAACAAAGATAAGTGTTTGGGATTTTTATGTCGACTCTGATAACACTACTAAGAATTTCATTTTAACAGGTCGCTAGTAAATTATTGGGTAAGAAACTGATATTTTCCTCAGACTAGTGGTGGCTTCTCATCTGTTTGTCAACTTCTGCTTATATTAAGTTTCTGATTATTGAATTTTATTTTTCTTGCAAAAATATATGGCTATATTATTTAAGAATAGCGAGTTTTTTCTATTGTGGTATTTACAGTCATCTCAACTGTATTATAATCAAGCTTTGAGACATTCTAACAAATTTTTCTTTTACATTTTCACAAATATCTAAGAGAAATAACATACGATGGACACTTCCATAAAATAGGAGATTGATTCCACCAAACTTCTAACTAGCTTTAGCTGCTGTTGTACCCATGTGCTATGTCCATGCTCTATACTCTTGGCATCGTGGCAAGAACAACAAGTATTGAGATAAAGGCAAAGAGGGAAACAAAACAATATTGTTATATGATAGTTTTTCCTTAGATTATTGTTAGTCATAAAATTTCTTTTTGCGGGTGCTTGTCTAAAGTTAAAACTTTTCAACGTAATATTTTTTACTTTGTAACTTACCTTTTTAATTATTTTTTCACATTTCATTGTACAACTATCCTACTTTTCAATCATTTCTACACAATTACCCATACGACTAACCTATCTATTTTAACTTTATTTTTTATCATCACCCCTATGATACTATATCATTTTTTTCATTTCAAAAACTTTTACAACAAATAAATGTAGAGGGCGATTTGGAGCTTGCCCCAAGAGGCGGCCTCCCACTGGCTAAATTGTGCTTCTTTTTCCATCTGTGTTACAAAGGCAAATAAAAAGAAGATTAGCAATAAGTGAATGTTTGATTGTAATAAATTCATCCATTGCAGATAAATTAAACACTACAGAATGTAAATTCTACCATGAGCAGCATGTCCAGCACCTCTACCTTCGGATCCCCCAAGACAGTGACAGCAGCACAAAAATACAGAGCAATACCGGATGAGTAAAACTACCTTTTCCATGCTTAAGGGGTGTCTTCTTCCTCCTTTATACATTTCCCGTCCGGTTTGGGCGATGACCATGCCTGTTTTATACTTGTAAGTGGCAACCAAAACAGGAAGGCCGACTTTGAAAGGGAGGAAGGAAGTCCTTGCGTAGTGCTTCGTAAGACTCAAACGTGTACATGATACGTAAATGGTTTCTAGCAAGACGCCTGAATTTGTTATTCGAATTACGCACGGGGAACGCTGTTGTATCATCTGCACTGTTGATATGCATAATGAATCGAATTAGAATTGCGCATTGCTACCATTTTTCTATCCTTTAACTGCAGCTTGTTTGAATTGGAGAACGAGCTCAATGGCAACCATCCCAAGTTTTAATATTTTTATTTGTTAATTCTACCGCACATGCAATTTAAAACGCAATTTTAGTCATTCTAATAAAAGTCATATAAATCAGATAGTAATGTAATCTTAAGTAAATTTTGTAAAATTTATGTATGTAGCATATAAAAAATAATACTAAATACTTTTAATAATGTAAAAAGACTTTTTTAGACTCATCCGTATGGAGTACAAACAGCTAACCTTTCAGATTGTATAAATCTTACTCTCTCTCTCTCTCTCTATATATATATATATATTAGAAGCTTTTTCCAAATATATTCATTACGTTTGATCTTAATCCTTAATATGCCAACCAAATTTACGAAATTTCAGATATATTCACTACGTTTACAATTAATAGTAAAAAATGCTCTGTCTATGAGTTAACGTCGCTAATTTATATGCAAAATTATTAATATGCCCATTATATTTTGCATATAATTAAAAAATTGGATATAACTATATTTTGGATATAATCCTAAAAAATTTCTGGATTGCTGGTCCACCTGCCTTGCTGATGTGGCTAGACGGTTAACATGATTGGAAGATGATTTGAATGTTGTATGGTTGTGATGATGGGCCATTCCATAATTAAAATCTAGTGTGGTTATATTTGGAGTTACCCAATTTATCAATCTACATAAGATATTAAATAAAAAAAAATTCATATACATACAGACGACTGGTCGATAAACTTACCTATTTTGGACAGAGTCCGGTTTCACTGCAAACGTTTTCACGTTTTGTGAAACCCGCAATCCTAGAATAGTATATGTAAACCTAGGATTGTAAACCCGTACTGATTTTTATAATAAATAAAAATTTATGAAATATGTTATATTGATAAATGTGTATTAGAGGTTAGAATAATGCAATTAAGAATGTGATGCACGTGAATAGTACACGTGAATAGTACACGTGAATAGTGTACGTGCAAAGTAATTATGGATTAAGACATGTGATTAAGAGTTAATCACTTGATTAACCTAATCACAAAAAGTCAAAAGGAGAATTAATCACTACAAGACAAAATAGTATTACTTTTGGATATTTTAATCCAAATTTGGATTTTAGTGAAAAAATAGAAAAAAATTCATAATTTGCAATCCGGGCGTCGGAATTCGATGAAATTTTTTATGGATGGTTAAAAATACATGATGAACATGATGGATGGTATAAGATGTGATGAAACTCACAAATTAATGGCCAAGATGAAGTGTCAAATAGATGTTGAAAAAGTAACTTAACTTTTTATTAAATATACTTTGACTTTTTAATAAATAAATAATAAAAAAATAAAAAAAATTAAATGCAAATGCAGAAACATGGCAGGGACGTGCAGGGGGTGTGGAAAATGGGGCAAAACATCCAATGGCCACAAATTGATCATATCATTAATCAAGGGTTGAGATTAATTTGCTTAAAAATAATTAATTTTAATAAATTAAAAATCTAGGAAAAATAGGGCTGCCATAGGGTGGCTGGAGCAGGCCTAGGGTGGCTGCACAAAGCTCCATGCATTTTCAAAATTAAAAAGAAATACCAATTTATAATTAAATACCTCAAAGCTAGGGGGTAAATTCCAAATTGTTGAAAAATGCAACCCTATAAATAGGGCAGCAGGGTGGACGTCCAAGGCATCATATTCTAGCTCCACTTGAGCCATTCCAAGCTCCCAAAATACTCCCACACGTCCAAGGAAGAAGAAGAAGAAGAAGTTAGAGAGAGAAAGTGTGAGAAAAAGAGGCGTATCTCTACTTCGGGTAAGTGATTTCTACCCAAATTTCTTTTGAATATTAACTAGGGTAAAAATATTCTTAGATAATTCCTAAGCATGAGAAAATAAGTATAGATATAATGCTTAATTGGAATTATGCCAAAACATCAAAAATTTGGGGCGAAGATAGAGCTTTTGGGAAAATAACACATGATATGTGTAAATAATGCTCCAAAATTGATAAATGATGATTTGAGATGAATGAATATGATGTTGGAATGATGATATATCAATTTCATAATTTTTGGAATTAAGGATTACGCTTAAGTGAATTTATGATGATTTTTAGTATATGGAGAAAATAATTTTTTTTGGCCAAGTAAATGATGATAAATTCAAAATATAAGAAATGTCCAACGATATACTAGGCATAAGGTATGTCATGGTATTTTTTATTTTTTGAAAAAATATCAATTTTTGAAACCCATGAACAGTAACCACGGATGAACAGTGATCTGCTACAGTGAACAGCGTGATTTTGGAGAAAATTTTAGATTTATTTTTATATTTTATGAGGATATATGGATTGAATTTTTAAGGATTTATGGATAAAAATCCATATAAGAAAATGATGATCACGCATTTTTAAGGATAACCTCTATAAAAAATTATGATGGAAAATAAGGTCATAAATAAATATAAAATATGCATGATAAAGTATGTATATCCTTTTCACTTGTATAGAAAAAGGAAAGGAAATGATAAAGGAGTCGAATTAAAGCAAAGCAAAGGTAAGCAAGCAAACTTTTGAAAATGATTTTTATATAGTGCAACTATGGAATATGTCAAATTTGCTTTATTATAAGCAAATTCATATGGAAGTAAGAAGAAATGTTGAAGTATGTGGGAATTGAAAGATGAAAATGGTTGCATTATAATGGAAAAGGAAAAGTTTTGATTTTCAAAATAATATTTTGTTTTATCGAATGAATTTAAAATGATTTATTAAAATGTTTTGAAACGGATTTAAGGAAGGCCAACCAATAACCGATTTAAATGAAGATTTCTTTTAAATGACCAAAGGATCATACAAGCATATCTTCGTATAGAAGAAACTTAAGTGTTATGTGGACAAAGAATATGATATATATATATATAGAAAATGAATTATGCATTAGTATATCCTTTGTTCATGAAAAATCTAGAAACGAGAAGAAAAATATTTCCAAAGTCTTTGATTTCCAAATATTAAAATGTTTTTCAAAATTATTTTACCGATCAAAAATGATTTATAAACATTTGTTTAGCAATGTTTCAAATTTACTATTTCTCAAATATTTGAAATGTTTTAAGAATGTGTCATTTAAATGTTTTTAAAATTATTTAAGGTTGGTCATCCTTACAAAATATTTTTAACTTGTTAACTTGAGCTATGCCGAGTTATCAAGTTAGAGATAGAAATACAGGCCGAGGTCTGTACTATTTTGAAAGGTTATGCTAGCATCAGATTTTGAAAAGGAAAAAGACACAGATTAAGGTCTGTGGGGTTTTATAAAAAGCATGCTAGCATATGAACGTGAAGAATGTGCACATGAGCTATGTACTAGGTTTATTGTAGAGGATATGCAGACCGGACGCGGTTGCAAGATGGGCCCCCTCTACATAGGCCAAGTCGCTTCAAAAGGCGAAATGCCGGCGGCGCCCTCCCTTAAATAGGAGATGAACACGGATAACTGCTTAGCTCGCGAGTTATCAAATGAAATGGTTTCTCTCCTAAGTAGGAAAGAGTGATCGCTTGGTAAGTGTCACCTGCCAGACGGACAGAAACATCATGTATGTTGCATATGCTTGTTTTGAAAAGATTTTATGGAAAATGTTTTAAGGACATGAGAATGTCCTTGGAAAAAGGAAGTTTTATGAAAGCGTTTTTATGATTATGAAAAAGAGGTCTATATGTTAAGTTTGCAAGCATATGTTTTATGAAAGATTTTATGAACTCTCCGTTTTCTTTGTCTGGTGGCGGGCTTTGCTTTCAAATGATCTCAACAGTTGTTATTTGTTGGATCTTGATTTCTAATCTAAGGTGCGTTCTAGTTATACTGGATTTGACCGTGGGTCGTTTGGGTTTGGATTTTTGACCGAATTTGCTTGCATTTTGAATAGACAGATGAGTCATTCGTCTTGTGTGCAAGATTGAGTCATTCGATTGTAGATGATTAGTCATCTATCTTTTGTAAACACAAGATGGATTTTGGTACCATTTTCTTTCTGCCATTGTAGCCTTGGATTTTGAATGATCTGAATGGTTGTTCATTTGAGGTTCTTGAATTCTTATCTTGGGTGCCTTTTGATTCTGAATTCGAATCTGCGTTATTGTCTTTATTCTGTAGTTTGCTGGTGTGAGGGGGAATGATTGATGTTGCTAAAGTCATAGTCCATTTGAGAGTAGTTCTGATATTTTGGCAAAGGCAGTGGGGTTTTTGCAGACCGAAAATTATAGTATGCTTTGTGATGACCGTACAGCAGTTGGATTGAAGATATATATTGCTTGAGACAAGTCTATCTGAAAGGAGCAGGTAATTGCAGATGATCGTTTGATTATGTCCTGAAGTTTTTTGAATTGAATTTATATAATTTCTTTATGGACTTCTAAATTTATCATGGTTGGTATCTATCCATTGCGAGGTTAGGATTCCTCAAAATATTTTCGAAATATCATGCATTAAAATGATCAGGCAGTTTGCTTTTTGTTTTGTCAATTTCATTATTTTGTTTCAAGTAGGTCAGAATTTCTAGCAACTGTGCCTAATTTGAACTTGATAGCGGTCATTACGTCAAAGATTCCATCTTGATTGGAATTGAGGATAATTTACTTTCTTTGATGGATGTGCTCATTGGTAACTGGAATATGGTTGACCTCAGCATGATGATTCCATCCTTAGTTTGTCAGATCATAAAAGTATACAAGACATTTATTGTTGTTGATTCCTGCTTTGATAACAATAGATTGATCACGCCTCTTGTTTCGCCAAAATTGGCAGATTCTAGCTGTACATGCTTGGCTTTTTTTTATATATAAATCTAGAAATTGGATGTGGGTTCTAGATTTAGTAGTATGTTTCACTGTTAATCTATACATATTGTGTTCTTCCACCCACCTTGCTTGAAAATGCTATGCAGATTATGGTTTGCTTTTGATTAAAATATCTATTTGGTTGACTTTTAATCCCATTTTACTATTTTTTTAGGTAACTTTGTATTCTTTGGAATGACTTCCATTCCATTTTATACCCACTTTAGATTTTGTAGCCTGGAAGTTTCATTCCTTGCTTTCGTTTTTATATATGTATTAGATCAGTTTTCATTTATAATAAAACATTGGAGATCTCTCTGTTCATCTTAGATTTTCATTTTCCCTGTTACGTTTGGTTTGTCAGCGGTCTTGAAAGTTTTGGTTTGAGAGAGAGGGTAATCTCGATTCCTTGCAGCCTTGCTTATGTTATGTAAATACTGCTTCGTCTGTTTGGTTCTCTCATAAGTGCTTTCTCCATGAATTTTCAGCTTTGTCTTTGGCTCGAGATTTCAGTTTTCCTATTTTCAGTTTAGAATGATTATAGAGTCTATTTTTGTTTTGATTAAATCAGTTCCTGTACAACCCGTTTTGTTTTCTCAAATGATTTCTGTTTGGCATCATGGTTGTTCTATTCAACTTCAAGAATGTTCTTAGTTTGTTTGATTCCCACGTTTTTGTATGAATGTGAATAACTTGCTTTCTGTTTCGCTCATATGTCTTCAAGCATGAAATGAGAAAAACTTACTACAGATCACCAACCTGAGTATGAACTTATTTGTTTTACAATTGTTGGGGAATCATGTGGCTTTGCAAAACGTAGTTTCTGGTTTTAACAAATCTGTGTGCAATAAGATTCTCTTCATTGATCTTGAAAAAAACAAGCATAATTTTCTTTATTTGTTTGAGATCTGTTATCTGGTTACCTCCATGAACTTCTACAAGGCTGATTTGGAACCAGACTCATTATGGTTTTTTCTGAATTTATGTTTAGATCTGTTAACAACATAAATGTGTTGTGCTATTGTGTATCAAATTATCAGTTCAATTATTAAGAATTGCAGCTCCTTTCTATGCATATTGAAAAGAATACCTTTTAATTTATTAGTTTGTGTCTATGAGTCTATATTGGTTTGATTCACTTGGAGAAGAGTGTTGGAAATATGTGGAAAACAAGTTAAATCTATGTTTTGATGATTAACAAATCAATTTGAGTAAGTCTTGGCTACTAATATGTTTGTGGATATGTTTAAGGGATATACATTTTAAGAACATAAAGCATGGAAGGCCAAGTTGTTCCCCAAGTTGACTCCAAGATCGACTTCAAGAAGCCAAATCTGTCCAGAGTTGAAAATGCGAGAAGAGCAAGTGAAGTCGCAGGCCAAGTCGACTCCACTTGCGACTTGGGAAGCCAAGTCGCAGACGAAGTCGACTAAAGCATCGACTTCAGACGGGAGAAACTCTCGAGAGTCGAATTCGGGATAGCAAAGTGCCGAAGTCGCACCCCAAGTCGACTCCACTTGCGACTTGAGGTGAAGTCGCAGACGAGGTCGACTCCGACATGGACTTGGATCGGGCAGATGAGATTTTTCAGAAGACAAGCTGGATTAAATGATTTCAAGATCAAATCAAGTCTATCAAGACCAAGGAAAAGATTCAAATATGTTTCAAGATGAAATCAAGTCATAAAGACCAAATGAGTCCAATGCAAAGCAAGGTGCATGAATCAATCATGCAAAGATCAAACTCTCATCAAGATTCTCAAGGTTCAAGCCTATCCAAGATAAACCAAAGACAAGGACTTCAAGATCAACAAGATCTACAAGGATGAGGGATTATTTCAGAATGAAAATGATTAAGGAAACAAGCCAAGCAAGATAGAGGAAGATCAAATGAAGAACAAAGCATAGTTTGCAAAGAACAAGTCAAGTAGCAACCAAAGTCGACTCCATGATCGACTTGAGTTGAAGTCGGAAGCCAAAATCGACTCAAGACTCAGACTTGGAACTTGACAAGGTGAAGTCGCACCCGAAGTCGACTTCACCTGCGACTTGGGTCAAGTCGATGCCCAAGTCGACCCGACCTGGAACTTGAAGACGCGACGGAGAGGCGAAGTCGCACCCGAAGTCGACTCCATCTGCGACTTAGGCGAAGTCGCATCCGAAGTCGACTCCACCTGCGACTTGGGTCGCAACGGTCGGAATTTATTCGAACGTTGGCGCATTAAATGCGCATCACCTACCTTCTAACGTTCGGATTCCCTCCAAAATTATAAATATCATTCATGATGGACGAGGGAAGCATCTGAGAATCATTAAGTGTGCATAACTACCATATTCAAGAGCTCAAAAGAGATCAAACATTCAAAGAGGAAGAACTTCACTTCAAGTTGCAAGAGATATATTTCAGAATCTTCAAAGTCATTACTTCAAGTTCTTCTCTGCGCCAAACTGCTTCTACACAACTGTAAAGTGTAGTTTTCTTATTGTTTCCTTTGTTTGTGTTGAACTTGATTTAGTTTGAGGAACTAAGATCAAGTGTAAGCAAAGTAGTGTGTGATTGGAGTGTAACTCATCACCTACTTGTGCTGAAATTTGTTGATGCCCCCTAGAGCTGGAATCTAGAAGAGAGCAAGAGGCTCTAGTTGTATATGCCCCCTAGAGCTGGAATCTAGAAGAGAGCAGTGACTCTAATTGTATTGAGAGAATACAATAGTGGAACCCAAGTCACAATGAGTGTGAACTTGGAAGAGTGGAGTAGGGAGGTTGCCCGAACCACTATAAAAATCTTGTGTGTTTGATTTATTTATCTGCTCTCTACATTATATTGCTTTCCATTTCGTTTCTTTATTAAGGGGACTGGATTAATCCGGGGTTAAGTTTCTGTTTAAGTTATAAAATTTTTAAATACCCAATTCACCCCTCCCCTCTTGGGTTTTGCCATTAACTCGGGACCAACAAAGAGGATGTGTGAATGTGTGAGTCCATTGCAGCAAAAACATGGTGAATTGTGCATGATGGTGATAGTTTGGAATTTTCAAATGGAAGGTTCGAAAACTTGTAGTCATTTTATATGACTCAATCATTGAAATGTTGAAATTTCGACTTTGGAGAATGTAATGGCAGGTATGGTATATGTGATTTCACTTATGTGTATAGAAGAAATTCTGTTAAAAGGAGATTGTATGGTGCATTGCTGAATTTTGTACAGGTCTAGTTGAAATTGGATTTTCCTTATAAAATTATGTATTCTCACATGTATAAACGGACATGAAACTTGTATGCTAATTGTTGAAACAGAGTTTTTCCTTGTGATGACATATGTGTTCATATATGAAGATGGAACTCGTACAATTTGTTGAAATGAAAATGGAATTTTCTGTACAGATCATAGCCACATTAGAAATTGTTTAAACCAACCAAAGCGCAATCAAAATCCACCTAAATGAAAGGAAATGCAACCAACACTTTCAGGAATCCATTTTGGGGTGCAAAGGGTGCCTAAACCCTTCTCTTTTGCACAATTAAGCAACTTAACTTGAATCTGTAATCAAATTATGACATCATGGAATGGTAGGGGATATAAATTCCCTTCTTGACATGTCAGTTCTAGTTAATAGGTGCTTCATGTGATAACCAATCCTCCCCATATTCCTAGAATGGTCCAGTAATTTGTTTTCTTGAACAAAACAATGTTTCTTCTTGATAGTCAATATTCTTTCATCTGCTAGAAACAATCAGATGAAATTATGTTGTTTGTTTATATTCCTTTTTCTATTAGAGACTTACCTTGACAGAGCCATACCTGCCACAACTAGGGGTCCGGTATAAGAAGATGCAATTTTGTAAATGCCTCCAGGAATTTCTAAATGTAATTAGTAGTACTACAAAGCCAAGCCTACTAGAGAAATGTCAACTGGTTCTTTTAAACAACATTAAAGGCAATTCTAATAGTTTGGAAATGAACAAAGCCTTTTTTTTCTCTTGCCACTTAACAACCTTCTTCTTTGTTAGAATTCTGGATGATAAAGATTAAAACAAGTACAAGTTGAAGATGAATTGAACTAAGCCATACACTCATTTTTGCTCGAATTTGTTTAGTTTATTTGACACTGCTAAGCAAGGGAGAGTATCATTGGATTTTAACCAGTTTGGTTAATCTGTTTATATTTTTAAAATTTTTCTAGAAATATTTTATTCTTATTTGATGTTCTTAACCACAAATATGACTGTCATCTAATTACCATTGTAATTGCCTTCAATAACTGGACTATCAGGATGCCAATGGAGTGTCACCTATAAGTTGAGATGAAAAGAACTTTTCTGAGATTGACGATGTTTGATGTTTTTGTAGGTGTCATGCTAACAATTTGTGAAGCTTTTTTACTTAACTGTGATAATTTCTTACTTGGGGATGAAAGATGGTTGCAAATTTTAATTTAAAGCATGTTGTTGGATCTTTCATTTTTAACTTATAAATGCACCGAATAAACATTGTAAATCACGTGTTTATCTGTTTAATTTTATAAGGATAAGTTATTTGTTTCCTCTTGGAGGACCTCTATATGGAAAGTTGCACCGAGGAATTTTTAATACAAAATACTCATACCTTTATCTGTTATGAGTTGACTACTGTTATAGGATTTTTCTTTCCCTTTCTTTTTGAATATTATTCATGCTTATGGTGTAGGAGAATATTTGCAATGCTATTCGAAATCACTAAACGAGTAATGGCCCATTGCTACAAGAAAGATGTTCTACTTATTGATGATGTTTGATGTAATAAGCGATCGTAAGAGTTGAGAAGATAATGTGCACAACAAGGGGTGATCAGCTGTCTTATACTGATGATAGGAACTGAAGTTGTTATTTTCATGTTTTGTACTTTACTATTTTCATATTGCAAGCTGAAGTTAAAAT
The DNA here is from genome assembly GCA_030490835.1 of Annona cherimola. Classification (NCBI taxonomy): domain Eukaryota; kingdom Viridiplantae; phylum Streptophyta; class Magnoliopsida; order Magnoliales; family Annonaceae; genus Annona; species Annona cherimola. Next base: position 70,975,138 of record CM059976.1, read on the forward strand.
AACTTATAGTCCCTTCAGTCCTATAACTCCAACTATTGAGTTTCTATCCAAATTGTAATGCATCAATTAGAACTTCTAAAAAGTCATCTTAAACATCTCTATACGCATAATTCCATTTGCTCTCCTCATTTTTGTATCATTCCATAGTGATTTTATCGAAAATTCCATTTACCTTCTATAAATGTAATTTTTAGTTGAACATTAAATTTTCATAAACAAGTTCCAAATGACTGAAAAACTTTGGGAAATCATCCTATATACTTTTCTAGATATTCTAATTCATATACTCTGAAAACAATGTATAAAAATGGTTCAGAAGTTTAAAGTTTAGTTTGTACATAGATTTGACCTAGTTTTGAGACCTATCTTGACATGCTTGTTTGAAATTTTTTTACCAATTTAGATTGCTTTGAAATTTGTAGTAGTTCTTAACTATATATGGTACTTTGATTATGCAAAGTTTTATAATTTTTTGAGTCATTAAATAGTTCAAACGCACTGCTGAAATTTTTGTTGGCTTTGAATAGGCAGCCCTGTTTAGATGCATTTTTCAATGGTATACTATTTCTATTTTGACAAACTATCTTCTTCATCTTAAAGTATATATATACATCTTACTTTGTGCCAATTTCTACATTACGTAGACTTCATTTAGCTATGTTTCAAGACTCAAAACAACAAAAAATTCAACTTGAAAGTGCACTTTCAATGCTATGAAAGGTGAATTTTGCAAACCATTGAATTTTTTCCAATTTAACATTTCACACAACTTTCATAAAGAATATTTAACTTGTTTAATGCTTACTTGTTATTAAATCATATTATTCCTCGAAATGGGTATTGGATGGCAAGAAACATGTGTTTCTACAATAATAATGTAACTTTATCTTCAACTTTCTAGTAGGTTGGTCCTTCAAAATTTTTTACTTAATAGTTCTGGTCATTGTCCATAATGTAGACTTTTCCAAATAAAAACGGTAGTCACATGATTATGAACACTCGACGAATGATATGACCACTCAAATGATGGGTTTTAAGAAAGCCAAATGAAATTGTTTAGTGTACAAGGCTAACATTAGTTGTAGTTAGTGCACTATGTTCTCATGCAAACTTTATGTTAGTTGGTGCACTAATCTTGTATGGCCAGCCTTAGTGTAAATTTTATTTCTTTCCATGTGGAAGGTCACTAAATTTTCTTAGCTTCTGGTCAATGCCATTCAATGTTGAGACTCTTAGCTTTGTTAAGATGGAGTTTAATCTGTTTAAGTTCCTTCTTTCTCTTGGTTTGTGAATTATTATGTGTGACCTTATTTTTGACAGATCCATTTGTAATTCACATAAGTCATTGATGTGTCCGATCAAAGAATGATGAATGATGAAGCGTTAATATTTATCACAAATAGTTCTATTGTGTTGTCCATTTCTATTGATTATATGTGTGATTTCACAGCATATTTTCTAACATTGGTTGTTGTGGTCTTATTATTTTTGCTGCATGTGATATACTCTCTAAATAGTAGTGCATATCACATATGTTTTTCATGGCTTAAACTCAGAAATAATATTGACAATGTATGTTTCAATTCATATTAAAGCCAATTTTATATCTTTTCTTATTTATTTATATATGGGTTAGAGTAGGCCCGTATCAAGTTGAAAATAAAATTGTTTTATCCTATTTATTTTTTGAGCGATAGATTTTGTATTGTAATTGAAATATGTATGCTCTGCCTTTTCCATGTTGTTTTCCATAGAAAATATTACTTTCTGCGTTTTGATTTTTTTAGTCACTTAACTGTGTATTCATCTTGTGTTTCTTTCAAGAATCTGCGAAATGAAAGGTTTGTATTCTGTTTAATACTTGGAAATGAATGTTTGAATGAATGAAGTCATTAGCTTTTTGGATTTCGGACTTTGTTAGAATGCTTAGTATGATATTGATTCTTTTCCTTTTGTGAACTACAATACGAAAAATCTTACAGTTGGTATATTACTCAAGCTCTCATTTGAAAAGGGATTATTAAAACCATGTATAGGGTTTTAAATTTGTCAAGTTGCATTAGTTTTAATGTTCAAGCTTGTAGCATGCAATTTGAGATGTTCAGAAAGATATAAAAGTCTTTGATTTACATAGAGCATGACCGAAGGTCAACATGAACATACAGTGAGATTTTTCTAGCTAATCCACTTACATGGAAGCAAAAATTGTGCATGTTCTTGGTAAGTTTGAAAAAAAATAATATGAAACAATCACCAGAAATAGAAATTTTAGTTTTCAAAAAACTCATTTTGGATGGAGAAAGATTCTAAAGTTCCATGTATTTTGCACATGGATTATATCAAAAGTAGTCATGCTAGTCTCAAGTAACTAATTCAAAGATGACTTGTTTATTTCTTTTTCTGTCTTAGTTTACTAAGATCTTGTTACTTAGATATATGAAGCACTACTTAAAGTAAATATAACATTTTTTCTTCTGGAACCAATGTGGAAAGAAACCTATTATGTTGTCTATCTGTTGCTTGCTGAAAATCATCTATTTGATTAATATATTGTTGATTGTTGGGCAGCAAAACATAACTTAGTAAATGGTTCCCTTTCGAGTCAATTATTGGTTTCATTTTTGACTTTTCCTTTCCTTTTTGGTGAGCATTTGCCCATATATGTTGTTAACAGGCTGAGCATGTGAGCTTTCCATTCCTTCTTCAACAAGATAAGCTCAGAACTTTATCCCTAGTAATCTCTAACGATATGTAATGTTCCATATTATCTCCATTATGAACATATCTAAAATGATCGTTGAGTGGTTCTGTAGAAGCTTGCTCAATTGATGGTTCTACCTGTTTCGCTTCTTATTAGTTTAGATTCTAAGTAAACGAATTCTTTTTTTTTTCATATGACATAACAAATATTAAGCTATTTACTAATTGTACTATCTTCTGTCTGTTGCTGTGATATTTAATGATGTTTTTGTTGCTTTTGATGAATGCAATTCTTTTTTTGGTTTTTGATTGGAATTTGTTTCTGACAGATGTCTTCTGTTTCCATTTGTGTTAATTTTTTTAGTAGTCATCTATGCTCATTTTCTAGTGGAACTTGGTCCTGCTCAACACACTTGGCATTTTTGTTTATCTTCTACTTAATTTCTTCTATGCCAGATATGATATTTTGATATTTTCGGTTTTTTTTTTCATATTAACACAGGTCGTTGAATGTTTTCTTCTTAGTTGAATTTTTTGGATGAAATATGTTTCATGTTTATTTTGATCTTTATTAGGCTTAAATGATCTTGATGTTTGAGTGTCATCGTTCTATGTAGTTTGCAAGCATGCATGGAATAAGAGTTGACTACAGCATTGGCACATTATGAAATACATTCCAATTCAAGGCCCTAAAACCAAAATAGCATGTTTTCATACAAACTAGATAGTAATGTGTACTTGTCACTTTGGTGGAGGGAATTGCGTATGAATCACAAACTTAAAGAGATTTCAAGGGAATAGTGGACACTATCACTAACTGTTCTAAAGTACCCTTCTTTAATGGTTTTCAAAACTATGTTTTATCTACGACTGCTGAATGGGGCTGGGCCCCAACTGCACCCACTTGCTTTGTTGATATACTGTAAACATCTAAAACAACGAAAATGTTTTGCAATCCAAATCACTATGTGAATATAAATATTAATGCACAAATATCTGATTCTAACATTCTATTCATGTTAATGGATGTCCGTAAGGACTATCAGTGAGTGTGAAAAATTCAATTTCCAAGCTTGTTTCCTGCTGCATTAATGTTGGCAGGCGATCACGAAACCTGTGATTAAATTGAATTGCTGATAAATATTGAGTGTAAGGTAATAATTTATGTTTTACATTTTGCATTATAGTTTTAAATTCTGAATTTCAAAACCTTTAAGTTATTTCCAACAAGAGGGGCAATTTCATGCTCTTTAAGTACTATATCCAATATATGACAGTGAAATCTCCAAATTCAACCAATTAATTTAAACCTCATGCCTAGCACAGTCTAATTAACATGGACTAAGGTTTGTTGCATTTTCTAGAACCACATATAAATATATATTTAGGATAACAATGGAAAATGCTACAAAAGTCTCCCAATTCATAGGATAAATGAAAATACAACCATTGTAATAAATCAATAAAATTTGCACATCCAAAATGCCTAAGAATGGGGAATGTTTGACGCATGTTTGCTGCATATCAACAATTTGCAATGGAATTTTAAAGTATGGAACCTCCGATCATGATATCTTTGACTGCATTGTCAGTGGTTCTTATTTAGGTATAATCTCCTATGGGAATATGATCTGTTTTAGTAGGTTTGGGCTATTTTTTTTGCCCATGGTTTGACCCAACAATTGAATGTGATTGGGCAGGTGGATGTCGGATGAAATCTGATCTGTTGTATGGTTATGACGAATATGGACAGATGCTATTGTGGCTGTTTGGGTCAAATTGCTTGTCCTAATATGAAAAATGTAATCGGATACAGGATATCATTCCAATAATAGGTATACCTATTGAGGAGTTTGATGTTTATGTTGCTACATAATGATTGGAGGATGCAGTTTGACAAAACTAACATAATAATTTCAGTAATGAATTGAATAAGACTACGGTGACTGCACAAATCGGCACAAAGTTCTCTACGTTTGCTGGCAGCTAATGGTAATTTGCTCCTATTTTACCATTTCAGTGAGTTGTGTAATAGAGTTCATTCTTGGTCTAGTAAACTTATCACCCCCAAGATTTCATAAATTTTGATAAAATTTAGCCAAAGTTTAACCAAGTTTAGGTTTCATTTCAATTGAATTGAGCTGGTAACGATGATATTTGTCAAAGTATTGTTTTTCTCATCCAAAAACATCACCCATACCACTCAAAGTATTGAATAAGCATTTGGATTGCTGGTACTTAATCATTTTAGGCACTCATTGAGATAGCATTACTCAAAATATTGATTTTTTAATTTCAAATACGGTGGTTAAGTATATGGAAGTTGCTTCCATTTTTTATTTTGCAGAATTTTGTAACTCCATCATATTGACGATACATTGAGTCAATTCTTTACATACGATAAATGTTTTAATGTTCAGGCTTTCATTTGCGCTAAATTTCTGAATGCAATGTTAGAAATCAAGTTGCTTCATATCATGTGAAACACATAGAAGTTACTTTCATAGTTAAATTCATAGTATTCATTATTTTCAAATAGTGACTAGGCACAAAAGCTCATTGTTGATATAATTCACTGCTATTTTCATGTTTAAAATGAGTTTTGTAAAATTTCAATTGCAAAGATTAATGCCTGCTGCAATGTCATAATTTTAGCCTCCTGAATTACATGGAATTATTTGATTCCTTCTTTCTATTTATAAGAGTCGTCTAAGAATTTTGCAACTACCTTCCATGACAGATTTACCGGCTCCCGGTTTTTCGTGTCAACTGGATAGAGAGTGACTGGGAGGAGGAAGCTGACAAGGGAGATAAAAAAGGAGAAGCTCGGTATAATAAACTGCTGATTGCCTCTTGTTTTAATTCATACACTAGCCATATAATCCTAGAATTGATTTTCATTTTTCTTAGTGTTGAATAAACTATTTTCTGCTGGCATTGTCTGTTTGCATGTCATGTCTGTCTTTTATTTTCGATTTATAATCCACTATCTGATTTCATACTCATGAGCATGATGCAAGGTAATCGGATTCATCCTCATTGATTGACGAGTGACATGCTATGCATAATGTGGTTTGCTTTTGATTAAGATATTGTTTCCACCGGACTGAAACTGAAGAAAATGCATTTAGGCGAATACACTAATGAATGAGATTTGGAGTCGCCACCAGTTTTTGAGGAAAAACTGAAAAACAATATCATATCCAACTAGTCCACATCAGAGATTCTAGGGAAGTTTCTTAGTTGTACAAAGGGAAGGGTTTAGGCACCCTCTGCACCCCAAAATTGGGTTTCCATAAATGTTTATTGCATTTTTTTCTCAGGCAGATTTCATTGTACTTTGGTAGGGTAGAGAATAGACTTCTAGAGAGTGAAAGGTTATTGTGCTTCTGTAATCCAGCAATTTGCTGTAATTTTTGATAAAATTTGGATTTTTTGTTCATTGTTCAAAGTTGCATTTATCAAATTGTGCTGGATTTTAGACGGGCTATTTGTCTTCTCAAAGTTGGATGTCCAGACGGCAGACTTACTTGTGTAAACTAAATTGAGAGTGGATGCTGTGGATTTTTTTTCAGCATTGTTCAGGTTTTTTTTTATTTTTTATGGAAAGCATTCTTCAGGGTTGAGTGATCAAAATCTGTGGATTTCATTTGCCAATGATGCTAAACATCATAAAACCTTTTTCTGATATTTGGGTTTATTTATTTAGCTAAGTAAGAACCTTTATAACATTTGGCCCAAAGAAACATGGCCTGGTTGATTACAAGAAAAGAGCAAAAGAAGAGACATGTTCTATCAATTTTTCACTTACACATCAGACAGGTGATGCATCTGTGGCAAGGCAAGAACAAACTAAAATGGAGAGAGAATGGGCATATCTTGGTGGCATTCCTTTCTTCCAAGTAATACACTGATGACTGGATCAAGGAGAAAAGACTGTTTATGTAGGTTTTGTTTTACTGTTACTTTTGTAATTGGATATGCAGTTGGGGGATGTTTATATGATCTGTTTCAAGTCTGAATGTAGCATTTCTGGAAAATTTGTGTGGGATTTTTTCAAGTAACATATGATTCGTTAAGGAAATGAAAATAAGGGTGTTGCATAAGAATGAACTTATGTTAGAAATTCTTCTAAGATTGACTGATCATAAGTTGTCAGAAGCTGAATTTTTTGCAGCACCATTCTATACATATTTTCTGCATTTGCTTGTTCTTTGACTTGATATCTTTCTCCTGCTATCACCGAGAGAATTCCTCTTGGCTCTGCCCTTCTTTCCATGGAAGAAGAAGAAGAGTTTTGAAAGAAACACAAGAAAATAGGCAGATTTCATATTTTTCTCATTCTATTCTAATGCATTTCGGGACTGTGGGGTCACTATTGATGGTGTTTCGCCACTTCTTGATACAATATACTGTCTTTTTTTTAATTTTTTGTATGCTTTTGATCCACATGTGACAATTCATGAAGCGAGGTCATATGGAAATTTTTCAAGCATTTGTTTCCTTTTGCTTTTTAGGAGAGGGATTGGTAAGCATCTTCTCAAAGCCTCGGAGAATCTATTTTGTCAAATTATAGATTCCAAGGAAGTATACCTACATTGCAGAATGATTGATAAAGTTCCATTAAATCATTTATCAGAAAGCAGGCTATGAAGTAATTAAGACAGATAGTATCTTCATTCTGTTAACATTTCAGCGGCGGAAGCACTTGATGCGCAAGAATTTAGCCGTATAACTCAAATTTAGATTATTTCCTTGATGGGTCTGCTAGAACCATGTGGCATTGACATCTGATAGCAACTTATAAAAGAAGGTACAATTTCTGACTTTCCTTGAGCTGCACAGAAATAATTTCATTTGCCATTGATATGAGGCATTCCTCATGTTTACATGCTTATGATGTAGTTGTATATGATACAATTGTTGTGAAATCAATGTAACATAAGATGCATGTGATTACTTTTTGCCCCTCTTACCACATTTCAATTTGTTTCTAGATTTGAATAATATCTGTGTTATTGTAATTATGTTGACCTTGTTATCTGTATCACCGTCTCAATTTCTTTCCACGGAGAACAAGAGCTGCATGTAGGAAACTTAAGTGGAAGGAAAAAGAATAAATATAGTTGAAAAGAAATAAGAAATGGGCTTATTGTGCCCTTTGTGATGTATAAGAAGGTTGTCTTGAATTCTGGCCAAGGTGGACGTTGTGACCGGCAGTATGCGGGGCTCCATATCCTTTTGTTACCTCTTTTTCTTTTTATTCCAGTTTACTTCATGAAGAGCCATGTAATGGCTAGCAACAGTAGTGGTATGATCTACAACATGCTTGTGGTATGTTCTATGAGAAGGGCACCAGTTTACAACAGTTGCGTGCTGGCATGCCTTGACATCTCCTCAGATTTAATCTTGCTTCTGTCAAGCAGCTAGAGACTTTCGAATACTATTTCTATTTTGACAAACTATCTTCTTCATCTTATAGTATATATATACATCTTACTTTGTGCCAATCTCTACATTATGTATACTTCATTTAGCTATGATCCTGGACTGAAAACATGAATGAATTCCGGCTTGAATGTGCAATTTCAAGGCCATGAAAGGTGAATTTTGCATATCATTGAATGTTTTTCAATTTAACACTTCGCACAACTTTCATTCAGAATATCTAACTTGTTTAATGCTCAGTTGATGTTAAATCATATTATTCCTCAAAATGGGCATTGGATGGCAAGAAACATGTGTATCTACAATAATAGTGTAACTTTATCTTCAGCTTTCGAGTAGATAAGTCATTCAAATAGGCTGGTTCAGGTCATCCAAAATTACTTACTTAATAGTTCTGGTCATTGTCCATAATGCAGACATTTCAAATCTAAACGGTAGTCGCATGATTATGAACACTCGACATATTCGTAGGCAATTATTCCTTAATTTATGGACATGAGTAATTGGAGATCTCCGAATGGTTATTTCATTCAATGAATTCGTAGGCAATTATTTTATCTAATGGAAATCATATGGATTAGGTAATTCCAATTCAGGCTGGAATGAAACATTTATTGGTGTTATTTTCATAGAATAATTTCTTTCCATTTCATTCATAGGCGGTTCTTTAGGCCAAACGGTTCCGTCAAATTCCAATTTGTATACATCCTTTTTCAGATTAGGTAAATACAAACAAACAGAGTCTCTAAGGAAAGTCATTAATGAAATCTTATATGGTTTTTTAAAAAATTATTAAAAAATCAATTCATTACATGAGATCAAATATCAACAAATAATAAAGGTAAGCAAGTTGACACCCAAAATAGACACAAACCTTTTGAAAATATATAAAAATGGAAGCATTGAGAAAGAATTATTGGATAACAACATTGAGAAATTTTAAGCCAAAGCAAAAGTACGAGATCCTATTAGAAAAATCATCGGAAAACAAAATGATGGACATGATCTAGGCTAGTTAATGGAGGCTTATTGCATGATGGGCAAGGTAGGGAATAATATCTAAGAAAATTAATTCAATTTTCTGCTTTGAATGAATTGCAGTTGGTTTGTATTCTTATTTTTATTTTTAATTTGGCTGGTTAGTGCCTGTTTGGATCTGTTTTTAATGGTTAGATTTTCATTCTCATTCTAGAGGGTTCATGCATATAAAAATACATTCACTCACATCTAATCATATATGCAATTACTCTATTTTAGATTGCTTTGAATGTTTTTGTGTTGCTGATTTTTTCTGTCAATAATATTACCATGACAAGTCAACTTGAATGTCTTCTCTTGTTCATGTTTTCATGAAAGAGTGTTGAAATTTGTGGCCTGATGATTGAAATAAGAATCTCTTTAAAGTAATCTTTTGCGGTTTTTGTCTGAATTGGAGCAAATAATTTGTTTTATAGGGAATTCTTGGACGAGCGAGGCTATTGCAGTGAAGACTCATTGGATTGTGCAGGGAAAAGTAAAATTTTTAATTTTTCATTGAAGATGCTTGGAATTTGTGGATGAAGAGATCAGAAACTTATGTTCGTTAGTTTTGATTGAATTATTGTCATGGTCGAACTTTGTTTTGATGTTGTATTAGCATTGTATTGCAAACACGATTCCACTCTCGCGTATAAAGTAAAATTCTGTTAAGAGAAAGTTGTTTGCTCACACACGGATAATTGAATGGTTGATGCTCAATTCAGACTCACCTAAGATGGAATGCTCAGTTCAATTTTGATCATTTGCTGCTGAAATGAGTTTTTCTTGGTGGATGTATGTGTATTTATATATGGAAATGAAACGTGGATAGTTCGTTGAAATGGAATGCAATTCCCTATACAATTTACGTCACTATTTCGAATTTTTATACCAACCAAAACGAAAAATGAAAAATCAGGTTGAGTAAAAGGGGAACCAACAAACACGTATCGGAACCCGTGGATTCTTGGGATGCAAAGACTACCTAAACCCTTTCCTTTGCATAACTAAGAAACCTACTTGGAATCTGTAACGGTAAAAAATGGGATGTTGGCCTGTAGCATGCTAAATTGAAAATTTATTTTGAAACTTAGATAAGAATCTTACGGTTGCTATGGGTGCAAGAATTATATCTTCCACTACCCGTTGTTATTATTTGAAATAGGATTACTATACTGATGTATAGGATTCCAAGATCTGCCCAACTATCATTAATTTTAATGTTGAAGACTGTAGCATGCAATTTTAGTGGTTCGGAAAGATATAAACGTCTTGTATACACATTGAAGACGACTCAAGGTCAAGAAGAACATGCTGTATATATTACATGTAGCTAACCCACTTAGATGGAAGCCAATATTTTGAATGGATTTGGACAATTTGAAAAAATTAATATGAAACAATCACAACCCATTATTAGAAATTTCCTCTTTTTAATATGCTCATTTTGGATTGAGAATGATTCTAAAGTTTTTTCTATTGTGCACGTGGATTATAACCAATCTCGGTAACCACTGTTTTCGATTCTTGCATTACAATTGAATTATGACTTGTTCATTCCATACTTTTTCTGTCCTAGTTTACTTAGATCTTTTTACTTAGTTATATCAAGCAGTACTTAAAGTATTGGGAACATTTTTTCTTCTGGAACCAATGTGAAAATAAACTTATTATGTTGTCTATTTGTTGCTTGATGAAAATTCATCTATTATTCGTGAGGAAGCTGCTAAACATCAGCATTGGTTTGTGGCCTTTTTTATTTGTTGTGGTTCGCTATCCTATTTCGTAACTAAGTCTCAATCCTTTTCCTTGTGCCATGGTAAATATATATCATCGAAGCAATATATTTCTGATGGACTGAACTTGATTGGGAATGTGTTTGCAGTGCCAGATTACAAGAAAAGGAGTGCACGTATTGGGTGGAAGAAAGTAGAGCCTTCTTCCAAAAATCCAGACTTAGTAGGTAATTATCAATGAGGTAATTATCAATGACCCTTTACTGTTCTTACAATTTGCCACGAGTCCTTGCCGAATGTGATGATGTTGCCAAAATTTAGAATAGCCGAAATGTAAGTAACTTGTCCGTCCACAACAGATTCTAAGTTAGGCTTTGTATTATCCTAAATAGAAGTCATCCTACACGTCCGTTGCATTTAGTATGATCATTTCCCTTATAATCATGTGAAAACTAGGTTTCATCCTCATTTTACTTGTGTCTTTTGTAACTGGGTTTAAGGGATAGATGAGCTAAATATATATTAACATCAACATTCACATATCCCTTGAATATGTTCAACTTTTGGGTTCTAGTAAACAATATTGATAACGGAATTTAAATATTTTTAAGTACTCACAACCATTGTCTTAACGTATGTATTTCGTTGATTGGGTCTAGCTTCATATAATTGACAACATCTCAATATAAAGGAAGCTCATTCGACGATCAAATGGAAACATGTGGACCACAGAACGGTTTGGGTGGTGGACATGAAGGACGTGGCCAAAATGAAGCCAAGACCATCAAACCCTGTGTTGGCCAAGAATTTGAATGTGAAGACCGGGCATGAGAATGTTACAATGACTATGGCAAACAAATGGGGTTTAGCATCCGCAAGGGTCAGCGACGTATTTGATCTTCTACTGGTGATGTGGTTTGGAGACGATATGTATGTTCTAGGAAGGTTATTCTAGAAGTGCTCACCGCAGCGACTACAATGATCCGTCAGTGAATAAAGCAGGCAAACGACGCCAATCAAATCGAGTAGGATGCGCGGCGGAGATGGTTGTGTCGCGTAAGAGGGAAGGGTCCTGGACGGTCGTCCGGTTTGTCGATCAACACAGTCATCCTCTAGCGGCCGCGGAGGAATGTTTGTATCTTAGATCACACTGAAAGGTCGATTGTGACACCCATCATCTCTTGGATGACTGTAGGACAGTTGGCATTGGTCCTTCTAAAGCATATGACTTGCTTCTGCCATCGGCCGGCGTGGTGTGGGGAACAACTTCACTCGTGGAGACGTCAAGAACTACATGTGTCGGTCCCGCAAAGGAATCATTGAACGTGATGCACAATGCATGTTCGACTATTTACAGGCAAAGCAAAATGCAGATCCTAGTTTGTTTGTTTCGGAGATGAGGAATGACAAGGGTCAACTAACGCACATCTTCTGGGCTGATGGAAGATCTAGACTTGATTTTAAAGTATTCAGGGACGTCCTTTGCTTTGATACAACGTACAAAATGAACCGGTACAAGATGCCGTTAGCACCCTTCGTCGGAATGAATCATCATAAACAAACCACTATTTTCGGTTGTGCACTCATGAGCGATGAGTCTTTCGAATCATTTACATGGTTATTTAATCAATTCAAGGCTGCAGTCGGAGGGGCAAGTCCGGTGGCCATCATCACAGATCAAGACGCGGCCATTACCCAAGCAATTGCTGTTGTCTTTCCTGAAGCAGTCCATAAATTCTGTTTGTGGCATATCTTACGGAAGATTCCTGAAAAGTTAGGATGTGTCTACAATGAACATTCCAAATTGAAAGTTGAATTCGAGCACCTAATATACCAGATAGGTAGCATAGATGAATTTGAAGTGCGTTGGCCACGATTCCTTCAATCATATGAACTACAAAGCAATAGCTGGTTATCCTCCTTGTATGACATACGAGAAAAGTGGGTTCCTGTATTCCAGAGAAGTACTCGATTCATGGGCATGTGCACTAATCAAAGAAGCGAGGCCTTTCATGCAATTCTGGATGGATATATAACTCGACACACTTGTCTGCTCGATTTTGTGAAACATTTCGACAAACTTTTGACCAGACGTCGTCAAGATGAGGTGTTGGCAGATAAAAGAACTCGCGAATGCCCACTTGTGCCTAAGACATCCATGGCTATGGAAAAGAGCATTTTTGAACAATACACATGTGAATTTTATAGAGACACAATATAACCAAGCTCGAGGCGGATGAGGATAACATCATTTATGAAGTGAATAATCCGAGCAAACAACGTGAACGATGCATAATTGAGTTCAATATTCTACACAACTTTGGGACATGCACGTGTTTGATGTGGGAGTCAACTGGAATTGTTTGTCGACATCTATTCGCTTTGATGCGAACACTCCATATGCAAGAGATACCTCCCAGCTTCATTTTGCAACGTATGGGTAGAGACCCTAGAAGGGGCATTCTGTTACCCAAATTGCAACCACATAGTGCGACTGTAGTCGAGGATCGACTCATGGCATGTTTCCGTCACATTCATATGCTAATAGTGGGCAAACGTCATATTCCTCACTATGCTTATCATCGGGCAGAACAATTATTGAATGAGGTTCAACATATGATTAAGGTGTATGATGGTAATCCTGTTATTACTCCTAACAAAGGTGCAGAAGATGCCATGGATATGGATGGAGACTATTCAAGTGAAGACCTCAAGAACCCTCCTCTTGGGCTAGGAAAAGGCCGACCGGAAGGGAGCACGATGCAACGTCGTCTGAAGAAAAAAAACATGAATGAATGAATGATCACACCTTTGTATCAATTTAAGTACTTTTTCTTTTGAATGTTATTTTTTTTTGGTGAAATAGACTGACAACGATATTATGCCAGTAAGTAGGTAAACGTGAACTCTTGATAATCATTAACAGGCTGATTTCTTCATGGATACTGTTACACAATTGCTGGCATCATGACATAAGTTATTAATTTGCCTAAATAACTTACTCAGGTAAGGAGGGTCAAGTCACATGCTATATTACTGTACTATCTTCCATAGCCTTGTGTTTGTCTACAACTTGATATCTTCACTACAGTCTCATTTTTTTATGTTCTGCGCAGGTAGAAGGAGTCAGATCAGGTTCGATATGGAAGGAGATGGTGGGACCCCACCTAAGCCTAGGGAGAAAAGACTAGAGTCATCGTGTAGCTTGAAAGCGATGCATACTATAATACATGAGCTATCAGAAGATCAACGTGCTGTTGTGAAAACTCTCGGATTTGGAGGTCTTCTGTCCTTGGAGTGCAGTAAGTATTGCCCCTAGCTTATTCGATGGCTCGTGGAGAAATATGATATCCACACATGCATGTTCAAGTTCAACAATGATGTCTTCTCCATGACGGACCGTGATGTGGAGCTAATTCTAGGACTCTCTACCCGCGGCGAATCAGTGGAGCCTCTCAAATCCCGTACGAGTGTTCAAGCTCTTTGTGATAAATATGAATTGACAAAGAGGACAACCGTACTGCATGTCAATCGCTTCCTTCCTGTAATACGAGAGGGTCGATGCGATGATGAATTTCGATAGGCATTTACGCTGTGGGTGCTCGGCATATTTTTATGCCCCATTTCGAATGGCCGAACTCGAGATTTTTATTTACATCATGTCATAGATCCATCTGGCATTCACAGGTTTGCTTGGGGCCGCCATGTACTAGATATCATGAACAAGGCGCTTAAGTCCTACATTAAGAAAAGCAAGCATACTGTTGGATGTTATGTTGCGCTCTTACAGGTTGGTGCATATAGGATGTTAAATCCCTAAGTTGAAAATATCACTTTTTGCATCGTCAAGCTGATTGTATGTCTGTGTGGGGTTATATTACAGGTATGGTTCTTTGCGCATGCTGCTCATGAGATCATGTCACCAGCTGGGACGCAGGTGGCCCTACCTCTAATTAAGTTTTGGGATGATGAACAAACCTCTGAGATGGACGAAAAATTGAGGTCCATAGGATATGAGAATGCTCAGGTATGTGATTTTAACACACATCGAACTTATTCCATGTTAATATCCTTACCGAATGCATATGCCCTCAAATCCAGAAATTGACAAGTTGAAATGTAATACTTTAATAGATGAATACCGAAATAGTGTTGAATGTTACAGATTCACAGCTTCACCAACTCGTGGATTCTACCATGCCTCGGAGAGACGTTTTCAAAGGGAAAGCACCAGTAGTTGATGAGGGATCGGTCCCATTGGAAGGCGAGGATCATAAGCAATGTGAAACTGTAGATGTCATTCATTTCCAGTCGATAGGTGAGTCAACCGGTGACGAGCGACCTAGTTGTCCATCACTGGGTCGGCACACTATTCACCAACCAAGGGGTACTACAGCTGATGCGAAGGGGACTAAACGGACTTTATTTATCAACGAAGGAGTAAAAAATGAAGTTCCATCGAAAGAAGATGAGTACCTCGATTATGATTGGCCTACTCTCTATGAGGAAGCACGCACTTGGGAGAAAACAGGTAGTTTCGACTCCAAGACTACTACGCCAGAGGCGTCGTGCAAAGTCGAGCTAGAGACAGACATGAAGCGGTTAAGTGCTAAGGTGGATGAGTTATCAAGCGTTGTTATGGTATGAACTTAGTTGACAACTTGTCATTACCATGCAAATAGCCATTATTATGGGTCATCTTTCTAATTAGTTTTCTATCTACTTTGGAATGGACAGAAGACACAGGCCTCTGCAGATGTTGCTGATCTAGGTGGTGACACCACTCGTACTGCTATAAAAGTGGGCGGTGATAGATGTCGTCTCACTGTTATCCATGTTGCGTGTAGCATTGGTTTGTCATATTCATGCATATAAGTAAGGTTAATATATATATAGATGAATAATTAACACATTGAATTTCTTGATAGACACTGAAAGAATTATTTGAAAGAATGGACCGGTCGTGGGCAGCTCTCATGATGTTATATCCAGGTCGATCACGACAGGTATAAAATCTACATTCTAAAGATGGGATATAGTGTCTACATTATTGCAAAAAATTTTTCTCATTCCATATATGTTAATGCAGGATGACTCAATCGGAGCAGAGCAGACTGTCATACAAGGCTCTGGAAAGAAGGATACTCCATGTGCGCCATCTAGTGTTTTGTCAGGAGCTGGGGAGCCTTCTACATCTCAACCTAAGGAGAACAAGGAGCAGTTGCGCAGTATGTCCGACGCGAAGGACGCAACCTGTGCTGGCCACTTAAAGGCGCCAGAGGTTATAATGGTTGAGGAGGATAACAAAAGCCCAAGGATAGCTGAGCCTGAACGTAGTCAGCTGCAGCCATTAGGTTGTGGCCATCGAGCAAAGAAGAAGTCCGGCCAGGTGGCCAGTCCCTACACCTCAATCGGTGGACGCAAGCGGTCACGTATAACAGAGGATCCCAACGGCGTAGGGAACCAGGTTCAGTCATTGTTTAGTACTTCGAAATGTACATTCATAAATATGTGATATCATGGTTTCTTTTGTGTCATCCTCTATATTTTCATGCTAAATAGTTTTCACTTCAGCAGTGTCAGCTATGATTCATGTATGTTTCATTTAATTACTCCAATATATGTCCGCAGCTTGTTACCAAAGAAACAGATTGCTCTGCCCCATGGATACGGAATTTAACCGACACTGAGAACAGGCTTGTCAATTTTGCATTCGATTTGGGTGAGGAAGACAGGTTTCAGCTAACGCTCATGTTGCATTCCTATCTTTTTTCTCATGTCTTATATTATCAGTGTATACATTCTTACATACGTTATTCCTTTATCAGTGAATCTGTCTTTTCCATGGGTGCATTTAATGTTTCTCATAGTACCTTCCGTAGTTTGGCACCTTCGCAAAAGGTGTCCACTTATGTAAGTAATTTATATATTTATTTTTGATTGACTATATTCTTCTTACGACATCCTTCTGAATTGGGTGCTTAAGGATTAATTATATGATTTTGAGACTGCATTATTTTTTGTTCTTGGAGACGCATACACCAGCCTCCTAATGCGTCAATAGGCAGAGAAAAGAGCTAGTCTTCCGGGTCGATATTATATGGACTCTAGATTTGCGGTATATCAAATTTAACTAAATATCTGTCTATTCGTACATTCTCATGCATTGTCAACATATCACTGACTCAATATCATTCAAGGTAATGAATAATGCCTCTATTTTGTAGAGATACATGCTTCGAGAGGATAATGTTCCAATCGGCATATTAAAAGACGAAGTGAACACCTTGCATCTCCCAACTGCTAACTGGGTTAGTATATCTTTCAATTTTAGAACACTTAATCTTTTTCGCCATTGCTGATGACATGTAATGTTTAAGATTTTTCATTTATACAAAATTTTTCTACTTAGGTCCTCATCCCAATTTTCCACGAAGATCATTGGATTGCATATGCAGTTGACATGAAACGAAAGTGTATATATTATATGGACTCGTTAAAGCTTTCATCGGGTGAACGTGACGCTTTTGTCGCCCCACGACTTGTATCAACTTCCAACTGCTGATATACTTGGTTTTCTTTTAATTTCTCAATAGTCATAATATAAGTCGTATAATGCATATGAATCTTTCTTATATTATGATAGGTATCTGCTTTGACTGGTTTGTTCACAAGCATTGGGCATACAGAAGATTTTTCATTATATGAGAGGGCATCCACTGTTGATCTACCATTACAGGCTAACTCGTGAGTACTATACGATAATGTCATTCGCGTTTTTGCAGCTTGGGAAAAGTTGTTGCACATTCCATATATTTATAGAAGTGTTTCTCTAAATCCATAAGTCACCTTCGTCAATCTATTTTCTTAGTAGTACGTTGATTACAATAAATATTTGAATACTGTCTAAGACTCTATAACTCATAAATTATATGACATTCATATATCTATTATCGCAGCTTTGACTATGGCGTATTCTGCATGTGCAATGTGTCATATTTTAATGGACCAGGAACGCTACGTTATACTCAGGTAAGATAGACTTTTGCCGTATGTATAATTTGCTAAAGACACATTAGCTTATGTTGATATGCAAGATTGAAACAAACCATTCTCAACGTATGTTGGTCGATTGTGTTGCCAACAAAGCAAGGGAAATAAGGTAAAACATCCGTAGGTTAGCACAAAAGATGGGACGGATATTTCTCCTTTCAACTGATCTTTTCATGCAGCAATCGCTAATTTTATGACTTCTTTTTTCTCTTTTAATCAATGCAGGCAGATATTGATTCGACGCGGCGAGTGATTAGTGCAAGAATGCTAGATAGCCCACATAACAAAGTAAGGAACCAAGTCATGCAAATGGCATATCGGAACAACAGACGGAGGTCGTCAAGGATTAATAGCTAATTTTATACATGACGATGTTCACATTCGGATTTGAATGTTCAGATGTTAGCCTTCATCTTGTTAAGCAAACTTAAAGACATTGTGGCATGCATGACATTCCCAGTCACTATGTACATTCTCAATCACTATGTATCATATACTGTACACTTGATCCCGGATGTGCTTTTTTTGATAATATGTGCTCTTATGGAAGGTGAGTTAATGAAATATGTTTGATGCGCAGTACAAGAATGAACATTATCTTTCTGAATTTGTTTGCTGTTTCTTATAAATGAACAAATCGCCAGTTATATGGGACTCCCCATGTGTTTGTTCATGGGACACCCCTCCTCACCTAATTTTCTTTAATTTTTTTAATAAACATACAGATTTAGGTGTATTTAATGGATAAATCACGTTTTGTAATAGTTGCTGACATTTAAATATTTTTTTTGTTAAAGACTGTAACACTTTTCTTAATTTCTAACAATAAAATTCTGAATGACACTACTTAAAGTATAGGTTGAATATAACTAATTATACATATCTAGAAAAAAAATTGATAAATAAAGGAAAAGGGTACCGTACGGCCTAACACATGAGATCATGTCTCTTAATACATTCACTTTCAACTTTTAACATTTGTATGCTTAATATTTAAATTAAGCAGGTTTTACATTTGACATTATTAAATTTGCTACAAGATCAAATATATATCAAAAGTAAATATGTGCACGAGTGATATTGACTATAAAATATATTTATTTACGTATGCATTGTAATAAATGTATAAATTTATTTTTATATTTATTAGATTATAGTAATATTTTTTAGAATCATTTATTCATTTACTAATGATAATTTAGATAGATTAGATGTATAAAATCAAAATAAATAAATAATATTTAGTATGAAGTAATCTTTTTTATATTAAATACTCTACATTTGTAGTTGATGAGGTTCATAGAGTTATACTTGTTCCTTAAAGAGATACATGCTCATCCCACACCAAATTATAAGTGACCCCAAGGTAGAATTATGCAAAAAGTTTAAAGCACACTTGATGCGCAATTTTCAGACGTCTTAAAACTTGCAGGTTCCAATAATTAGGATATGCTCTCTACACCCAACATCCCCTCAACCACCATTATCTTTCCCCCTTGATACAATTCATTTTTTCTTCTCATAATATTTGGTGACTCATGAAGGTGATTGTGTAGTTGGAATCAAGTCACATGGATATCATGTTGTCCATCCATCATGAAAATAACATAGCATCAAAAAGTGCATCTAAGTGTATATGCATTGAAAATACCATTACCTTACAGATAGTGAATAAATACAAGCCTAAAAAAATAGTTAGAGTCATACAAATGTTATGTACAGAGCTGTAGTAAGAAATTAGATTGACAAATTAAAACAGCTTCACTTGACATATGTGTTGGTACAAAAAAACATTTGTAAATATCATACATTTCTTCATCAAAGGACCTCCAAGACGTGTATACACTGTCTACACAACACCTCCTCAGACCAACTATTAGTAGCTGCCTTTATGGATGTTGCATGCATGTTGAATTTGTCAGTTAAAATTGTCTTCGCAATGTGATGCCGAAAGTGAGGAGCCATACGCTGGAGACAAGCAGGAGACATTAAAATATCACTGATTTAATAAATAACAAGGATGATATCGGAAAATTGTACATGTTTGCTCACCGGATCGAGAGGCACGGAATACTCGCCTGTATACCTCTCCATGAACATAAGAATAAGACTATGACAATCACACATGCATAATTGAAATATGCACAATTGTGGATGACAATTAAGAAGAAATGTGTAAGTAACTAGCATTATCTTTAATGTAACACAACCAGTGAATGACAACCTACTCACCTAGGGGCACAATTGGTTCTCGTTACACGAACCTTTTTAAAGAACCATGGGTCCCGATGATCATTGTACATAAATTTTAATTTCCTTAGCATATCCCCCTGAGAGATATAGTGGGTCACAAAAAATAAAAAGAATCTCATATATAGTGCTACGTTTACCATTACAATAAACTATGGCGAAATAAATCAACAAATTCTGACCGTAGGTCCGTATACCGCCTTGAAGCGATCTGTCGTTCCATTAGAGCACGGATCTAGGAAATGCGCCTCAGCACAGCGCATGTCGTAGGCCATTGCAACCCAATGATCATCGTCACACGAAATAGGTATAAATAACTACATAAGTATGACATGAAATCTCATTAAAACTAGATAAGGTGGCTAGGCTATTATTACCCATGGAAAGTTGATATAAGCTGCGGCTACTAACCCATGAACAATCAAGGAGGTGATAGCCATGAAGGGATACTGAGAATTCCGACTCCAAGTGCTCCTTAAATCCTGAAAAATATAGCCTCTGGAAATTTGAAGTTACATATGTAATCCAGCATACATACCACATTAATAGAAAATACAAAGCTGCCCACGATACTCACTGCAAGAGATGTGTTAAAGTAGTGCCTCCGTCCAGGATAGTCAAATTCTCTTTCCCGATAATTCAAGACCGACATGTAAGCATCAAGTAGCTAATGTTCAAAGAATGTGTTAGGTTATTTTTGAGAATGTGTTATGCAGAGAAATAAGAGTATATCACTCACGTAAATCACATCTGGATGGATAAATGGGGTTTCAATTGTACGCATTTCCACTCTTGTCACTGTCACGAATCCACACTCAAACAGCTTTTCGTCGTCGGGGCCAGCACCGGTTGTGAGAGCCCATTGCTCGATTATGGACTCCTCTACCGTCGGACAACGTACAAGTATTCTCATAGGTTTTCTATGGATACAGGATTCCGCGTCTATTTTCTGTACATATCATATACTAGGTTCAATGCTATGAATAGGGAATTTAATAATATTAATGGAGCAATGAAGTTTGAAAACACATACCCTATCAAGAATTCTCCGAATGTCTGCAAGGTAATCTTTATCACGACCTGACGATGTCAACACCAACGGAGAGTGACCTTCATTAGGCGAGTTCTTCCATGCGGGAGTTAATTTGCTACTTGATCCGGGCCATACTTCGGGGATGTCGTAAGAAGGATATGATTCCCTATGCGGAGTCCTTAAATCAACACTATTCTTATGTGTGCAACTCATCCAATTTCTTAGCTTCTGGATTTGAACACGAGCTAATTTGAATAATTGCTGTTACTAAGACAATATTTGACATATTAATCTCGGTTCCATGGGAAAGACAATATATTCGGGAACAAAATGAACTTATTTTATAAGCTCGCCCACAGTACATTTAATTCTCTTCTGGCTGCCGCATCCCTTCTAATGCTTTCCTCGAACTTAGCTTGTTGTACCTGGTTCATTTGAAATCGTAATATATCAATACGATGAATATGATATGGCATTCTCAATATGCTTATTCTTTCCATAAACTAAGTACCATAGTTCGGGTGTATTTGATTATAGGTAAAAATTTCGATTAAAAGGCTTTCGAGGGTAGAAGTTTCTAAAATTGATAGAAAATGATGGGATAAAATAGGGGTAATGATAATGTGTAAAGGGAACAAGGTTTAAATCTTCTATCATAATTATGTGGGTAATTATGTAGGGATGATTGAAGTGTCATCTAGTTTGTATACCAAATTGAGAGAGACATTTATTAAAATGTAGAGAATGTATTAAAATAACAAGAACATATGGATAGTGAAAGGTTTTCGAATAAGAAGTCATCGTTGCAGTCTTGGCTCTAAGCAAACACACCCTAGATGTAGTAAAATGCTTAACAATAATTAATACATTCAATCTATAATAGCAGTGCATGTTCTTTCTACCATTTTCACTTATAATTCGAATTTCATTTTGTTATATTGAGGTTAAGAATTTATAATGCACAACACATGCCATCAAAAAATCGTTAGTAATTATAACTCAATAACTAATCAAATAGGTAAAATACCCAACATGAAATCTTCAAAGTAAAGTCAAGTTCCATCTTTACTTTCCTTGTAGCTAGTGCTTATGAGGAAAGGTGCTTATGTGCAATGAAGTAATCCGTCATGGATGTGTTTGCCTGGACAATCTGCTGAATACATGACACTTCTTCTTCAAGTAGGCGGATGTCTTCACGTTTTATTTTTTAACTTTAATGTCAGCTCTACACATGTGAAGGTAATGCTTAAATGCCCCAACCTTATCGCACTTGCTACATAATCTAGCTGGTCTTCTAGCGCTGTTACCAGGACCTGTCAGATAGGAAAACAACAAGCGAGACTTTTCTCGATCGTACTATCCAGTATTCTCATGCTCCCGTGGACGGAAAGGAAGAGATTTTGTAGTACAAGCAACACGGGCAACTTGATAGTATACATGAAAATCCAAATTATGGGTAAGCGTCCGCAATAGTAAAAATATGAGGCATGTAATGCACAGGTGTGAAAATTGCAAGATGCAAAGACAGCCAACCCACTCATTAATTACTTGTTAGCATTACTCCCGCTTTTGTAACAGTAAATGCAAATTAAATCATGAAACCACTCCTGCCAGTATAAATGAAGAGAAGTGATGTCGATAATTCCAGATTTGCAAAGAAATCCCACGTACACTACTTCGAATAAGTCATTATCACCGATTTCCATCCTATTCTTCCCATGCAATTGGTGATGCTAATGGTACCTAACATTCAATTCATGCATTATAATTTTTTTGAACGCATACATTTAATTAAATGGTTAATTTCTGATATAATCACTACTATCATTAATTTCTAATATACCCACTAAGTTTGATCACTTGTACTCATATTCACTAAGTACAAGTGAAATTTTAAATATATATATATATATCATCAAGCATAATTAAAATTAGCCGTTATTCATCATATGAAATATCGAAATTGCCTCTTAATATGTAATAGTAATAGTCATTCAACTATGATAGAAGTTAAATAATATATTGGAAACATATGTAATGTAAGGGAAAAGTTAGTCGAATTGAGAATCAACGATTTGGATATTTCCCAAAACACAGTAAATGATAGACGCTTCCAAAAGGCTACAACATTTTTTCATCTCATGCAGAAGGGAAATCCGAGTTTTCTTCTCCATTTGACGCAAGCAAAAGACTCCAGGACTTCATGGTCATTACACAAAATGGAATTCTACAGCAACAGGATCCATTCGCAAAAGCCAAAATGCTCAATACACATTTTAAATAATAATTATAACCCATTCACTATAGCCAAATTCCTCATATATCTTTCATTTAGCTTTCGTTTAAGCTAATTTGAAATTCTTAAGTATGTCTTTTAGTAATTACATCTTTGATTACCCACAACTCGTTTATCACAAATAAATTATATGTGGCTGATCATAAAATTAAAATTAATCATTTAAGAGTCAAGATTAAACCCAAATTTATCACCCATACATTGTCCAACTTTTTCCAGTTAGATGGGAGGGTTTTAAGCTTTCAATTTAAGGAGAGTTACTCCCTTCCATTTTTACATGATTTATATACAACAAGTTTCTCAGTTCTTAACCACCCAACCATTTATATAATTATCATACAATTGTCTCTTATTTATTCTTTTATTTTTCACATTTGTTTGATACAAAAATATATGCAAATTCACACCGTACATATTTAATTAAAAGAAAATGAATACCTCCAAACAAATATCCTATCTACCCAATTTCATTTGTCATATATATATGAATTTCGGCTTCAAGATTTGAACATTTTGATCTAAATCTATGTCCAAATGTTATTAAATCTTTAACTGTAATATATACTAGCAAGAACACATACCCATAACAAATACACCCATCCATCCTCATTTTTTTTTACTACCGATTTCCATATTCTAATGGGTTCAAATTTATTTATAAATTACCCCATATAACAGATAATACAAAAGCCCTGAGTGTAGGTCACATTTTTTATGTCTTTCCTATATTTAAGATGTGATGAAAATTTTGAATTTATATTTCTACCCAAGATTATACATATAATTTATGTATCTAATATATCCAAAGACCAATTAAATAGCCTATACAGATATTTGGAGTAGAAATTTTAAAATTTTCAACTCTAGCAGTTTCAAATTCATACATAGGATTCAATTTTCACATTTCATATGCATTATTTCACTCCTAAAATGAAGATCTACATGAATATGAGAAAATCCCCATGATTCCTACCTATATTAGGAAGAAATTTCAAATCCCCAAGTCCCCGTAGCTACAGATACGAATTTTCTCCTCCATTTTCATGATTTCATATCTATACATATAAATCTATATGAATCTAGCAAAAGCCCTATGCTTGGAACATGATTTGGGAAAGATTTCTACAAATAATCAAAAAAACCCAACAGCTTACCTCTGGCCGGCGACGGGACGAGCGATGCAGCAACGCCGACCGACCGGCTCCTCTTCTTCTCCCTTCTTCTCCCTTCTTCTCTTCTCCTTCCTCTTCTCCTCTTCTTATTCTTCTCTTTCTTTTTTTTTCTCCTTTTCTCCCGAATCCGCTCTCTGTTCGTGCTTTCCAAAAAGCCAAGTATAGCCTTAAGGTAGTCCGCACGTACACACGTGCGGCTACCCTTAGGCTATACATATTCTTATTTTTTAATTATAAATATTTATATTAAATATATGTCATCAATCATAATATTATAAATTTTATAAATTATAAAACAGCATATGGTTTTAAGCAATTAAATCATGGTCATTCATTAATTTAAACATTTTAAATCAATTAATTGCTTGGATTAAACGATTTGTCTTAATTTTATTAATAAATCTAAAATTAAATAATACATTTTGTTATTATTACATACAACATAAACAATCAAACTCATCATTACAATTTTTCTAAAATAAATTTATATATAAAATTCTTAAAATACAAATATGAAGCATAACTATAAAAGAAATTTAAAAACTTGATTTTTAAATAAGTATAGATAAAAGTTCAATGATTCATTTCAATATATAATTTTTCAAATCATTACATACTATAATATATTTAGAATTTAAAATTTAAAATTTAAAATTTGAAATTTTTAGATGAAAATTATTCTACACAACTTTGGAAATCTAAGTATTAGATGAATTTAAAAAAGAACAATTGTATATCAAAATTAAAACCGTAAAATTTACATTAAATACGTGAAGAACATTTATATCATATATTTAAATATATAAAACTCAAACCAATTATGTGGAGAATGATGCTAAATTTTTTTCTGTATTACTATAATAAATTATTCATCACAACTATTACTGATGCATATAATCTATTATCTAAATACTAATGTATGTTAGTAGATTTTCATAGCATAAACTCCAAAATAATTATGACAATATATGTTTCAATCTAGATTGAACTACGAAATAATTTCATACATTATTTTTGGGTCTAAAAAATTAATTTAGCATTTAACAACATTTTTTCATTAATCCAATTATTAAATTATGAATTCCTGCTTCATTAAAAATATCTAGTCATAGCATGCAAAGCAATCAGGAATGATGCGTACTTTTAGAAACTCCGAAATTATATTTTCTTCAGACTAACCATTAAACGCTCTTGATTAGAACTATTTTTATGATAAATAGTTTAAATTCAACATTATATAAAATTCTTATCAAAGTTTTATACAAATTCTTTATTTTTTGAGGTGACATATAAAATTCGTGCCGTTAATTTATTATTTTTTTATGTTCATTTATTTACTTTTATGCATTTGTAAATTTTATATGATTTACACAAAAAAAATCATTTCAAATTTGTGTCGTTTTATTCTAAGTTTAATGGTATGAGATGACAAATTAATGTAAATCATAGGAGACATAAAAAAAGTGGCAACGATCATTTATTTACTTTCTGATACCACCTATTACAAATTAAATTTCTCTCTATGAAAAATAATAAAAATACACACAAGCATTACAGGATTTGTTCATTTTTTGGAGGTTAAAAAAAGGTGCATAATGAGTAAGGGGACAAGTTTTATGTTGACTATGATTAATATACGTGTTTATTATATAAACATATAATTTATACATTTACGGATAAATAAAAGTATATTAATTACGGATAAATAAACATATAAAAGTATACGTATAATTACTACCTTTCCAATAAATAAAAGCATAAATATTTATCAGTGACTTATTAAATATATTAATTACGTAAAATATCCAATTATTGGATTTGTTTATATTTTAATAAGAATCTATATTTATATTTTAGTATATTTTCGTATTACATTTACGGATAATATATTTCATATAAATTTTATGAACAATCTATAAAATCCATCAAATCCATCATATCAGTACATCTGTTTACGATTACTCTATAAAATTTATAAATCATGTAAATATTAGTTTAAGATTTTGCATAATTCTTGTAAAATCTGTATTGTCCATCTAATTGATGAACATGAAATGTCATCAATTCTATTTTAGCTGTTAAAACTGTATAACTGGTTTATCGTATCAGACAAATACGTATCAAAATCATTTAGTCTATAAAACTCGTAAAATTTATAAAATTTATAAATTTCATATGCGCTGTATCCGTGAAACTCGAATAACCTGTAAAATTTATTTCATTGGAAAAATGAATACAAGATTATCAGTGGAACACATCATTCCCATAAATTTCATAAAAACTGTAAAATCCGTAAAATCTGTAAAATATATATCAACGGTCAAACAAGCTAAATTATATCAGTCGTTCAAATTTATTTCATTAAATAAAACTATTCTTAATTTTATAATTTTAGTCCTACATTACAGATTATAATTTGGAATGAATATCATTCAATTTAACGTTGGGGATCACTCATAATCTATGGTAATTTATTAAAATCATGTGAATAATCATAAAAATGCATGCACCTCAAAGTGTTATAATTTAATTCACCTACCCATACTCACACTTTACCCACATTTCTACTCTCATGCTATGAAATTACCTTTTTGCCCTCATTTGCATTTTATGAAAAAGTGCAAACGTTTGCACTTGAACCCGCCTCTTTTGGACAACCTTTCCCTACCGTTAGATGTTGCGGGCAAAATATCAGTCGTGCGATTGCATTTTGGAAAGTCGCCCGCTGCCACTCCCGAAGATATTTAGCCAACCATTTCTCGTTAGGAAAAAAAGGGAAAGGTTCAAGTCCAAACGTTTTTACTTTTGCATAAAATGCAAATGAGGGTAAAAAGGTAATTTCATAGCATGAGAGTAGAATTGTGGGTAAAGTGTGAGTATGGGTAGGTGAAATAAATTACAGTACTTTAAGGTGCATGTATTTTTATGGTTATTCATATGATTTTAATAAATTACTATAAATGATGAGTAATCCATAACGTTAAATTGAATTATATTCATTCCAAATTATAATCTGTAATGTAGGATTGAAATTATAAAATTAAGAATAGTTTTATTTAAAGAAATAAATTTGAACGACTGATATAATTTAGCTTGTTTGACCGTTGTTACAAATTTTACAGATTTTACGGATTTTACAGTTTTTATGATATTCATGGAAATGATGTGTTCCACTGGTAATCTTATATTCATTTTTCCAATGAAATAAATTTTACAGGTTATTCGACTATCACGGATACAACGCATATGCAATTGATAAATTTTATACAGTTTACGAGTTTTATAGATTATATGATTTTGATACATATTCGTTTGATAAGATAAACCAGTTATACAGTTTTAACAGCTAAAATAAGATTGATGACATTTCATGTTCACCAATTAGATAGACAATACAGATTTTACAAGAATTATGCAAAATCGTAAATTAATATATACATGATTTATGAATTTTATAGAGTAATCAATTTATAATGTACTGATTTAATGGATTTGATGAATTTTATAGATTGTTCATAAAATTTATATGAAATATATTATCCGTAAATGTAATACGAAAGATACTAATAATATTAAATAATAAAATATAGATTCTTATTAAAATTTAAATAAATCCAATAATTGAATCCTTTATCTAATTAATATATTTAATAAATCAATAATAATTATTTACACTTTTATTTACTAGAAAGGTAGAAATTTGTATATGTTATAAATTTTTATAATATAATAGGCACGTATATTAATTATAGTTAGCATAAAACCCGTCCCCATGCTCATTATGCACCTATTTTTTTAACACCATATTGTGACTAAAAATGAACAAATGCTATAATACTTGTGTGATTATTTATAAGTATCATTGATTTTTATTATTTCTCATAAGAGGAATTTAATTTGTAATAGGTGGTCTTAAAAAAGTAAATTAATGAACGTTGTTACCTTTTTTGTGTCTCCTATGATTTACAATAATTTGTCATCTCGTACTATTAAACTTAGAATAAAATTGCACAAATTTTAAACAATTTACTTTGGTTGACTAGAAAAATTGTAAATTTTGAGACCACCCGTTATTTACTTTTTCATTCATTTACGATTTACTTTTATTGAAAATGATTTACTTTGATTTATTTACTTTTTGTTTAAATCATATAAAATTTACAATGACATAAAAGTGAATAAATGAACATAAAGTAAAGAATAAATTAACGTCACGAATTTACAACGGAATAAAAGTAAATAAATGAAATAAATCAAAAAATAAATTAACGGCATAAATTTTATTTGTCACCTCGTACCATTACCTCAAAAAGTAAAGAAATTGTATAAAAGTTAGGTGAGAATTTTATGTAATGTTGAATTTAAATTATTTATCACAAAAATAGTTATAATTTGCGATGATAAATTTTTTATAATAATTCAGAAATTTTTTATAGCATCATTCTCCACATAATTAGTTTGAGATTTATATATTTAAATACATTATATAAATGTTCTTATTGTATTTAATGTAAAATTTACGGTTTTAATTTTGCTATAAAAATGTTCTTCTTTCAAATTAATTTAATATTTAGACTTAGAAATTTTGTAGAATAATTTTTCATCTAAAAATTTTAAAATTTAAATTCTAAATATATTATACAAGCGTTCTCCATATAATGATTTTAAAAATCATATCTTCAAATGAATGGTGTGAACTTTTCTATGTACTTATTTCAAATATTAAGTTTTAAATTTCTTTTATAATTGTGCTTCATTGTCCACAAACTATCTAAAGTCTACTTGATTGTATGGAAATGAATTTAAAACAAAATGTCTTCTTGCAAAACTACATCGAACAGCAATGGTGCTCTGTGGCTGTGACTCCAAAAAACTTTGGAGGAGACCCGTGCCCTAATGTCATGAAGAAGCTCTCGGTTGTGGCCATCTACCATTAATTTGTGTTTGAAGATAATCAATAAAAATGAAACAAAGAAGGAAATGCTCATTTTCTAGGCACACGTATGAAATCCAATTCACTCTTTTGGATTCATTGTTCAATATATATAAGTATACAAGTTCTAGGCAATTAATTTTTGTGCACAGGTGAAGTTGTAGAAACTACAACACACCAATTATGCTTAAAAGTATTGATAAATTGGGAAAATATTTGTAAGGATCTTTAATGTACATAAGCTGCTTGTTATACACGGCTTGTAAGTGGCAAAAAGGGTTGTCAGCTGAAAGGAGCAAGCCTTGGGCTTCAGCGTATTGGTTTTCTCATGTAATCAATCCTTTTTCAGCAAGCAAGTGCGTTTTAGCTTTTCTTAGTTGTGAGAATTCAAATGGTGCTCGTAGACATGCATATGAGATATTGGAGAGTTTCAAGTCTCCCACTCCAGGGAACTTCCCTATTACTGCCTCATGTTTCTGAAATGGGTAGTAATATGCAAATCCCCCATCTCCTAAACTGTTGCCGCCCAAGTGATATACAATTTAACCATTATCTTAGGAAGAATCAATTAATTCTACGGGTGTCTACCATTTCAACATCTGATCATTAGAAATCTATATTCATTAAGTACGTTGCATTGTACATGGTAAGGGTACCTCACAATTTCTATGCTAATATCAAATCCTGTTCATTTATCATACATGGAACACCGTCAAATTTCAAAACAAGCCTTTACGTTATAAATTTACGACAGCAATAACATCATTTCCGCTGGAACACCACATATACATGCAACCCTGTAAATCATGTCCTTTCTAGGTAATTCTCATTAAGTCTTAAATTCAAACTTGTTTCCAGCTTTCCGTATGGCAACAGACCTTAGGATAAACATTACGAATTAATTGAATGGATATTTCCACAACATTATTAACATGAGATCATTCTCTTACAACAAGATAATTAAAAAGTATATAAGTTGTTCATTGAAATGGTAGTTAAAAGTTTACAGCTGAAACCATACGATCAATATGTGCATGCCTCTTAAACAACTATATAAAAATTTCATCGTCCTTATCATCTTCATCCTCCTCATCCCCTTCTTCCTCATCATCGTTATCATCATCGTCGTCCCCCTCTACCTCATCAAAGTCCTCACCCTATACATCTTCACTTGTGAACCATGAAACAATTCTTGGAATCACTTGTACTTCATTTGAGCAAACAATTCTTGGAATCACTGAACAACCTGCATTACCAATGATTCCAGATTAACTTCCATGTATTCAACAAACAAATGGACATTTATACTTTAGAAGTAGGCGATAGACCCATTTTTTGTGTTGAACAGGAAATCAGACTTCTGCAGCAAATATTCGAAATGCCATCCAACAAGCAAGAAGCATAAAACCCAGCATGCATCCTTATCTCACCAAATTCTCAGCTCCTGGAAGACTTCCCCTCTTTGCAAGGCTAACAGCCAGTTCCAAATTGTTTAACTGTAAAATAGCAGAATGTAAGAGTTTTTGTATACAATCATCAAGTTCAACATAAGAATATCACACATGCTCCATACCCGACCATGAACAAAAGGCACAATCGTTGCTTCATTGACAGTGGCAAGCAAAACCTGTCCCCTTCTGTTTATAGCATAGAAACCGCTCACAGATGATGCTTCTGCAGTCAAAAATATGGGATATGGACTAATTTGATTTCTGTAAATTGCAGAAGCCGTCTCAAGATCATAGACAAATAACAACCCAAACTTTGTGATCACAAATATCAGCCTGTACTTGTGTGATATCTGCAGGTCACAGAAACAAGTCATTAACAGCTCGAAGAGCCACAATTTGGAAATGCAGCAACCATTAACAAACCTGCATTGACACTGGGAAGTCGTCTGCAAAATCTGAAAGGAAGAAAAGGGCCTGCTTCTTAGTGAAGCGTGGTTTCCCTGGTTGGAATAGTAAAATAAATTAACACAAAAACTGGTTGATGAAAGAAAAATGAAACAGAGAAGCACCATGAAAAATTCCAGTTTGCGTCCCATTATTTAAAATCAGAATACCGGTTTATTCTTAATGATCTTAGTTGGCTGTACTATCATGTTAAATATTTGAAAGTTTAATTATAACCACAATACGAGAGAGAGAAAGAGAGAGAGAGATTGGATTTCTTCCAGCTTTCTAGTGTAAAGTAGTTGATATTAAGAGATAACTAAATGCCATGAGGGGAAAGAGGCAGATGTCAATTCTTCTCATTAGAAATGGTGAAGAAACTTCTAATGGAAGTTGGTCTAAAAGAACAACTGCTGACTTGATAGAATTGGAGATACTAACAGAGCTACAACCTCAGTTCAACTTGTCTAATTATGTGGAAAGTACAGTTGCCAATAAACTTTGACTATTCCCAGCGTTGTGTAAATGGAACAAACCTGGCTGTGCATGAAGTTCACTGACACGCAACTCTGAAATAACTTGACCAGCATTCAGTGTCTTTGATGCAAAGCAAATAAGAGTAGACGGATTGTCATTTCTGGAAACCTGCACAGAGATGCAATGGTATGAGTATCACAAATCCATACTAAAAGGCTTTCAGAAATCTAGAGCTAGAACAATTAATCTGGAAAAGACAATAATTCCATACAGCGGGCTTAACGGAGATGTCCATGCAGCACCTCAGCACCTTTATTTTATTTTATTTAAATTTCCAATTCTAAACCATTTACCATGTTTATCTACATGCATTTATTTATAATTTCAAAAATCACATGTAGAAAACTTTTAGCCTTTTAGAGCAATGATTCAACACATCTGGCTGCGTGGAGATGTCCATCCAACCCCTTTTTTAGTTTAAACTATTTTTCTCCAAATCTAAACGATTTATTTTGTTTAAAACTATTTGTTTTATCATGTTACCAAAAGTCAATTCCATTGGAAACTTATATATTCACTCTTAAATCCATCCCTATGGCTACAGGCTGAAGGCACAAGCATCCAGCCACGCAATCATTATTGAGCTGCAACCAAGAATTTCAAGTTGATAGATTGATAAATTAATTCCTTCTCTATAATACATATGAATTTAAAGCTAGTATTCTAATATGGTTAATGATTTACCAATTATGCTTGCAATCTTCGTCCTTAGAAGTCATTAGCCCCATTGCATGGTTGTAGACTTAAAATAAGATTTTATCTTCAGGCATGAAGTAAAACCACATTATAAGATGTCATTAGCTCCCTGGTATGGTTGTGAATTTAAAAGAAGATTTAAGAATCTTCAGGCATGAAGTGAAACCACATTATAAAAATGAAGCAAAATATACATACATGCTGAATAGTAGATTGGGATTATCCTTGCTATAAACTGAAACGAAACTGTTCTCCCACTCAAGTGTTGTAATACTTCGAGGAAGCCGGTTCTTCATGTCCCAAAAGACACTTCTCCCAAGGTTTATTGCAGACAGTGTTCATTGCTGCAAGAAACAGTATAATGATGACAATCATCTCAAAAGAGCTCAAGGGTTGTAATGACACACCATGAACCACGGCAGATCCAGTATCACCAGGTACCTCAAACTGCAACTTTGCATACCGCTGATTGCTTTTCTCAGTTGAGAAATCTGGATGCACAAAGGTGAAAACCTACAGCAAACAATAATATTTCTAATGGATTTTTTTAGAGAGAGAGAGAGAGACCAATAAGGAAAAAGAAATCTGGACGTGCATCAAAGCAGCAATTCAATGGGGAAATTGAGGGTCAGATGTAGCCTAAAGACAATGTTCCTATGCTTAAATATGACAAAATAAGTCTTAGATTCTGCAAGAACAACTCACAGGTTTTGGAGGAGCCAATCTTGCCACACTGTGCAATTTGACAACATAAGCAGTTTCAAAATGCACAATATCCTTATGTGACTTCACCTGCCATATTAGATTTCACATGATACGTCATGTTAGATAACAACAATGGCAACAAAAATAGTATCCAAGAATATGATTCAGAGGCTCACATCATTATATAATTTTGTTGTTGTTATGGGCTGGAGAAAACTGGTGTACCTGGAACAATCATTGATAACAACAAAAACCATATTAGACGTACAAACCTCAGAGATGTTTCTTTGCTTCACACGTGCAGAGGCCTACATACTGATACAAGTACAGGCCAAGACACATTTGGGTCAAACTTCCAGCAGGAAGTCCACAGTATTTAGTTCTCCTCACACGGAATCTAGCTATTTAACCCTTGAGCCAGGCATTTCAAGTGAGCTTGCACAATTATGCCACAGCGGCATTATTTCACAGTATGCATATTGCACAGTTATGCCACAAGGGTATGCCTGCTTCAATACATCGACAGGGATCTATGCATTCTTTATGCAATTTACAACAAGGTGAATCTAGATTCTAGAATAATGATTGACCACAAATCATTTCGTTCTTTCAGTACTTCAAAATTGATCATATCAATAACTTTAAAAAAATAAAATAAAATAAGGAATAATCTGTAGGGGTGCAAATCGGAACAGAATCTGAACTAATTTCAGATGATCCAGCACAATATTATCTACGCAATATGCATATCGCATGATTATGCCACCCTGGCATGCATGCTTCAATACATGTACAGGGACCTCTGCAGGTACTCTTTATGTAATTTACAACAACATGAATCTAGATTCTAAAATAATGATTGACCACAAAATCATGTTTCTTTCCATCAGCACTATAAAATTGATCATGTATCAATGCTCAAAAAATAATAATAATAACTGAACCATATCCGAAGGAAAAAAAGCAACCAAGTTCTCTTAGCTAGATGCAGGCTCCAGAGTCAATTGAAAAGGCAGTTGAAATGCTACAGCGCACATGCATAAGAGCAGGACATTCATTCCCACATATTAAGTGTCTATTGCCTAAGCACATGATTCTAGGAGAACAAAATCAAAAACCACGAAACGAATACCATCGAATGTTGAGCAGATGGGATGATCTTACCATAATAAACAGTACCAAATCCTCCATCTCCAAGCTCTTTAGACGGATCAAAGTTGTTGGTGGCATCTTCGAGCTCCTCGTATGTAAAGATATGGGTTGGAAGGATGACGCCTTCCTTACCAAGCTCTGATCTAGAAGATGGATCTGAAGAAATGCCCCGAGAAAGAAGAGCTGGAGCAGCAATAAAGCATCTATTGCGGTAGTAAAACCAGTAAACGAACAGAAGACATGTTACGATGCAGCTGCCAACTGCTGCACCCACTCCTACAGAAAGAAAGAGGGAATCATCGTTTTCAGTTGGTTGTGTTAATCTTTGTTTTTTATTTTTACTTCGTAAAAAACACCTGTTAGGGTTGATCAAAGGGAATTTTCGTCCTCGGGAAATTTTGAACAAAAAACTGAACTAGCTTTTCTTTTCTGGAAGGCAAACAGAAAGAGACACCATACCTATTAGGGCTTTGTTTAACTTCCACGGCAATCCCTCGTTACTTCCGCCTGAAAGATGTGGAGCAGAAAAGTTAAGAAAAATATTTTATTGATATTAGAAATGATCCAATCAAGTAAAAGAAGAAATGAGAAACAATTCATTCAATTTGCTAGAAAGCCAATTCAAGAAATTCTCTTTCCAATGTTTCCGACTCTCCCAAGTCAGAAATTAAAACTATCAGGAAGGAGGGAGAGAAGAGAGACGGAGAGGAAAGGGAGGGAGCAGCGGCACCGATGCGACAGGAAGGAGGGAGAGGAGAGAGACGGAGAGGAAAGGGAGAAACGGGGATTGAAGTCGACAACTACACGCGTGTACATGTCAGTCCATACCATTTTTGCCCCTTGAAATCTCAGCCGCAAGTTTTTCATGGACGGCAGATTAGGCATTTTCACGTTCATTTCAAATACAAACGTTTTCACCGAAACCGGACTCGGAAAAAAAAATCACATGCTTCAACGAACCATCACAACTGAATAAACTTAAATGCAGCACCCTTAAGCTAATCTGATCATACCACCTTTGCATACCAATGCCTTTATTGCATGTTTCCATGCATGCTTTCCTTCTGCATGAAACCGTGCAAGCTTGTTCTCCACCTTGCAGTAAACGGCTTGAACCAGGGAAGATTAGTTTTTAAATCAACCATATGACGATCATGTAACACCTCATCTACATCCAGACGAAATTCCTATATTCCCATTGGAACTCTGCCTCATCCTGTTTTGAGCTCAGAAAAATTGAATTTTAATTCTTCAAACAACTGATCTCTCTCTGTAGAACCCAGATAGATATCTACCTCATCCTATTTTGAGCTTGGATCAATTTGAATTTGTATTCTTCTAACAACTGTGTCCCTTTCTGAAAATCTAGATCGAACAGCCCACCGGATCTCAAATAAATTGAAAACAGCGAACCACGCTTTCCTCTATATTTGAGGTTTGGCGCTCGGCAACTTCTCTCCTTCAAAGCCTCCCTCAAATTCCCACCCCCAAACTCTCCAGAATCGATAGTCGAACCAAAACCCCTGCTCCTTCCTCGGCTCTCCTGCAAAGACTCTGATCGATCCGCAACTGTCAATCTCATTGGCATGAACCTTGACGTTGATTTCCTCTCCGTCGCCTCCTCACCTCAGAAAGCCTCAAATGCCTTTCCCTCATCGCTTCCAACCTCTCTGACACTCTCCTGGTAGTGTCTCCCGAATTCACCTATAGCAAGTTGCTTTCCAACCTCAACATCTTTAGAAATTTGCTTAATCTAAGGATAACTACATTGCTATTCAAATCCCTAATCCCAGCATCCATCTCCAAAGCTGGAGCCCCAAAGCCGCCATCTCGACTTAAGACTAAATCCACAAGTTCCGTCTCAAAAATCTGAGAGAGCATATCTGAGGTCGTCCGTGAGCAGGGAGATTTTTGGGGAGACTCTTGCTAAGAGAGAGAGGAGAAACCTGAGAGAGAGAAATGAGTGAGAGGCTTGTTGTTGACGACGACGGAGACAGGTAGCTTGCGACGTGAGAGGCAGAGGAGAGAGGGAAGGGAGGGGGGGGAGAGGAAAAGCAGGCAAGACGGAGGGAGGGCTGTAAAATTTCTCCTGCATATCAGCGCCTGTTTTTTTAAAAATCATCCAACTGATGATATACAACCTGCCTGAACGAATGATGTAGCAGGCTGGTTGAAAGCCCACCCTCTATTCCATTGGTTGTAAACGATTAATACACATACACATATGATGAGTGATCTTTTATGCCTTGTCAAAAATTGCTGCTATTTCGACTATCCTTCATTGTCATCCGATCTTAGGAGGTTTACCTTTGCCATTGGATCTAAT
Source organism: Annona cherimola (assembly GCA_030490835.1). NCBI lineage: Eukaryota > Viridiplantae > Streptophyta > Magnoliopsida > Magnoliales > Annonaceae > Annona > Annona cherimola. The sequence goes on from CM059976.1 coordinate 71,012,087, forward strand.
TTTTTGTGCCTTCGTTAGTAAAATATATGAGGGAAGGATAATTTCAAAATGCTCCTCCCATCTATGATTCTCTCTATCTGCATGTGAGATCGCAAATGAGGGGAATTTTTACAAAATTGAATCCAACAATAAAGGTAAATTCTACAAGATTCAACGGTACTGAAGGGTGGTCTAAAAGGTCTACGGGCTCAGCATTGGTTAGGGGTTTCCCCATCTTCTCAAAGCTACTCATTTGTGATCTTAATCTTGATGAGGTATGAAGAATTACAATGTTTGACAAATGTGAGGAGATTTCCCATGATGTATGCGTTATTGTAATTGTAAAGATACAAGAACTAATGAGAGTTTTTTGTGGAGAGTTATGATCTTTTATGACCGGTTGCAAAAGACGTTATTTTCAACCATCACGTGAATGTGGTTAGATCCCATTCAAGAATGCAGGTAATTTTATGGATCGTTCGAATATGAGTGAAAAAGCAACTAGAGAAGCTAATGTGAAAGAGTTTTCGCATGTAGGCCCTTGTCAGACTTGAGTTTTTACAAGCAGGTCTCACTTTCTCTCTCTCTCATAGATTTCTCATCTCTCTCTAAGAAAGACGAACGAAGATGTAGCATGTTAACAGTTAAGGAGATGGGACTTTGGTGGAAATGGCCACGATTAAGATAGAGGCCAGATCCATGATGATCATTATAAGAAGAAAAGCGGGTTCCGAAAATGGACTTAAAAATCCCTAAATAAAAATCCAGCAAGCAAGCAATTTCCATGATCAGAGGAGAATTCAGACTTCAAAGAATTGCAACATCATCTCTCCTTCCTTTCTTTTCTTTGCTTCTAGTCCAACAAAAAACCATCACCCCCCAATCCAATCGAATCCAGTCCAAATTTAATTTCTTCTGCTGCTTCTTTAGCGTCCACTCCCTCGCCTCCTCCAATCCAAGACAAAACTCTAATTTTAGGTCGTCTCAATGACATTGCCACTCTCATCATCTCCCTCATCCCCTTCTCCCACCATGCCTCAAAGCTATTTACAGATCCTGTCACAGCTTCCTTTCCTCCTACTGGCCCTTCTTTCTCCCCCTCCTTAGCAGCTCCATTTGCCCCACCCCCGCCACCCACCCCAGCCTCCTTTACATCTTCCCCTTGAACCCCTCCCTCACCTCACCCTTCTTCTTCGACCCTACCCGCCTCCCATAAACCCCCTTCCCTTGCCTCCCCTGCAGTGTCGGGCACTACCTCTCCGTCCTTGGGGGCTCCCTCTTTGACGTCCGCTCCTTCCCCATCAACCAACCCTACCCCTCTACTACCACCTACCACCTCAACCTCCCCACTCCTCCTCCCCCTCCTCATGGACTCGCCTCCCTCCCATGATCTCCTCACGCGGAAGCTTCATCTGCACCCGACCCTAAGCTCAATTCCATCCTCATAACCAGAGGAGGCTTTCTCCGTATCCTCTTTGGCACCATTGGCATTCAGATGAGCTCTATCAAGAGGTTCAGTGTTGGGAGGGGTGAGTGGATCTGTCATCTACTTCAAATTTGATGCTAACAACACACTATGAAATCCCTCACTCCTCCATTAATAAATCTAAATGGCAAAAACCATCTGCTCCCTTATCTGAGATCTAACGTCAATGTGCTTGCATCTGAAGGGAGGGCGTCTACTACAACTGTCCCCATCTAGTAAGTGTGCTGATGCTGCAATCTATATCTATCAACCGCTTACCTCATCTTTGACATCGATCTTTCAAAAATTTGACAAAAATTAGACCGAATTGCCCTGTTGTCCCATGACGACGCACTTCTTCAAAATTTTAGTAATAATTGGTGGTTGGCGATTTCGACATGAGAGGAGATACTTAGCGAGGAAGGAGACTGTCCAATGAGTAGGAGAAGATGCTCAATGTTAATGTAAGCTCCAACGAGTGAGAAAGAGCTGAGAGAGATAGCACTCCGCAGGTTGTTATGGTTGTCAAGTCTAACAAGGGTATATGAACAAAATTTCCTAGCATTAATTGCAGCAATTCAGATGCTTTTACCCAACGGTTGAAATTCTTCCCACAAAATTGAACGGGATCAAAAGGCCAATTTAACTTTGATGAAAGCCTCACTAACCAAAACTGTTGATCCACAAGAAGTTGTCGATAGGAATACCTTCATTTAGCAAACTAGGCCAGTGAAATGGATTTTGTCACATGGTTCTAGTGAGTAAATTATCATTTCCTTAGAGAAGTAATTAGAATTTTATACAATTCAAACGCCCTAAATTCTATTCTTATAAGTTTATTTTTTATGGTGTTAAGATAAATTAAGAATGTTCATAAAACAAAAGCCAAAATTAATGGATGCTAAGAGATTGGATTCTCAAGATGAACTGAACTAGGTTATAATTTCCCTCACACTTCATCATTTGATTTTATAAAACTATCTTTTTTAATTTTCTTTGATCGGATAATTAATCTAGGGCACTCAAGAATTTACGTGCACCTTCCGATGTTAAATAAGCCTGATGACCTAATTCAATTTTCTATATTCTTATGAGAATTAAATTAAATTACAGTATTAATATCAAGCCTCATCAGGATTGCACAAGGTTTGCAAATATTTCCTATTCATACTAACAAATCAATAAACCCATCAGTCAAGATGAATACTTATCCCTAGCGTAGTATCTCGAACTCATATTGCTCAATCTCTGTCTAATAATTAACTAGCTCTACCTAGTATTACATAGATTTTCACAAGAATCTAATAGATTCCCACTAATCTAATAAGAGCATTAAACATAAATTAAATGGATAATCCAAGCCATATCAATCAGTTAAAAAATATTCAAAGCCCAAATATCCATTCCAGGATCTATTATAACTCTAGAAAAAGAATTTAACTCATGCTATGAAAGAATCTTTTTGTTGTATGTTGTTGGAGGATCTTGCAAAAGACACGATATGTTTCGAGAAAATGATATTGTAAAAATTAAAGAAGCACTAAAAATCATGAAATTATTAGTGGATGAGGTTTAAATCAAGAAAGTACGTTAAATGACTAAGTGACACTCATCAGGGATCATATTATGGTACGATAATAAACTTAATTCTTATGTTTTCTTTAAATTCTTGAATATATTATGGATTATGGTCTAATGCTTGAACAAAGAGCTAAGGCCAGCAGTTTATTGGATTTAGTAAAAACATTTGACTTTATATTTATTTTGCATTTGATGAAAAATATTTTATGAGTTACAAATGAACTATTACTAATATTGCAAAGGAAAAACTAAGATATTGTTAATGCATAACACAAGTTAAAGTTTGTAAAGAATGACTACAATTGATGAGAGACAATGGATAAGAAATTTTATTAAAAGAAGTGTCTTTATTTTATAATACTTATGATATTAACATTTCTAATATGGATAAAATATATACATTAAAGGGAAGGTCACATTGTAAAGCTCAACATGTTAGAAATCTACATCATTAGCGTGTAAATTTATTTTATAGAGTTATAGATATGCAACTTCAAGAGCTCAATGGTTGATTTTTAAAGACAACAACTGAATTTCTTCTTTGTATTGAATGTCTAAATTCAGGTAATTCTTTTTTTTTACTTTTAAAATAGTAAAGCTAATTCACTTTGTTCAACTTTACCCTTTTGAGTTTTTTGAAATTGATTTAATTACACTTGAGAATCAGCTTGAAATTTATATAAGTGATATGCGCTCATGTAGTGATTTTGAAAGCTTAGAAGAAATAAGTGTCTTGGTTGAGAAATTTGTTACAGATAGAAGAAATACTTTTTATCCACTAATTTACAAGCTTATAAAATTAGAAATGATTTTGCCAATTGTCACTGCAACAGTAGAGAGAGTATTTTTTGCTATGAAGATCATGAAGAATCAATTATGGCAGATAGTTGGATGAATGATTGTCTAATTACTTACATTGAAAAAGATACGTTTGACAGTGTTGACAATGAATTTATTATAAGATAGATTTCAAAATATGAGAACCCACCAAGGACAATTGTAAATTTTGTACATTTATTTTTAAATTAATAGTATTACAAATGAACTTTTTGTACTTTTCTATTTAAGGGTATATTTGGGAAGTGATAAAAATTTTCGTGAAATTTTGATGTAAAAGTTTTGAAACAAGAGAATATAATTTGATATGATAGGGGTAATGATGAACAGTAAAGAGAATAAAGTTAAAATAGATATGTTAGTTGTACAGGTAGTGTATAAATGACTAAAAAGTAGGGTAATTATATAGAAAAAAGTGAAAAAATAATTTTAAAATAGAATAGTTGTAAAGAATGAAAAGCAGATTGAAAAGTTTTATGTTGAAAAGTTTAAATGATAAGCAAACACCCCAGTGCTATAATTTCATTTACCAAATTCAATATCGAGGATAACATTTAAAAAATATATTTCAAATTTTTATAAGATAAAAATTATTCTTAACATATAAAATTTTAAAACAAAGTATAAACTTTGCTCCCACTAGCCAAAGGTCTAGAATCTACCACTGCGCACAACACTAAAAGGGAGAGAGGGGCCTACTATTCGAACACTTGAAAGGGAGTGGAAGACCAGTATAGGGCTAGGGCGAAGGAGAGAGAGAAGGAAATAAAAGAAAGGAGAGAGAGGAAAGAGGAGAAATGGGGCAAGTGATGGCAAAGTGGACAAGAGGATTGGTGAGAAAGAGCGCTGAACAAGAGGAGAATCGCACGAGGTGGAGGAGAGACATGACGCTGTCATTTGGGAGCTCTAATTTTTTTTATTTTTATTTTTTGCAAAAGGCATCCTCTCTATTCATAGCTTGTGGTGAGGAAAATACAAATCATCTAAGTTAATCAAACGGTGCAAAATCTACATGCCAGATCTGATGCTCATGCGTGTGCCATGGTGGAACTACCGAAGTAGCTTTGGCCCGGACACATGAAGTCGCATTCATCTTATAATTATCTCTATCATATCGTATTACTTCTTTTGTCTAAAAAACTTACACTAGAAACTTTTAATAATTAACGCCAAATAACTGAAGGCAACTTACACTAGGTAACACACTACACAATATTGACATCTTTGATTAGGTTACAAATATAAAAAAAATCAAAATATCTGAATTCGACAACTGACTAGGGGTGTAAATCAAGTTAGATTGACGGTAAGCACAATAAAAATCTGTTCAATTCAGTTAGAAATTGAATTAATAAATATATAATATTTAAAAATATTTTACTTAATTAAATCTATTTTCAAAATATAGATTTTTATGAAAGAATAAATAACCCTTTTTATAGGAATATTTTTCAATTTATGACTCATACAATAATATAATAGCTAAATAATCTTATGTCAAAATAATAATATCTAGTTAATACCTATATATTATGTGTTAATGTATGAGTATTTTTATAATCTATGATATTTTATAGTAATATATGAAATCAAGTTTTGTCAGGTCGAGTTGACAATCGTTTAACCCAAACCAACTCATTTTTGAAATCGGGTCTGTTTAAATTGGGCTATGTAATTTTTTTCAAACTGTTTAACCCAACTCTATTATAAATTAGGTTGAGTTAGTCTAAATTCGGATTAAGACTAACCTTATTTACGGCCGCAGGCTCTATTTACACTCCTGTGGCTGATAGCGGTTGAAAACTTTCTCTGCTGCACTTTGATGGACCGGAGGCTAAATAACAGTAAAAGCTAACCCGTAGTAAGTTGTTCCTCGAAAGCTTGCTATCTATCATTCATTTTCGATGGACAGTTGAGATTTCCGAGGTTAGTTTCCACGTCATAAATATTAGTAATGTTGTGTCGATTTTGGATGGAGTGTGTACACGCATTTACACATGGCCTTCTTCTCTTCCCCCTTCTCCCTTCATTCCATCGCAACTAGGGCTCAAAATCTTCATGGCCATCCAGATGTCTCCAGTGACATGTATCTCGTAATTTCAAAATAGGGCTCTGAGATTTAATTGGCAATCAGTGAATAGGGTTGCCAAATGTGAGTTTATCACAGGCCGCAATCAATGGGAGAAAGCTGGTGGATTTGATGCTTGGCAAGTGGTTCAGTGCTTGGCAACATTGGCGGATGTTGTTTTACTACCATGGTCGGCTGCAAAATATTGATGAAATGGTGCTGGATATGATCTTAGATTTGAGGAGGAGGCAGCAGAATATCCTTGGCAGTTTTACTGCCGAAAATTTAATGAAAAAATTATTGTTGTAGTTTTTTATTTTTTCGCTGAAAGTAGGTCACAATTTAGTTGGTTCCATGGTCAGAATCTGTGGCTACGTCAGGGAACAGATGGGGCACCATGTTGCTTTTGCGATTTGGCATGGTGGAGCACTGAAATGGTGCTTCGGTAGTGCAAACAAAATTTATACACATGCACATCTGTTAATTGATATGCAACGTATTGATTTAATATAATTATTTTAATGGGCTATTAATATTTCTAATTTAATTTTAAGCTTATAATTTGGATAATTTAATGGAGTTATATTATTTCATTCATGTTAACTGATTTTACACATATTAATTTAATAAACTAATGAATATATCTTGAGACTATTTTTGTTCTTCATATTAAATATACGTGTATATATAAATATAATTTTTATACATTAATCTAATAGGATAATAGATATAGTTTTCATTTTTGAATCAATTTTAATTTCATTGAATATATATGATTTCATTTTACTACCGAATACTATTTTATACCCATATTTCAAAGTGAATGTGAGTTATTGAAGGTGTTTAATTTACCCCATCTAAGTATTATATTAATTTGCCTCAAATTAATTTAGTAGACTAATAAATATTTTAAATTATTTTTTTGCCTATTTAATTCTTTCAAAATGCACCTACTATAGCTGTTTCGGTCTATCTCAACTATCAACTAAATTAATTATTTTTAGTAGTATGTTGTCTGTAAAATACTTTGAACCCATTTGATTTCTTTCCTATTTATACAATTTTTTAATATAACTTCATTATTTTTATAACAAACTAATATTTTTGAAAGTGTTAAATTTAACCTATATGTAATTGCTCTAAGCCGTTTAAAATATTTATAATTTTGCCCCAAGTTATTAAGTTTGTTATCAAACATGGTAAGTTATTTTATTTTTAAAAAATACAGTCTTAAAATCATGGTTTAGATAATTCAAAAATGATTTAGTAAATTTATATGTTTTTTAAAATACTTAAACTTATGTAGTTTATTTTGAGAATATTCAAATTAGATATGTCAAAAATATAAATATACAAAATCACAGATCTATTGTATATAAAAACCTGATAATAACAAATTTAAATTGATGAAAAATTACTGTATAAAAAGATGATATATAACCATGTAGCACTAAAGAAATTTTTATTAAATTTATATTTAATAGAAATATTTAGTAAATTAATATTTTCATATTGATTTAATTTAATTTTGAATTAATATTTATTTTAGATTGAAACAAGCAACTAGAGAGATGAGTAAACTGTATGAGTTTTTGAAGCTTTAAGCCACCATGTTTGCAAAGTAGCTCAATGTAATAAATTAATCATATTTTTTATTAATTGATTAGATATTTAATTTAATTCAAATTAATGCTTATTTTACATTGAAATGACTAGATGAAAAGATAAGTGAATCATACTTATTGTTACATATTTAAGCAACTAAGTTTAGAAAATAATTTAATGTGATAAATCGAGTGTGCCTATGGTTAACTTAATTTAATGGGTAATTTGCATATATACCCACGTAGTTTCACCGATATTGCAGATATACCCACGTAGTTTCACGAAGTGTATATTACCCCCCATAGTTTAACCAAAATTGCATATTATTCCTACGCCATTAACTACTGTTAATATCTGCTGTTATATTTTAAAAATGATGAAAATGCCCTCATCTTCAGGGGTAATATGGAATTTTGGTGAAACCATGTGGGCTGATATGCAATTTGTAAAACTATGGATGAGGTCATTTTCGTTATTTTTGAAAAAAGAATGACAGATATTAACGGTAGTTAAAGGTGTGGGAGTAATACACAATTTTGGTGAAACTATGTGAGGGTAATATGCATTTTGTGAAACTACGTGGGTATATCTATAGTTAGCGTTAAACTATGTAGGTAGATATGCAAATTACCCTAGTTTAATAAATAACTTAATAACAAAGTAGGAAATGTCTTTTTCATGTGGACTTCCTTAATTTAAAAAATTGGATAAAGCAATTACAAAAGATGCATCTGTTGGAAATATGTGGAAAACAAGTTAAATCTATGTTTTGATGATTAACAAATCAATTTGAGTAAGTCTTGGCTACTAACATGTTTGTGAAAATGTTTAAGGCATATACACTTGAAGAAAATAAAGCATGGAAGACCAAGTCGTAGTCCAAGTCGACCCCAAGATCGACTTCAAAAAGCCCAAACTATCTAGAGCTGAAAATGGGAGAAGAACAAGTGAAGTCGCAGGCCAAGTCGACTCCAGGTGCGACTTAGGAAACCAAGTCGCAGACGAAGCCGACTCCAGCATCGACTTTAAGCATCCAGAGTTGAAAAAGTGGAAACGGACATGACGAAGTCGCAGGCGAAGTCGACTCTAGGTGCGACTTGGGCGAAGTCGCAGACGAGGTCGACTCCAAATTCGACTTGAGGAGTTCAGACTTGAAGATTGAAGTTTCAAGCTTATTCCAAGGATCCATTTGGACTTTATCAAATCCAAATAAGATGCAAAGTTCATTCTCAAAAAGCAACTGAAGTTTTTTGAAGATCAAAAGCTAAGATTCATATTCAAAGTTCAAATCAAGTCTATCAAGTCCAAAGCTAATCTTCAAGCTTATTCCAAATAAAGCAATACCCAAGTCATGAAGACCAATTTTACAAAGTTCAAGCCAGTTCAAGAAGATCAAGGTGTTTTTGCAAAAGACCACGCCAAGTCGCAACCCAAGTCGACTCCAGGATCGACTTGAGTTGAAGACTGGAGGCCAAGTTGACCCAGACTCGGACTTGGAAATCTGAAGAACTAGAGTCGCACACGAGGTCGACTCCAGGTGCGACTTGGAAGCCAAGTCGCAGGCCAAGTCGACTCCACATACGACTTGGGTCGCAACGGTCGGAATTTATTCGAACGTTGGCGCATTAAATGCGCGCCACCTACCTTCTAACGTTCGGATTCCCTCCAAAATTATAAATAGCATTCATGATGGACGAGGAAAGAAGCTGAAAAACATTAAGTGTGCTTAACTACCATCTTCAAGAGCTTTAAAGAGATCAAGCAAATCAAAGAGGAAGAACTTTGCTTCAAACTGCAAGAGCTACATTTCAAAATCTTCAAAGCCATTACTACAAGTTCTTCTCTAAGCCAAACTGCTTCTACACAACTGTAAAGTGTAGTTCTTTTATTGTTTCATTTGTTTGTATTGAACTTGATTTAGTTTGAGGAACTAAGATCAAGTGTAAGCAAAGTAGTGTGTGATTGGAGTGTAACTCATCACCTACTTGTGCTGTGTTTTGTTAATGCCCCCTAGAGCTGGAATCTAGAAGAGAGCAAGAGGCTCTGGTTGTATATGCCCCCTAGAGCTAGAATCTAGAAGAGAGTGGAGACTCTAAGTTGTATTCGCGGAATACAATAGTGGAACCCAAGTCACAAGGAGTGTGAGCTTAGAAGAGTGGAGTAGGGAGGTTGCCCGAACCACTATAAAAACCTTGCCTACTTGATTTATATTTCTGCTCTCTACATTATCTTGCTTTCCATTTAGTTTCTTCATTAAGGGGGCTAGATTAATCCGGGGTAAAGTTTCTGTTTAAGTTGTAAATTTTTAATTACCCAATTCACCCGTCCCCTCTTGGGTTTTGCCATCAACTCGGGACCAACAAGTGGTATCAGAGCAGGTCTTTGAGTTTTTACCAAAGAGATCTATTATCATGGCATCCCAATCTACTTCCGTTCCTGCATTTGCTGAAGGCCAATCTTTTACAAGGCCACCATTGTTTGATGGGAACAACTTTGGTTATTGGAAGCTTCGTATGAAGCAACTCATCATGGCTACAGATATGGACTCTTGGATTGCTATCCAAGATGGTGTAACATTGCCAATTGATGAAAGAGCTTCCAAGTGGACCGAAGAGGAAGTAAGAACTGTAAAGAGCAATGCCAAAGCTATGAACTCACTATTTTGTGCTCTTACAGCTTCCGAATATGATAGAGTATCATCTTGTCAAACCGCTAAAGAAATATGAGATACTCTAACATCTATTTATGAAGGAACTTCTCAAGTCCAAGGGACTAGAAGAAATATTCTGATAGGAGAGTTGGAAAGCTTTAGAATGCTAGATACAGAAAATATTTCTGAAATGTTTGCTAGATTCTCCAAGATTACTAATGCTTTGAAAGGTCTTGGAAAGGCTATCTCTGAATCTGAACAGGTCATGAAGATCTTAAGAGCTCTACCAGATTCATGGACTCAAAAGATTACAGCAATAGAAGAAGAAAAAGACCTCAACACTTTAAAGCTAGAAGATCTAATTAGCTCATTAATGACACATGAGCTAATTAAGAGAAGAAACGAAGAGAATCACAAAGGAAAGAAAATTATTGCATTAAACGTAGCACGCAACTCTGAAGAATCTACCTCCTCGTCTAATAATGGTGATGAAGATATCTCACTTCTTACTCGCAAGTTTCGAAAATTTGTGAGAAAAGGAAAGAACTTCAAAGACTTCAGAGAAAGACCACAAAGAGAGAAGAAGAAGGAGGTTACAAAATGCTACAGATGCGGGGGCGTAGGACATATGCAAGTTCAATGTCCTACACCGGAAAAAAGGCCAAAGGAGAGTCATGAAACCAGAAAATACCAAAGGCCACGAGGAAGAGGCATGTTCGTCAACGAGGAGACTTCATCAACATGCAGCTCTTCAACCGATGACAATGATGCAGCTAACTGTGCGAGAATTTGTTGTATGGCACGAATCGAGCAAGAAGAAGACTTGCTATGCCTAAACACAACGGAAGTTTTGGAAGAACAATCTACCTCAACGAAATGCAAAAGTAACGAAGAGGTAATTTCCAAACCTTGCTATTCTCAATCAAGTTATTCTTCTTTTCACGATTGCCTCAAATGTGCTGAATTAGAAGAACTACAAATTGCTTATGATTCATTATATGAGGAAATTAAGAGGCTAGGAAACAAACTGTCATTGAAGAGACAACAGTGCAACTTTGTTATTGTTGAAAATAGAAAACTAGCTGAAAAATCAGCAAAACTGAAAGAAGAAAATGAATCACTGTTGAAAGAGACAGAAAAATTGAAAAAGGAGAACAGATCATTAAATGAATCATTAGCAAAGTTCTCTAATCCAGGAGAAAGTGTAAAAATGTTTTTGAATATGACTGCTCAAACAGATAAGAGAGGTCTTGGATATTATACATTTAAGCAAAAAGAAAGTGGCAAATCGAATGTGCCAACACTTGAGAAATATCAAACCAAAACTGCACCAAGATACAGGCCATAAAGGAAAAATATTGTGTGGACTAGAAGGCCAACATTTGAACCAATGCATACTTGGAGGTCTACTCCAATATTACCTATGGCCTGCAATTTCTGCAATAAAATGGGTCATAAAGCCTATAAGTGTAACTTTAAGAAATTATATGACCATGGTGCAAAATTAGTTTGGGTTCCAATGAATACAAGATTTGGGCTCTCTAAGTTAGAGCAACAAAGGTTGAATAATATTACTAACCCAAATGGACCCATAAAATGGGTACCAAAGAGATAAGATTTGCTTGCTTATTTTTCAGATTTGTTTCAAGGCAAAGACAAACAATATATGGTTCATGGACAGCGGTTGTTCAAGGCACATGACTAGAGAAAGAAGCTTATTTCACAAACTTAAGCCTTGCAACGACGGAACGGTTGCATTTGGAAACAATGAGAAAGGTAAAATTAAAGGTAAAGGAACCATTTACAGTATTTCAAATGCATGCATAGAAGATGTTTTGTTTGTTGAAGGACTCAAGTACAATCTAATGAGCATTAGCCAATTATGTGATAAAGGATATAAGGTTGTGTTTGAATCATCTATGTGCAATGTATTTGATGGAGAACATATCATGTTTAGTGGAAAAAGACATGGAAATGTATATTTGGTTTCACTTGATGAACTAGATGGTCAATGTCTAATGGCCATTAAAAATGATCCATGGGTTTGGCATAAAAGACTTGGACAAGTGAATATGTCAAACATAAAGACCCTATGGAAAAAGAATTTGGTAGAAGGCTTGCCAAAGTTGAAATATGACAAAGACAAAATTTGCAAGGCATGTCAATTATCTAAACAACCAAAGATGTCTTTTTCTACCAAAAGGGAGATTTCCACCACAAGGCCACTTGAATTGCTACACATGGATCTATATGGACCATCCGACATTTTAACCATTGGTGGAAAGAAATATGTATTTGTTATTGTAGATGACTTTTCAAGATTCACATGGATAATTCTCTTAGCTAGCAAAGATGAAGCCTTCTCTATGTTTTCAACTTTTGTAAACTTGGTGGAAAATGAAAAATAAAGTACTATTATGTCTATAAGAAGTGACCATGGTGGTGAATTTGAGAACAAACGATTCATAGAATTATGTAATGAAAAAGGAATTCATCACACATTTTCTGCACCAAGGACTCCACAACAAAATGGAATAGTTGAAAGGAAAAACAGAACTATACAAGAGATGGCTAGAATAATGCTAAATGAGAGCAAATTATCCAAGAAGTTTTGGGGTGAAGCTGTGAGCACAACTTGTCATGTTTTAAATCGAGTTACCATTAGAGCTATCTTGAAAAAGACCCCATATGAGCTATGGAAGGGAAGAAAACCAAATATCTCTCATTTTCATGCCTTTGGATGCACATGTTATGTGTTGAACAATGTAAAAACCAACTTGGGAAAACTTGACGCTAAAAGTGATGAGTCAGTATTCCTGGGTATTCCTGGGTACTCATCAAATAGCAAAGCATATAGAGTATTCAGTAAACGAAACCAAGTTATAGAAGAATCCATACATGTTGTTTTTAATGAAATTAACCCATGCTTGAAAAGAAGAGATGATTTAAGTGATGCAGATGAGACTGTAAGCAACTTTGAAAAGCTGCATGTGGAAAAGCAAGAAGAGTCCAATGAGGAAAGGGTAAGTGAAGGTAATGACTCCTATAAACCTCCATCTGATTTAAAATTCAAACATGCACATCCAATTGAACAAATTATAGGGAATGTGTATGAAGGTGTAAAAACTAGAAGGTCAAAGCAAAATGTTTGTGGACAATATGCCTTTGTATCCAAAATTGAACCTTCTAATATTGATCAAGCTCTTGATGATGAAAACTGGATTATAGCAATGCAAGAAGAACTAAATCAATTTGAAAGAAATCAAGTTTGGCACCTTGTTCCTAGACCAAACGATTGTATTGTTATTGGCACCAAATGGGTCTTTAGGAACAAATTAGATGAAAGTGGACTTGTAGTGAGACACAAAGCTAGACTTGTGGCAAAAGGATACTCACAAGAAGAAGGAATAGATTTTGAAGAATCCTATGCCCCGGTTGCTAGATTAGAGGCAATTCGCATCTTACTAGCGTTTGCATCTCACATGAACTTTAAATTGTTTCAAATGGATGTCAAAAGTGCATTTCTGAATGGTTATATAAATGAAGAGGTGTATGTAGAACAACCACCTGGATTTGAGGAAAAAGATCAATCTAAATTTGTATACAAGCTAACCAAAGCATTATATGGATTAAAATAAGCTCCAAGGGCTTGGTATGATAGACTAAGCAAATTTCTGATTGATCACGATTTTCAAAAAGGAAAGGTAGACACCACTTTGTTTATCAAGTATAAAGAAAAGGACATATTGATCATTCAAATTTATGTTGATGATATCATTTTTGGTGCTACTAATGAAACTCTTTGTCAAGAATTTTCTGAGCTTATGCAGAAAGATTTTGAAATGAGCATGATGGGAGAGCTAAATTTCTTTCTTGGACTGCAAATCAAGCAATTAAATGAAGGAATTTTCATCAACCAGTCCAAGTATATCAGAGAAATGCTGAAGAAGTTTGGCATGGAGAATAGCAAAGGAGCAAACACCCCTATGAGCTCAACCATTAAAATTGACAAAGATGAGAAAGGGAAAATAGTTGATTTGAAAACGTATAGAAGCATGATAGGATCTTTGTTGTATTTAACTGCTTCTAGGCCTGATATCTTGTTTAGTGTGTGTATGTGCTCTAGATTTCAATCATGTACAAAAGAATCACACTTGGTAACTGTGAAAAGAATTTTCAGGTACTTAGTAGACACTACCAATATAGGACTTTGGTATCCAAAGGGCTCTAATTTTGATCTAATCGGCTACTCAGATGCGGATTTTGCCGGTTACAAAGTAGATAGAAAAAGCACAAGTGGAACATGTCAGTTTCTTGGAAGCATGATAGTTTCATGGTTTTCAAGAAAACAAACTAGTGTTGCTCTATCTACGGCGGAAGCCGAATATATTGCCGCCGGGAGCTGTTGTGCCCAATTACTTTGGATGAAACAGCAACTTAGGGACTATGACATGGATTTTAAAGATATACATATTAAATGTGACAATACTAGTGCCATATGTCTAACCAAGAATCCAGTCTTGTATTCTAGGACCAAACATATAGACCTCAGACATCATTTCATTAGAGAACATGTAGAAAATCATGACATATGTTTGGTATATGTAAGAACAGAGGATCAAGTTGCAGACATATTCACAAAACCCCTAGCCAAAGAAGCATTCTATAAAATTAGAAATGACATGGGAATGATTGAGTTAGGCTAGCATAAACTTAGGGGGAGCAATCCCACCTATCTCTTTCTTTACCCTCTAATCTTTTTGATTTATTGACAAAAAGGGGGAGAAAAATAGGATTTGAGGAAGAGAAGAGTAGATAAGTTTGGGGAGAAGAATACCATATGTTTGAAAGATTGCATGAGCATATGTTGAATGATTGCATGAGCATAAGTATGAAATGCAAAATGAGCATGTTATTAAGTTATTGAAAGGTATACACTCAAATCGGTTTTGTCAATCATCAAAAAGGGGGAGATTGTTGGAAATATGTGGAAAATAAGTTAAATCTATGTTTTGATGATTAACAAATCAATTTGAGTAAGTCTTGACTACTAACATGTTTGTGAAAATGTTTAAGGCATATACACTTGAAGAAAATAAAGCACGGAAGACCAAGTCGTAGTCCAAGTCGACCCCAAGATCGACTTCAAAAAGCCCAAACTGTCCAGAGCTGAAAATGGGAGAAGAACAAGTGAAGTCGCAGGCCAAGTCGACTCCAGGTGCGACTTAGGAAACCAAGTCGCAGACGAAGTCGACTCCAGCATCGACTTTAAGCATCCAGAGTTGAAAAAGTGGAAACGGACATGACGAAGTCGCAGGCGAAGTCGACTCTAGGTGCGACTTGGGCGAAGTCGCAGACGAGGTCGACTCCAAATTCGACTTGAGGAGTTCAGACTTGAAGATTGAAGTTTCAAGCTTATTCCAAGGATCCATTTGGACTTTATCAAATCCAAATAAGATGCAAAGTTCATTCTCAAAAAGCAACTGAAGTTTTTTGAAGATCAAAAGCTAAGATTCATATTCAAAGTTCAAATCAAGTCTATCAAGTCCAAAGCTAATCTTCAAGCTTATTCCAAATAAAGCAATACCCAAGTCATGAAGACCAATTTTACAAAGTTCAAGCCAGTTCAAAAAGATCAAGGTGTTTTTGCAAAAGACCACGCCAAGTCGCAACCCAAGTCGACTCCAGGATCGACTTGAGTTGAAGACTGGAGGCCAAGTTGACCCAGACTCGGACTTGGAAATCTGAAGAACTGGAGTCGCACACGAGGTCGACTCCAGGTGCGACTTGGAAGCCAAGTCGCAGGCCAAGTCGACTCCACATACGACTTGGGTCGCAACGGTCGGAATTTATTCGAACGTTGGCGCATTAAATGCGCGCCACCTACCTTCTAACGTTCGGATTCCCTCCAAAATTATAAATAGCATTCATGATGGACGAGGAAAGAAGCTGAAAAACATTAAGTGTGCTTAACTACCATCTTCAAGAGCTTTAAAGAGATCAAGCAAATCAAAGAGGAAGAACTTTGCTTCAAACTGCAAGAGCTACATTTCAAAATCTTCAAAGCAATTACTACAAGTTCTTCTCTGCGCCAAACTGCTTCTACACAACTGTAAAGTGTAGTTCTTTTATTGTTTCATTTGTTTGTATTGAACTTGATTTAGTTTGAGGAACTAAGATCAAGTGTAAGCAAAGTAGTGTGTGATTGGAGTGTAACTCATCACCTACTTGTGCTGTGTTTTGTTAATGCCCCCTAGAGCTGGAATCTAGAAGAGAGCAAGAGGCTCTGGTTGTATATGCCTCCTAGAGCTAGAATCTAGAAGAGAGTGGAGACTCTAAGTTGTATTCGTGGAATACAATAGTGGAACCCAAGTCACAAGGAGTGTGAGCTTGGAAGAGTGGAGTAGGGAGGTTGCCCGAACCACTATAAAAACCTTGCCTACTTGATTTATATTTCTGCTCTCTACATTATCTTGCTTTCCATTTAGTTTCTTCATTAAGGGGGCTAGATTAATCCGGGGTAAAGTTTCTGTTTAAGTTGTAAATTTTTAATTACCCAATTCACCCCATCCCTCTTGGGTTTTGCCATCAACTCGGGACCAACAGCATCGACAACTAAAAATAAATACATAATTTTTAATGAAAATAAGATATTTTTAATGAAAATAAAAATATATATTATTTTTTGGAGAATTAGTTTTTAGAATGATTTATTGTAGAAATTTATAAAAATCTAGTAGAAATTTATAAAAAAAAATATTTTAGGGTGTGTGCACATGAATGAATTTTTTAATTTGAGGTATTTCCTAAAATAAATTATTTATTTTTAAAGAATCGGTAATAATATAAAATAAATTTTACAAAATAATTTAATAAATAATTAATAATAAATTTTTTATACTTTTAATGGAATTTCATAAATTGAGAAGAAAATGATAGTTATCTTAAAATTATTCTCTTATAATTTTTTGTAATAAAGAATTAATTTTGTAGTTAAATGTTGGAATTCAAGTTATTTAGTTGCTGGATCTGGCTATTTCTCTTAAATTATAAATTTATCTATTGAAGAAAAATTAAAAAGGAACTGATTTTACATTTAAGGAATTTTATTGATCAATTTTATGTATGGAAATTTTATGTAAACTATAACAATGCCATTTTAGATAATTTGGATATATTTATAAACACAAATTTAATTAAAATTATATTTATTTTTATGAGATTATATAAAAGCTAATTAGCATAAAAGTCTCAAAAATTCATATGTATTTATTCAGTTTATTTAAATCCAACATATAGTTTAATCATTATTAAAATTGTCTAAAAAAGTCATATATTTATATTATTAAATCTAAATTACAATCGCATATAATTTAAATAAAGATAATTTATCACATGTTTACTTTTATTATAATAATTTTATATATTTAATTAAATTTTTATTTTATCTAATTTATATTAATTATTATTTTAATTATAGCTTTACATTTATTTATTTTTTTAATTATTTGAAGGTTCGCGTAGTTCTAAAATTATCAAACTTTTAAGGGCATCATTTAAATAAAATTATATCACTTTATTAAGATTTTATGGAAATATAGATTATATTTCTTCATTTTTCAAAAAATTAATTATTTTATTTTATATCATTCAATTTTATGTTTGGATGCATGTTTTATATATTGAATTTATATTATAAATAAATCATATTATTTTTATATAAATGTGTTAATCATTTTTGTTCGATTAATATTCATTCAAAATTAATTTTAATCATGAAAATCGAAAAGATGTTCATGAATTTTATTACAGACTTTCTATTTAATAAAATATTATTAAATTTATAAGTTTATATTCATTTATTTTACTTTAAATTAATCTTTAATTTTATATAAATTTTATCAATATCAAATTAAAATGACTAACATAAGATAAGTGACCATATAGATTGCTACAAATTTAATTCATAAGTTTGTAAAAGTTAATTATTTTTTATGTCTATCCATGTAGTCACTGCTTGAATCCATCTTTATATACATTTTTAAAATTATTTTTGTTCGTAGGCCACATTTGGATGGATTTGCTAGTAATCCACCATGAGACTAATTGGCCAAGCATGTTCCATCGTCTTGTATTCTACATTTGAGATAGTACATTAGTTTGAGACCTTCAGCAATGGCCATAGTGAATTGCATATTTGAAATCAATAACTCCATGGTCTATTTTTACTTAGGGTTGCATAGGAGATTTTTTTGATTTAAATGTAAAAAAATAACATAATTAATGTTGATGCAAAATTATAGATATATTTTTACATTTGTATAAATTAGAAAGGCATAATATGCATTGAATTGAAACAATTATGTATAAGTTATATATTTAATTAAATAAATATAATTTATTACAAATTTATTAGGAAGTCATATATAATTATCATTACAGTTATATATATTTTTGTAAATTTTTATTTCATTTGATTTAAATTAATTATTATTTGTAATTATACCTTGTATATTTATTTAGTTTTAAAATTATTTAAACATTTCCATTGTCCTAAAATGATTTATTAAGTGCATATCTTTTTGTAAAATACATAAATTTATGTAAATATTTTCAAAAATATTAAAATTAGATGTTGTTAGATGTAGTTAAACATCATTAGAAGCTGTTAATGCCGTTAGATTTAGTAGAATTTATTAAATCCTATTATCCCTATTGTAAATTTTGTAATTAAGGTACAAATGATTTTATAAGAGGCTTAAGTTATAGGTGTTAAATTAGGATTAACTTATTAATCTCAAAAAGTTAGATTAAGTTAGATGTTGTTAGATGTTATTAGATCCAATTAAATATTATTAGATCCGATTAATTGTTGTTAGATGTCGTTAGATATTATTAGATACAATTAGATTTAGGTGAATTTCATTAAATCTTATTATCTGATTTTTAAATTCTATAATTAAGGTATAAATGACCTTATAAGGGGATTAGGATTATATTACATATATTAAATTAGGACTAATTTATTAATATCAAAAGTTAGATTTTGTTAGATGTCGTTAAATGTTGTTAAATCCAATTAGATGCTATTAAATGTCATTACATGTTGCTAAATATGGTTAGATATTGTTGGATTCTATTAGATTTATGGATTTCATTACTTCATATTATCTAGGTTTTAAATTATGTAATTAAGTTATAAATAACCTTATAAGGAGATTAGGATTATACTATAGGTATTAAATTAGGATAAATTTATTAATATCAAAAGTTAGATTCGATTCGATATTGCTATATACTGTTAGATGTTGTTAGATACTGTTAGATGATGTTAGATGCAGTTAAATGTTATTAGATTAAGGTGGATTTCATATATGCTATTATTTAGATTTAAATTCTGTAATTAAGGTATAAATGACCTTATAAAGGCTTAGGATCATATTACAGGTGTTAAATTATAAATAACTTATTAATATTAAAAGTTGGATTCAGTCAGATATCATTAGATACTACCAGATGCTGTTAGATTTGTTTAAATGTTGTTAGATGTCGTTAGATATTGTTAGATATGATTAGATACTATTAAATGTCATTAGATTTAGGTGCATTTGATGCGCACCAAGTTCTTGTCGTTAACAGCAATGCGATGACCAGTTTAATTAAAATTAACCGAAACACCTTAAAGCTACCACTATGCGGGTGATGGTGTAGAATAACGGTGAGTTGGGTCGAATCCACAGAGAGACTATATAATTTTGAATTATTTTAATAAAAGAGAAAAGTGAAAAAGGGTATAGAGAAGCGAAAGAAAGAAATTAGAGATAAAGAAGAAGAAATTAGAGAAAAAAAAGAAATTAAAGAGGAAAGAAAAGAGAATTAGAAAGAGAGAGAAAGAAGACAAATAAAGAGACAGAGAAAGAAGAGGAGAAATTGCAATTAAGTAAAATTAAATCTAAACTAGGACAGTAATTAAAAGACTATAGAAGTAAAATTTAACTTACAAAAACAGGAATAAAAATTGCATTAAATTTAATTTGAAAATTACAATGCATAAAATGGTAAATCTACACTAAACATTACAAATCTAAAATTAACAATCACAAAGAATTTAAAAAAAGAAAATTTATTTACCCCAATCCTTGCTCGAAGATCACTCTTTTGAGCAGCAATCCAAGCTCTTGGAGCTGTTCCCACTTGGCAAAGGTCCCACACAAATGGGTCCCACTTCAAGGGGGAAGAGTGTGTTGTGTGTTCAAGTGTTGGTTTCTTGGGATGAGTGGAAGGCCCATTTTATAGATGTGTGAGGGACCCTTCCTCCAACGTGGAGTCCGATGTGGGATTCAACGTCACTGTTGCTACCATTTGCATTGGATCTCTTCTGTTTTGGCATGCCTATTTCGTACCTTCCTTCTCACGTTGTCTGCCCAATTCGAGAAACAGGACCGACGAAGCTGCCCAAAGTTGCATCCATCTTCCTTCATATATCCATTCCAAGCTTTATTGACCCAATGATAGGAGAACCCAGTATCGGCCACATCTTCAAGCCGGTGGCAACTCAAATCACCGGCCTTGTAACACTGCTGCTGACAGATGGCTGAAAGATGGTCGCAGGCTGGAGGGGAAAGGGATGCTGCTAATTTGCTGAAGTTAAAGGAGGCAGCTGCTTTGGCTTGGAGCGAGGTAGAGGAGATGGCGAGCAGAGGAAGATCTATTGAAAATCCAACTAATGCAAGGACATCTGCAATTTGGGGCTTCTAGATTCTTTTGATTGCTCACATGGCCGTCCTGTCTGGACGATTCGGTCATGACTGCCAATTTGGGATGTGTCATTGCTTGGCATGGAGAAGACAGTGTTGAATCAATGAGGCTGCTCATTCTCTGCTCATCGGTTTAATTGCAAGTTGATGAGATGAAGATGCGGTGGGCTTATGTGAGTAGACGACGATGGCGATGCAGTCTTGGAAGGTGGAAGGCTCAATCAAACTAAGGGAGAAGGATTTTTGGATGGCGGCAATGACGGCGTTGGGGTTCCGGTTATTCGAAGATGGGTTAAAATGCTTGGTCGGAGAAGATGATTTGGAGTGAAAGAAGAGCCGGGAAAAGAGGTTGTTGTTTCTGAGATTTGGGATGTTGTTTGAGATTTTTCTTAGAGTAGCTAGTTCTTCCGATTTCAAGCTAGAAAGCGATCGGAAATAGGTGCTGCCATCATCAATGGAGGTGGATGAGATGATACAGAGGGCTGGATGCTTGGTGTGGAGAAGACGAGCTGGGTTACTTGCTCGTGGTGGCGGTAGAAGATGCTGCTGACGGATGGTTGAATCATGGCTACCGCTAATTGCTGAAATTAAAGGCAACAGCTGCCATTTCTACCGGTCGATTTTGAGAAGTGCCGACTGTAGTTGACAGTGGCGATTTTCTGTTGTGTCTTGGTTGATTTCGGTTGCAGCTTGCAAGATGCAGGGATTGGATTAAAAGATGTTGCTGTCAGAGAAGAAAAGGAAAGAGGCAGTTTTGTCAATTTTCATTTGTGGCTTCCCTTGGACGGTGGCTGCTTGATTAGACAGGGAGAGGGATGCCATGGCTGCTGAATTTGGGGAAGATGGAGCACCAGTAGCCGTGCACATGCAACATAGAAATTACAATTTAAAATATTTTAGCACTATATATTGTCTACCCAAGTAACTTCAATATTTTCTAAATTTGATTTTGGACTCTTTTGAGTTTATTTTATCAATGCAATTCTTATTTTGTCATTTTATTTTAAGATTACATAATAGTTCACTTTAACCCATGTTTTAAACTATACTTATAAATATATATACTTTACCCCATTTACCCCTTTTAATAGGTCATACATATTTCACCATTAAAATTTTCTTGGGGATTGAGTCATAATTTTATATTTTCAAGAATATTGCAAAATGACCCGTTTTATAGCAAAATTAGAGATTTTATGAAAAATGTAATTTTCACAAAATTTCACTTAAAACATGCATTTAATTAAATTATAATATTTAACAGCATGAATTTAATATGA
Source organism: Annona cherimola (assembly GCA_030490835.1). Classification (NCBI taxonomy): domain Eukaryota; kingdom Viridiplantae; phylum Streptophyta; class Magnoliopsida; order Magnoliales; family Annonaceae; genus Annona; species Annona cherimola. The sequence continues at coordinate 71,034,309 of CM059976.1, forward strand.
AATCATATACAAAATTTTAGACTTATCACACCCTCAACTTAAACATTGCTAGTCCCTTAGCAATGGAAATAGTTTAATATATAATTCCACTTTTTTTAAAAAAAATCATAGTGTACTACTAATTTTTTATAATAATCTAGGTACACTGCCAATAATGATGATAAGCTTTATAAGTTAATTTCTTTATTAAATATGAGTAAAAATATCTCATGATGCATAAAAGAGTATATAGCACGTGTATACGTGTACTAATGAACAAATGGACATTTGATAAATAAGTTATTTTCAGCTCATCCAATCTAAGCAACATTCATATCAAAATTATGATAGTGACAGTATATATATTTTTAAATTTTTTTTTCTCCCCTCACCATATTTCAGGGTATCTGAGGATCTACAAATTTTTTTTATTTTTTCCTCACCATATTTCAGAATATCTAGGGATTTTTTTCTTTTCTATTTTTTTATTCTCCCCTCACCATATTTCAGGGTATCTAGGGATCTACAATTTTTTTTATACATTTTAACTAACAGCTATCAATTGCAATGATATTAAAGGTTACTTGCTTGGATAAGAGAGAAAAAATTATGTTATCATAGTGCCTGCAAGGTTCATTGGCGTATAAGTGCAATCAGTGCTAATAGAATTTTAAAAACATCATGAAAATATTTTACAGATATCACTAATTACAATTTTCTTCTTCGCTTACTACCAAGCATAGCAAGTGCACTTTGATTTATCTCCATATTATTTTTTTATTATTTATATATTTATTTTTTAAATCAAGTTAAACAAACCAGACCCCCCAACTTAAATATTGCTATCTTTAATACACATGCACAAAATATGAAAATAAGATAGTAGGGAAGGAGACAACCTAGGGTGTAATTTTGTAATTGAACAATGCAATTGTTGATTTATCAACAACATTCTCCTGCAACAAAATATTCTTTTCCCTGCAATAAGAAACAAACATGAAAAATATTGGGTTGCCTCCCAATCAGTGCTAAGTTTAACGTCTTCAGCCAGACATTGTGAAGTTTAGATCAATGTGGGTCAATTAGTTCAACCTTTTCAATAATCATATCATCAGAGATGTCGTCAATATATGGTTTAAGTCGTTGGCCATTTATTGTAAAAATATTTTCACTCTTCGGGTCATGAATTTTTATAGCACCATAGGAAAATACTTTATCCACAATGAAAGGTCCATCCAAACGAGATCTTAATTTTCCAGGAAATAGACATAATTTTGAATTAAATAACCACACTTTTTGGTTAGGCTCAAAGGTTTTTCTATATATATGTTTATCATGAAATGTTTTCATTTTGCTTTTATAAATTTGAGAATTTTCATACGCTTCTTTGCGTAATTCTTCAAACTCATTTAATTGCAGCTTTCGATGTGCTCCTGTATTATTTAAATCCAAATTGTATTACTTGATAGCCCAATAAGCCTTATGTTCTAATTCCACAGGAAGATGACAAGCTTTTTCATACACTAATCTGAAAGGAGACATTCTTGTTGGAAATAATGGTTGAAATCAAATACAAATATCCAAAGTACAGGTTTCGATGATTAACAATACAATTTGAGTAAGTGATTGGCTACTAACAAGACTTGTGTATTGTTTAAGGAAATAAAAATGAAAAATACAAAATGTCAGATCAAGTCGATCTCCAAGTCAACTCCAACATCGACTTAGGTGAAGTCGCAACCGAAGTCGACTCCACTAGCGACTTCAAGAGGCATTTTTTGAACAACATTGAAATTGAAGGCTTGGACATACTGAAGTCGCAAACAAAGTCGACTCCACTTGCAACTTGGGTGAAGTCGCAGACGAAGTCGACTCCAGTATCGACTTCAAGCAGCTTTTTCTTTCCAGCGCTGAAATTAGGTTGCAAAGATGGTGAAGTCGCAATCGAAGTCGACTCCGCATGCGACTTGGGTGAAGTCGAAGGCAAAGTCAACTCCAACTTCAACTTCAACTTAAAGAAAATAGATTTTATCCAAGCCAAGGGACAAATCAAGTTCAAGACAAACTTGAGACAAGAAGAATATGAAAACAACCTAAACTTCTCAAGTAGTATGAATATGAAGATCAATTCAAGAGGAAAGCAAACATGACACATGAAGCCAATCATCTAAAGCCAAAGCTAAAAAGGTCTTACAAGATTCAAGATCATCAAAAGGTTTCTAATCCTAAAATGAAGGAATATTGTTCAAAAGAAGTTCCAAAAAAATTAAAAAAAAGGGAAGAAGAAGTTAAGCAAGCAAGAAGGATTAAGCAAACTTGGCAACAAAAAGAAGCCAAGTCGCATCCGAAGTCGACTTCAATATCGACTTGAGTCAAGTCTCAGGCCAAGTTGACTCAAAGGATAGACTTGAAAGCTGAAGAACTGCAGAAGTCGCACCCGAAGTCGACTCCAGTTTGCAACTTGGGTGAAGTCGCACATGAGGTTGACTCCACATGCGACTTGAAGAATATAACGTTCAAATTTTTGAATGTTGGAACATTTATTATGCGCCAACCACCTCTACAACGTTCAAAACTCTCCCTCCTCTATATATAGACACTCAAGCAAACATGAAAACATACAAGTTAAGGCTGAAAAAGAGAAAAGAAGTACTACTGAGTGTTTGAATCTACTTTTCTCTACATATTGAGTGATCTTTACTTTTTCAAAGGAAGAGCAAGTTCAAAGTTGTGATTCGCTTCAACAAGGAACGATTTGCTGTATCAAGAATCTTCCTCAAGCTGAAACTGCCTACACAGATCTGTAAAGTGTAGATTCCCTCTGTTTCAATTCATCATTCATTTTTGGTACTTGGTTTGAGTCTTTGGTGTATCAAATCAAGTTATAACAAGGTAGCAGTGTGATTGGAGTGAAACTCATCACCTACTTGTGCTATTTGTTGTATAAGCCCCCTAGAGCTAGAATCTAGAAGAGAGTGGAGGCTCTGGTTGTATATGCCCCCTAGAGCTAGAATCTAGAAGAGAGTGAAGGCTCTGTTTGTATTCGAGGAATACATAGTGGAACCCAAGTCACAAATGAGTGTAAGCTTGGAAGAGTGGAGTAGGGAAGGTTACCCGAACCACTATAACAATTGTCCAGTGTTTTCATTTTCATTTGCTTTATTCTTGCTCTCTAATTGATTCATTGAAAGGGGACTAAAATTAAGAAGGGATTAAGTTTATTTAAGAAAAGAAATTTTCAAAGAACCCAATTCACCCCTCCTCTCTTGGGTTATGCCATTAACTCGGGACTAACAAGTGGTATCAAAGCAGGTCTTTGAGTTATACCAAAGAGATCTATTGATATGACATCCCAATCCACTTCCCGCATTTGCCGAGGGTCAATCTTTTACTAGGCCACCATTGTTTGATGGGAACAATTTTAGATATTGGAAGTTACGTATGAAACAACTCATCATGACTGCAGATATGAATTCTTGGATTGCTATCCAAGATGGTGTGACATTGCCTACTGATGAAAGAGCTTCCAAATAGACCGATAAGAAAGTGAAAATTGTTAAGAGCAATGCTAAAGCAATGAATTCATTATTTTGTGCTCTCACTACTTCTGAGTATGATAGGGTATCCTCTTGTTTAACTGCCAAAGAGATATGGGATACACTAACATCCATCTATAAAGGAACTTCTCAAGTCCAAGGGCAAGGAGAAATATCTTGATTGGAGAACTTTAGAACTTTAAAATGTTAAAAACAGAAAATATTTCTAAAATGTTTGCAAGATTTTCCAAGATTACTAACGCCTTGAAAGGGCTAGGAAAGGCAATTTCTGAATCTGAACAGGTCATGAAGATTCTAAGGGCACTACCTGAATCATGGACTCCAAAGATCACCGCAATCGAAGAAGCCAAGGATCTGAATACACTGAAACTAGAAGACCTTATTAGCTCATTAATGTCACATGAGCTAATTAAGAAAAGAAATGAAGATCACCACAAAGGAAAAAGAGCCATTGCTTTGAAAGTCACGCAAGACTTGGAAGACACCACTTCATTATCACAGAACGATGATGAAATTGCCTTACTTACAAAACGATTCAGAAAATTTGTAAGAAAAGGTAGAAATTTTAGAAGCTTTAAAGAAAAGAATCCTAAAGAGAAAAAGAAGGATTCAACAAAGTGTTACCGATGTGGTGGTTTGGGACACATGCAAGCTTAGTGTTCAACGCCCGAAGAAAACGAAGTCAAGGAACAAAGAAAATATTGAGGCGACAACAGGAAGTTCTAGAGAAAAAAAGGAAGAGGCATGTATGTAAACGAAGAAAAATCCACAACTTGCAGCTCCTCAAGTGAAGAATGCGAAGGAGACTGCGCAAGAATTTGCTGCATGGCAAATTCTGATATATGCTTTGTAGCAACAAAAATCTTGGAGGATCAAACCATCTCAACAAATTGCACAAATAGTCAAGAGGTAACCACAAAACAAAAATCTCTTTCAGTTTTTTCAAATGAATGGCTCAAATGTGCTGAATTGGAAGAACTTCAACGAGCCTATGATTCATTATATGAGGAAATAAAAAAATTAGGAAACAAGTTTACAATAAAGAAAAGACAATGTGATGCAGTAATAATCGTGAATGGTAAACTTGCTGAAAAGATAGACAAATTGAAAAGTGAAAAGAATAACTTGGAAAGTGAGTTGGAGAAACTCAAAAGAGAAAATGAATCACTAAATGAATCGCTTGTTAAATTCTCTAATCCAGGAGAAAATGTGAAAATGTTTCTGAAAATGACCACCCAAACTTGTAAGAAATGACTTGGGTATACTACTTTTGAATAAAAGAAATCAAATGCTTCAATAAAACCCTCTTTCACCAAACCAAAGATAAATCATGTAATGTGGACTAAATGACCAACTAGGGAACCAATCATCAAATGGTTTCCCACTCTTAGACTTCAAGAATGTAATTTCTGCAATATGATGGGGCACAAGGTTTATCAGTGTAAATTGAGAAGGTTACAAAATCTTGGTGCAAAGCTGGTTTGGATGCCAAAAAGCATTGGATTCACAGCATCAAAGATAGATCAATATAGACTCCAATGGTTAACTAACCCAAATGGACCCATAAAATGGGTACAAAAGGATAAGATCCACTTGACTTCATTTTTACAGGTTTGTCTTAGAGCCAGAGCCAATAACATGTGGTTTATGGATAGTGGTTGCTCAAGACATATGACAGGAGAAAAAGGACTATTCCATAAGATTAATCCATGTAATGGAGGAATTGTAGCTTTTGAAAATAATGAAAAAGGTAAAATAAAAGGTGAAAGAAATATTTATAGTAGTTCAAATGCATGTATTAAGGATGTACTATTTGTTGAAGGACTCAAACACAACTTAATGAGTATTAGTTAGCTATGTGGTAAAGGATATAAAGTTGTATTTGAATCCTCTATATGCAATATTTTTTATGATGAGCGCATAATCTTTAGTGGCAAAAAACATGAAAATATATATATGATTTGCCTTGATGAATTAGAAGGAAAATATCTAATTGCCATAGAAAATGATCCATGGATATGACATATAAGACTTGGACGCATAAATATGTCCAACATTAAAACATTATGGAAAAAAAATCTAGTATGAGGGTTACCAAAGCTTAAATATGACAAGGATAAGATTTGCAAAGCCTGTTAATTATCAAAACAACCCAAAATGTCATTTTCCACCAAAAAGGAAATTACAACAACTAGACCGCTTGAATTGTTACATATGGATCTTTATGGGTCATCAGACATTTTAACTCTTGGTGGGAAAAAGTATGTTTATGTTATTGTTGATGATTTTTCAAGGTTCACTTAGATTATACTCTTAGCTAGCAAAGATGAAGCATTTTTTATGTTTGTCTCGTTTTCAAATTTGGTGCAAAATGAAAAACAAAATTCAATTATTTCCATCAGAAGTGATCATGGTGGTGAATTTGAAAATAATCTATTCATAGAATTTTGCAATGAAAAAGGAATTCATCATACATTTTCTGCACCAAGAACTCCTCAACAAAACGGAGTTGTTGAAAGGAAAAACCGGACAATACAAGAAATGACTAGAACTACGCTAAATGAGAGTAAATTATCCAAAAGATTTTGGGACGAAGCTGTAAGTACAACTTGTCATGTTTTGAACCAGGTTACCATTAGAGCAATATTGAAAAAGACCCCATATGAACTTTGGAAAGGCAGAAAACCTAATATATCATATTTCCATACTTTTGGTTGTACTTGTTATGTGTTGAACAATGGCAAACAAACTTAGGAAAATTAAATACCAAAAGTGATGAAGCTATTTTCCTTGGTTATTTATCAAATAGCAAGGCATATAGGGTTTTTAATAAAAGAAATCAAATAGTAGAGGAATCAATACATGTTATTTTTGATGAATTTAAACAAAATCCTAGAAAGGAGGATGAACTAAGTGATGCAGATAATTCAAAAACAAAACAACAAGAGCAACAAGAGGAAACCGAGCCTAAACCAGAAAGTTCCATGGAGGAAAAGGTAAGTGAAGGTAATGATTCATATAATTCTCCAACTGATTTGAAATTAAAAAATGCTCATCCAATTGAACAAGTCATTGGAAATATTTATGAAGGAGTAAAAACTAGAAGATCAAGATAAAATTTTTGTGGACAACATGCTTTTGTATCAAAAATTGAACTAACTACTATTGATCAAGCTCTCAATGATAAAAATTGAATTATTGCAATGCAAGAAGAGCTAAATCAATTTGAAAGGAATAATGTATGACATTTAGTTCCTGGACCCAATGGTTGCACTATTATTGGTACAAAATGGGTATTTAGGAACAAATTGGATAAAAGTGGACTAGTAGTAAGAAACAAAGCTAGGTTAGTAGCCAAAGAGTATTCCCAAGAAGAAGGAATTGATTTTGAAGAATCATATGCACCCGTGGCTAGATTAGAAGCCATACGCATTTTACTAGCATTTGCTTCTCATATGGATTTCAAATTGTTTCAAATGGATGTGAAAAGTGCATTTTTGAATGGATACTTGAATGAAGAAGTATATGTTTAACAACCCTCTGGATTTGAAGAAAAGGATCAATCAAAATATGTTTACAAATTAACCAAAGCATTATATGGACTAAAGCAAGCTCCACGAGCTTGGTATAAAAGGTTGAATAGATTTTTGATTGATCATGATTTTCAAAGAGGAAAAGTGGATACTGCTTTATTCATCAAGTATAAAAATAAAAATATTTTAATTGTGCAAATTTATGTAGATGACATAATATTTGGTGCTACTGATGAAACTTTATGCCAAGAATTTTTCAAGATAATGCAGAGCGAATTTGAAATGAGCATGATGGGAGAATTAAATTTCTTCCTTGGATTACAAATCAAGCAACAAGCCGAAGGAATTTTCATAAACCAATCCAAGTATATCAAAGAAATGCTAAAGAAATTTGGAATACAAACCAGCAAAGGAGCAAATACTCCGATGAGTTCGACAATCAAGATCGACACGGACGAAAACGGTAAATGTACTAATCAAAAGCTTTATAGAAATATGATAGGATCATTACTGTACTTAACTGCTTCTAGACCAGATATTCTCTTTAGTGTTTGTATGTGTTCAAGATTTCAAGCATGTCCTAAAGAATCTCATCTATTTTCTGTGAAAAGAATCTTTAAGTATTTGATAAACACCACTAATCTTGGATTATGGTATCCAAAAGGGTCAACGTTTGATCTAATCGGCTACTCAGATGCAGATTTCGCCGGCTATAAAGTAGATAGAAAAAGTACTAGTGGAACATGTCAATTCTTTGGAAATATGTTGGTTTCATGGTATTCAAGGAAACAAATCAGTATTGCTCTATCTACAGCGGAAGCCGAATATATAGCCGTCGGAAGTTGTTGTGCCCAATTACTTTGGATGAAACAACAACTAAAAAGACTATGATATTGATTATTGTAATATTCCTATCAGATGTGATAATACTAATACAATCTGTTTGACTAAAAATCCAATATTACATTCAAGAACCAAACAAATAGATGTAAGACATCATTTTATTCGTGAATATGTAGAAAATCATGATGTATGTTTAGAATATGTGAAAACTGAGGACCAAATTGCTGATATATTCACCAAACCCTTAGCAAAAGATTTATTTTGCAAAATTAGGAATGACATGGGGATGATTGAGCTAAATTAGAAAAATTAGATGAAAAATAGAATTAGGAAAGGTCAAGTTGACTCCGAGGAAGCACTGGAGTCGACTTGGGGGAAGTGAAGTCGACTCCGCTGGGTCGAAGTCGACTTCGCCTAGGGCAAAGTCGACTCTACACACGACCATCGGACTTCTCCTATTTCTTCCCATTTTATTCGTTCTCTTTTCATTTCTCTTCTAGCTGGTAGTGTAATCCTCTCACTCTCTCATCTTCTCCAGCTAAAACCCATCGAATCCTCTCCATTTTCTCCATCAAATCCTGCTCATTTGAAAATCCTTCCCTCTATACTCTATCCAGTGCATTGTTCAGCTCCATTTCAAAGCTCTATTTCTATAAATCCATCTCAAATGGCTCCTAAATCCCGACTGCCTAAACTAGCAGTGTCAAAGCCATCACTAAGGCCCATGCCCAAACAAACTAACTCCCAAACTGAGGAGGACATTCCTAGGAGACAACGGACTCCGGCAAAATGAACACGAGAGGAACCATCGACTTCCACAAGTCGACGGGTTCGGTTCCAAACGGCCACTCCATCTACAGCAAGAGCTCAAGGCTCTGACAATCAAACCAGGAGTTCTAATACAGGAGATAGGAGAACTCCTGCTACGAAAGGGCAAGTCTTGAAGATGCCTACGACATATTTCAAGACCGAACTGCAGCACAGCCGTTTCTACAAATCATTCTATGAATGAAAGGTATTCATTTCGAAAATTATAGACTTCAAGTTCTTGAACGACTATGAATTTGGAATTGAAGAACTGTTAGATTTCCAAGGTTGGACAAATTTATTGAAATCAGACGACAGAATATATCCCAACCTGACTAGGATATTCTACTATCTATGGGATGAAGAAAATTTTTCTACCTTTGTCAAAGGAATTGAAATGTTCTTGGGGACAATGGCAGCCCCAAATCAAACAGATGCAATAAAAAGGATAGGCAGAATTCTAAAAGTTCCATTTGAAGATGAACCGATCCCTGCAAATCTCACATTAGATCAGATGTATAATCAGCTCAATCAGAGCAATAAGTATCATCCAGAAATCAAATTCCTGCACTACATGGACTATCCCCAAGGCTAAGGATCCTTAGGCTACTCATCGCCCATTGTATCTATCTAAAAGGTGGTGGAAGAAACCAGTTGAACCCGCAAGAGGCGGGAATTCTTTGGAAAGTTGCGAATAGGGTCAAAGTCAGCCTACCGTGACTATTTTTGGAAGCACTGGCTTCGAGGAAGGACAACCCACGAGGGGTTCTACCTTATGGGACATGGATCACGAGGATCCTGGAATACTATGAGGTGGATATTGATGGTGAACTATTTGAGGTTCTCAAATCTACAAACGCCATCAACAAATCTCTGCTCCAACGCATGAAAATCAATGTGGAGCAATTTAGAGTAGAGCGAATTCAAGAAAGAATGGGCGTACCGGCTCCAGAAGAATCCAGAGATGCACAGGTTCAGGGGGAGCAACCCCCGCCATCTCCAAGGGAACAACCTATTCATAAGGCACTGGCATCACCATTTTCACATGATTCTTGCTCGCCTCGTGGCTCAAAGGTTCCCGATCTTGCTCCTAGACCTCCGTCATAGGAAACATCAGTGAATGCTATCTGAGAGCACCTGGAGCATCTTGAGGATTGAATCACAAGTCAGATTGTCGGGGTCGAGAATGCGATCACATATATGCATTCACGACAAGATCGTATAGATCGGGAGCTTCGCACCATCCGATATCATCTAGCATCCAGGCATCACCGAAATCAGACTATCCCTGAACTCGATCCTTTTGACACCGGATCGGTTCGACATGATCCTACCCCAGCTCCCGTATCATCATTTTATTCCTCCGCTCATGTTCGACCCATCAAACCTCATCAAAGTCCTTATCACATTTCTAAATTTCAATTTACCAAACTAACTCTCTTTTTTCCTGATTGACAAAAAGGGGGAGATAGGATATAGGATAGGAGGAGGAGATAGGATAGGTTGGATAGGTTGAGTGTTTGTTTTTGGGTTGGGTAGATTGATATAGGTTTCATTATTCTTCTTTATAATTTGTATGAAATTTTTGATCATATATATGAAAAGGTTAGTCATGAAAAGTTTGCCAATTATTTTATCATTATGCTCTTATCATTACTCTAATGCTTTACCCTAATGTTCTGTTATGAAATGGATGAATGACTTGTGATTATTTGAAACAACATATAAATGACTTATTGTTATCCTAAAAAAAATGACAAATGATATATTGAAAGGTATAAACTTAAATTAGTTTTGTCAATCATCAAAAAAGGGGAGATTGTTGGAAATAACGGTTGAAATCAAATACAAATATCCAAAGTACAGGTTTTGATGATTAACAATACAATTTGAGTAAGTGATTGGCTACTAACAAGACTTGTGTATTGTTTAAGGAAATAAAAATGAAAAATACAAAATATGTCAAATCAAGTCGATCTTCAAGTCGACTCCAACATCGACTTAGGCATAGTCGCAACCGAAGTCGACTCCACTAGCGACTTCAAGAGGCATTTTTTGAACAATGTTGAAATTGAAGGCTTGGACGTACTGAAGTCGCAAACGAAGTCGACTCCACTTGCGACTTGGGTGAAGTCGCAGATGAAGTCGACTCCAGTATCGACTTCAAGCAGCTTTTTCTTTCCTGCGCTGAAATTAGGTTGCAAAGATGGTGAAGTTGCAACCAAAGTCGACTCCACATGCAACTTGGGTGAAGTCGCAGGCAAAGTCAACTCCAACTTCAACTTCAACTTAAAGAAGACAGATTTTATCCAAGCCAAGGGACAAATCAAGTTCAAGAAAAACTTAAGACAAGATGAATATGAAAACAACCTAAACTTCTCAAGTAGTATGAATATGAAGATTAATTCAAGAGAAAAGCAAACATGACACATGAAGCCAATCATCTCAAGCCAAAGCTAAAAAGGTCTTACAAGATTCAAGATCATCAAAAGGTTTCTAAACCTAAAATGAAGGAATATTGTTCACAAAGAAGTTCCAAAAAAATTTTAAAAAAAGGGAAGAAGAAGTTAAGAAAGCAAGAAGGATCAAGCAAACTTGGCAAGAAAAAGAAGTCAAGTCGCATCTGAAGTCGACTCCAACATCGACTTGAGTCAAGTCTCAGGCCAAGTCGACTCAAAGGATAGACTTGAAACCTGAAGAACTGCAGAAGTCGCACCCGAAGTAGACTCCAGTTTGCGACTTGGGTGAAGTCATACATGAGGTCGACTCCACATGCGACTTGAAGAATATAACGTTCAAATTTTTAAACGTTGGAACATTTATTACGCGCCAACCACCTCTACAACGTTCAAAACTCTCCCTTATCTATATATAGACACTCAAGCAAACGTGAAAACATACAAGTTAAGGTTGAAAAAGAGAAAAGAAGTGCTACTGAGTGTTTGAATCTACTTTTCTCTACATATTGAGTGATCATTACTTTTTCAAAGGAAGAGCAAGTTCAAAGTTGTGATTCGCTTCAACAAGGAATGATTTGCTGTATCAAGAACGCTTCCTCAAGCTGAAACTGCCTACGCAGATCTGTAAAGTGTAGATTCCTTCTGTTTCAATTCACCATTCATTTTTGGTACTTGGTTTGAGTCTTTGGTGTATCAAATCAAGTTATAGCAAGGTAGCAGTGTGATTGGAGTGGAACTCATCACCTACTTGTGCTATTTGTTGTATAAGCCCCTTAGAGCTCGAATCTAGAAAAGAGCGGAAGCTCTGGTTGTATGTGCCCCCTAGAGCTCGAATCTAGAAGAGAGCGAAGGCTCTGTTTGTATTCGAGTAATACATAGTGGAACCCAAGTCACAAATGAGTGTGAGCTTGGAAGAGTGGAGTAGGGAAGGTTGCCCGAACCACTATAAAAATTGTCCAGTGTTTTCATTTTCATTTGCTTTATTCTTGCTCTCTAATTGATTCATTGAAAGGGGACTAAAATTAAGAAGGGATTAAGTTTATTTATGAAAAGAAATTTTCAAAGAACCCAATTCACCCCTCCTCTCTTTGGTTGTGCCATTAACTCGGGACCAACAATTCCAATAGGTGTTTTAAATGTTGTTCTATAGGCCTATAATGCATTATCTAATCTATCCAACCAATCTTTACGATCAGGCCTAACAGTCTTTTGCAATATATTTTTAATCTCCCTATTAGAAACTTCTACTTGACCACTGGTTTTAGGATGGTAAGCTGTGATTATCTTATGGGTGATTCCATATTTCCTTAGTAGGGCTCTAAACTGGTAGTTGGTAAAGTGTGTTCCTCCGTCGCTAATGATGGCCCTAGGGAAACCAAATTGAGAAAAAATATTTTTCTGGTTGAATTTTAAAACTACCTTGTGATCATTAGTCCTAGTTGCAACAGCCTCAATTTATTTCGATACATAGTCTACTGCCACTAAGATGTACTCATATCCATAAGATGGTGGAAATGGTCTCATAAAATCTATTCCCCATACATCAAATATTTCAAAGACAAGAATAGGGTTCAAAGGCATCATATTTCTTTTTGTAATATTTCCTATTGCTTGACATTTAATGCAAGATTGGCTAAAGTTGTAGGCATCTTTAAAAAGAGTTGGCCAATAAAAACCACATTGCAACACCTTTGCTGCTGTTTTCTTTCCTGAAAAGTGTCCCCCACATTCAAGATTATGACAGAAATTCAAAATACCTTGTTGTTCACTTTTCGGAACGCATCTACGAATAATATTATCAGAACAAATTTTGAAAGGTTCCAGATCCTCCCAAATATAATATTTATCTTGAGTAAAGAATCTATCTCTTTCTTGCTTTGTCCAATCTTTTAGAATCTGCCCTACTGCTTTATAATTGACAATGTGTGCAAACCATGGAGGTGATGTTTGAGTAATAGCTAAAAGATGCTCATCTAGAAAAGAGTCATTTATAGATGTGTTCTCTGGTGTAATGATTCGAGAAAGATGATCAACGACTACATTTTCAGAACCTTTTTTATCTCAAATTTCAAGATCAAATTCCTTTAATAAGAGAATCCATCTAATAAGTCTTAGTTTTGCCTCTTTTTTAGATAATAGATATTTCAAGGATGAATGATTTGAGTAGATAATAACTTTGGCTCCTAGTAGATAAGAACAAAAATTTTCAAGGGAAAATACTACTGCAAGCAGTTCTTTTTTTGTGGTGTAGTTGATTTGGGCATCAGTAAGTGTATGACTTGCATAGTAAATTATAACTGGCCTCTTATTTACCCTTTGCCCTAAAATAGCCCCAACAACAAAGTCAGAGGCATCACACATAATTTCAAATGGTAGGGACCAATCAAGGGATTGAAGAATTGGAGCTTTAGTTAATGCTTCTTTAATAGCTCAAATGCCTTCAAGCACGATTCATCTAGGTTGAATTGAGAATTTTTACATAGTAAACTTGTTAATGGTCTAGAGATTTTAAAAAAATCTTGAATAAACTGACGATAGAAACCAGCATGACCAAGGAATGATCTAACTTGTCTCACTGAGGTTAGAGGAGGTAGATTAGTAATTAAATCGATTTTAGTTTTATCTACTTCTATCCCTCGTTCTGAGACTATATGGCCAAGAACTATTCCCTCATTAACCATAAAATGACTCTTTTCCCAACTTAGTACTAGATTCTTTTCTATGCATCTTTTTAGCATCTTTTGTAAATTTTCCAAGCAAATGTCAAATGAATCACCAAAAAGTGAAAAATCATCCATAAAGATTTCGAGAAAGTCCCTTACCATATCTGAGAAGATTGCCATCATACACCATTGAAAGGTAGCTGGTCCATTACATAGCTTGAATGATATTCTCCTAAATGCAAATGTGCCGTATGGCAAGTAAAGGTGGTCTTTTCTTGATCTTCTAGATAAATGGCAACCTGATTGTATCCTGAATATCCATCCAGGAAACAAAAGTATTTTTAACCTGCTAACTTTTCTAGGATTTGATTAATGAATGGGAGTGGAAAATGATCTTTCTTAGTCATAGCATTTAATTTTCTATAATCAATACAAACTCTCCATCCTGTGGTCAATCTAGTAGGTACTATTTCACCTTTTTCATTGTTTATTATTGTGAGTATAGATTTTTTTGGTACTACTTGGGTTGGGCTTACCCATTTACTATCGAAAATTGGATAAATGATTCTTGCATCAAGCTACTTGGCAACTTCCTTTTTCACTACCTCTTTCATTATGGGGTTTAATCTTCTTTGCATTTCTTTGCTAGGTTTAGCATTTTTCTCTAAGTATATGTGATGCATACAAATAGATGGGCTAATTCCTTTCAAATCAGCCATTGACCAACCTATAGCACTTTTATGCATTCTAAGAATATCAACAAGTTGTTTTTCTTGAGTTATAGTTAGATTTGAGGCTATCACTAGCGGTAGTGTTTGATTAGGACCAAAAAATGCATACTTAAGAGAGGTAGGTAGGGATTTAAGCTCAAGTTGTGGTGGTGACTCAATAGATGTAGGTAGGGGTGGGAATTGAGGCGGGTCGGCCCGTGACCCGGTATTGACCCGACCCGTTTTTGGCCGGGTAAAACCAATACATTTTTGACCCGGTATAGAGATGGGTCAGAAATTTTGACCTGAATTCAAAAATAGGGTTGGGGTGGGTCGACCATGTCCTGACCCGAAGAGTCCGACTCGCCCAGCATATATAAATTTATTAAAAATTATAAGACTATATTGAAATGTTATTATTATTTTCTTTCAAATTTCTCACTTTTTTATAATTAACTCTATCAATAATAGAAGAATCAATTTATTCAAAAAGCAATATAAGAATTAATAAAAAATTTGTACGTATATAACCCTTATGTGTAATTGTATATTAACCTATTTTAATAAATGTATACTATATTTTCAAATGTTTTGTTTTCTTAATTATGTATTTTTTAATAATTAATGAAATATTGAAACATATAATATTTAAATTTAGTATAGATGTATACTTATGTTTGATAGATATATAAAATTTGAAAATTATCTTATTTGACTCGTATTTTTGACCCGACCCGCTATCCCGAAACTGGTCCGACACCGACCCGAATTTTGTCCCTAGACATGGTAGAAAAAAGTAAGGGTCAAACCAACCTTGTCCCGACCCGGTATAAAATAGGGTCAAACAAGATTTTTGAAAAGTAGGGTCAGGGTTGGGCAAACCCTGACCCGCCCCGACCCGCGCCGATTCCCACCCCTAGATGTAGGTGATGGTTGAGATTGCAAAATTGGTAAAGGTTCAACATTATTCCAATAGTTAAAAGACTGAGGGCAATCATTTAAAGCATTTACCTCATTTATGAAATTATGTTCAAAATCGAGCGTGAAACTTGACAAATCATTGATAATGTCAACTATAAGACACCCTTCATCACAGTTTGGGTACTTAGAAGCTTTAAAAATATCAATTTAGAATTTTTCACCCCCAAATGAGATGTCCATTATACCAGTTTCACAATTAATATTAGCTTTTGCTGTGGCCAAAAATGGGCACCCTAAAATGATTAGTGTATTATTTAGCTCTGAATTTGAGGTCATGTCAAGAATAAGAAAATCCACTGGAAAATGACAATCATTAATTTTTATTATAACATATTCAATAAGTCCTCATGGAGTTTTTACTGATCTGTCTGCAAGTTGTAGAATGACTGAAGTAGGTTTTAATTCTCCCATGTTAAATTTTTCATAAACAGAAGTAGATAAGAGATTAACACTAGCCCTAAGGTCTAAAAGTGCTTTATCAAATGTTATTCCGCCTATGTCACAAGAAATGAGTGGGGCATCAGGATCTTTTAATTTTTGTGGAAGCTTGTCTAAAATCGCTGCACTTGCCTCTACTGGGAGCATGATCTTTTGAGGAGCGGAACGAGGTTCTCTCTTTTGAGTGCAAAGGTCATTTAAAAACTTTGCATAGGCTGGAACATGTTTGATAGAATCAATAAGAGGAATGTTAATATTAACTTGTTTGAACAATTTCATCATTTTCTCATTTTGTGCAAGCTTTTGTTTATTAGCAGATTTAGCTTTTAAGGCGCTCGGGAAAGGGGCTACAAGTTGATATTTACTGAGGTCTTCATTTATTATTTCCTTCTCTTTATCTTCTCCCCCCAACTTGGTTTCTACTAATTCTTCGTCATCCTCTAAAATTTCTTCTTGTTTCATCTGACTGGAATTTTCTTTAGATTCATATGGATCTTCTAAGGTTTTACCACTTCTTAAAGTAGAAATTGCACTTGCATTTTCAAATTGTGGGTTTTTCAATATGCCTGGCTTATTTTGAAAGTCCGGAGGATAATTTCTTAGATTGGGTATTGGTTGACTAGGTAGATGTCCTACCTCTCTTCTCCTATTTGTTTTAGCTATCTAGCCTATCTGGTTTTCTAAATTAGAGATCGATTGACCCACATGACTTTCTAACTTAGATATAGATTGTTGGAAAAACTGTTTTAGTTCTACAAATTTCTCGTTAACATCATTAGCTGGAGAAGGTGGTTGGTAGTTTGATGAATAATTAGCTTGTGACTCAATTTGTGGTCCTTTTGAGTACGCATTGGTCTGGAAATTAGTTTGCGGTTGTTGATTTTGGTAGTAATTTTGTGTTGGTGGTTTTGAAAAAGTGTGAAGTAGAGGAATTTGCCACTTGGTGTTGAGCTTGATTTTTCCAAGAAAAATTAAGATGATTTCTCCAACCTGGATTATAGGTGTTGGAGTATGGATCATTATTTGGTTTGGAAAATCCTTGAGCTGCCTGCACTTGCTCTTAGATGAAAGGTGGGACTTGAGCTGCAGTGGGGCATTCACTTACAGGATGTGTTGGGCTTGAATACAAGGCACACACTTCTTGAGGCCATTGAAAATTAGGATATGGACAAGGTGGAAGTTGATTATTCCACATTTGATTTACTTTTTGTGTTAGCTGATCCGTTTTTTCTAATTTTTCTAATTTTTGTGCAATAAAATTTATATCTATTCTCAAATTAGGTTCCATATAATTTTTAACTTCATATAATCCTGCCTTTTTAGATGAGCCCATATTTCTTTAATATGGTGATAATGAAGCATGATTTATGAATTTTCACTAAGCATTTCAAATAAGTCACATGCTTCATCTTCACTTTTACTCATAAATGCTCCTCCACATGATGCATCTACCATTTATTTATAATGATAAGCTAATCCCTCATAAAAGGCTTGGACAATCTGTCATTTGGATAACCCGTGATGTGGACATTTTCTTAATAATTCTTTTAATCTTTCCCAGGATTCATGGATTTGTTCCCCAGGTGTTTGGGAAATTTGAGTAATTGCTCTTCTCATGGTATTGGTTCGGCCTATAGGATAGAATTTTTTTTAAAATTCTTGTTACATCATATTCCAAGTAGTGATAGGTCTACTTAGAGTACCTAACCAATATTTAGCCTTGTCTTTAATGAAAAATGGAAAAAGTCTTAATTTGAGAGCGTCATCGGAGAAACCTTGTATTTAAACTGTGGAGCAAATTTCTAAAAATTCATCTAAATGCTTATAAGGATCTTCATTAGTATTTCCATAAAAAGATGGAAGCATTTGGATGGTTCCTGGTTTAATTTCATATTGATTGGCTTGAGTTTGAGGTAGTTCAATGCAAGATGAGGGATTATAATTGGTTGGAATGAAATATTCATTCATTTGTTTAGGAGGATCGGTTTCAGGATTATTAATTTCTAACATTTGATTTTGGTCCATTATATATTTTTGTGATTTTCTTAATTGATGTAAGAATTTTTCAATTTCAAGGTTTGTTTCTATCAAATCAGGATTTAAAAATCTCCTACCATGCATATATCATTAATTTTCTTTTTACTGTGGAGTCGTCAAACTGTAGCACGTGATTTTTAGCGTGCTACGATGGGCCCGCAAATGGGCCTAAAAAGGGTAAGGCAGGTTCAAAAATATATAACCATGAACTAAATGAGAAAATAAAATATGCATACACCAAGGAAAAAAATAAGTATGAGATACGAAGTTTTTAGAAAAATGTGTAAATGCACAACCAAATAGAAAATACGGGTTAGCGGTTTAGCTGGTTAGATATGATGCGAGTTAATGGCAAAAATTAAACATGCAAAAATAAAAATGTAAACAGTGCAGAAAAAGGGTTCAAGATCAGAAATGGAAAAATATAAAAAGGTGTAGACATGGGGGTTAAAGAAAGGAGATGCAAACGTTAAGGCTTTTAGATGATGCGAGTTTTTCAGAATTTTTTAGATGATGCGAGTTAGTCAAACACACACATGTATCTTAATTAGACACAATTAGCAGTTAGTAACATGTGTACAAATAGTGATAAAATTTAATATATCAATTTTTTTTTGCGATTTAAAGTTTCTTAAAATGCGTAAATAAACTGAGTGATGATCAAATGAAAGCAATAATATTAAACTAACAACATAATAGTTAACATAAAATAAAGCAACACAAGATTAGATTTAATAAAGAAAAATTCAGATCATTAAAGAAAATAATTTAAAATTTCATGCCTCCCCGGCAACGGCGCCAAAAACTTGATGCACACCAAGTGCTTGTCGTTAAGAACACTGCGATCACCAATTTAATTAAAATTAACCGAAACACCTTAAAGCTACCACTATGCGGGTGATAGTGTAGAATAACGGTGAGTCGGGTCGAATCCATAGAGAGGCTATATAATTTTGAATTATTTTAATAAAAGAGAAAAGTGAAAGAGGGTATAGAGAAGAGAAAGAAAGAAATTAGAGATAAAGAAGAAGAAATTAGAGAGAAAAGAAAAAAAAAAGAAATTAGAGAGGGAAGAAAAGAGAATTAGAAAGAGAGAGAAAGAAGACAAAGAAAGAGACAGAGAAAGAAGAAGAGAAATTGTAATTAACTAAAATTAAATCTAAACTAGGACAGTAATTAAAAGACTATAGAAGTAAAATTTAATCTATGAAAACAGGAATGAAAATTGCATTAAATTTAATTTAAAAATTACAATGCACAAAACGGTAAATCTACGCTAAACATTACAAATCTAAAATTAATAATCACAAAGTATTAAAAAAAGGAAAATTTATTTACCCCAATCCTTGCTCGAAGATCACTCTTTTGAGCAGTACTCCAAGCTCTTGGAGCTCTTCCCACTTGGCAAAGGTCCCACATAAATGGGTCCCACTTCAAGGGGGAAGAGTGTGTTGTGTGTTCAAGTGTTGGTTTCTTGGGATGAGTGGAAGGCCCATTTTATAGATGTGTGAGGGACCCTTCCTCCAATGTGGGAGTCCCATCTTCAACGTCACTATTGCTACCATTTGCATTGGATCTCTTCTGCTTTGGCATGCCTGTTTCACACCTTCCTTCTCACCTTGTCTGCCCAATTTGAGAAACAGGACCGATGAAGCTGCCCAAAGTTGCATCCATCCTCCTTCATATATCCATTCCAAGCTTTATTGACCCAACGACAGGAGAACCCAGTATCGGCCACATCTTCAAGCCAGTGGCAACTCAAATCACCGGCCTCGTAACACTGCTGCTCACAGATGGCTGAAAGACGGTCGCAGGCTAGAGGGGAAAGGGATGTCGCTGATTTGCTGAAGTTAAAGGAGGTAGCTGCTTTGGCTTGGAGTGGGGTAGAGGAGATGGCGAGCAGAGGAAGAGCTGTTGAAAATCCAACTAATGTAGGGACGTTTGCAATTTGGGGCTTCTAGATTCTTTTGATTGCTCACATGGTTGTCTTATCTGGATGATTCGGTCATGATTGCTGATTTGGGATGTGTTGTTGCTTGGAACGAAGAAGACGGTGCTGAATCAATGAGGTTGCTCGTTCTCTGCTCGTCGGTTTAATTGCAAGTTGATGAGATGAAGATGCGGTGGGCTTATGTGAATAGACAGTGATGGCGATGCAGTCTTGGAAGGTGGAAGGCTCAATCGAATTGAGGGAAAAGGATTTTTGGATGGCGGCAATGACGGCGTTGGGGATCCGGTTATTCGAAGATGGGTTAAAATGCTTTGCCGGAGAAGATGATCTGGAGTGAAAGAAGAGCCGGGAAAAGAGGTTGTTTATGAGATTTGGGATGTTGTTTGAGATTTTTTTTAGAGCAGCTAGCTCTTCCGATTTCAAGCTAGAAGGTGATCGGAAATAGGTGCTGCCATCATCAATGGAGGTGGACGAGATGATACAGAGGGCTGGATGCTTGGTGTGGAGAAGACGGGCTGGGTTACTTGTCGGTGGTGGCGATAGAAGATGCTGCTGACGGATGGTTGAATCATGGCTACCACTAATTGCTAAAATTAAAGGCGGCAGCTACCGTTTCTGCCAGCTGATTTTGAGAAGTGCCGACTGTAGTTGACAGTGGCGATTTTCTGTTGTGTCTTGGTTGATTTCGGTTGCAACTTGCAAGATGCAGGGATTGGATTAAAAGCTGTTGCTGTCGGAGAAGAAAAGGAAAGAGGCAGTTCTGTCGATTTTCATTTGTGGCTTCCCTTGGACGGTAACTGCTTGATTAGATGGGGAGAGGGACGCCATGGCTGCTGAATTTGGGGAAGATGGAGCATCGTAACAGGTGCTCCGGTGGTGCACCAGTAGCCGTGCACATGCAACATAAAAATTGCAATTTAAAATATTTTAGCACTATATATTTTCTACCTAACTAACTTTAATATTTTCTAAATTTGATTTTGGACTCTTTTGAGTTTATTTTATCAATGCAATTCTTATTTTGTCATTTTATTTTAAGATTACATAATAGTTCACTTTAGCCCATGTTTTAAACTATACTTATAAATATATATACTTTACCCCATTTACCCCTTTTAATAGGTCATACATATTTCACCATTAAAATTTTCTAGGGAATTGAATCATAATTTTATGTTTTCAAGAATGTTGCAAAATGACCCGTTTTATAGCAAAATTAGAGATTTTATGAAAAATGTAATTTTCACGAAATTTCACTTAAAACATGCATTTAATTAACATTTTAATATTTAACAGCGTGAATTTAATACGAAATCATATGAAAATTTTTAGACTTATCAGCATTCCATTAAATACTATTATATGGGTTTTAAATTATGTAATTAAGGTATAAATGACCTTATAAAGAGTTTAAGATTATATTACAGGTGTTAAATTAGAATTAATTTATTAATATCAAAAGTTAGATTTGGTTAGATGCTGTTAGATATTGTTATATTATGTTAGATACTGTTAGATATTATTAGATGCTGTTAGATGCGGTTAAATATTGTTAGATGTCATTAGATTTAGGTGAATTTCATTAAATCCTATTTTTTAAGTTTAAATTTCTGTAATTAAGATATAAATAACCTTATAAGGGGCTTAGGATCATATTACAGGTTTTAAATTAGGATTAACTTGTTAATATCAAAAGCTAGATGTGGTTAGATGCTGTTAGATTCTGTTGGATGCGATTGGATGCTGCTAGATGTAGTTAAATTTAAGTGATTTTATTAAATCTTATTATCTAAGTTTTAAGTTCCATACTTAAGGTATAAATGACCTTATAAGGAGCCTAAGATTATATTACCGAGTGTTAAATTAAGATTAATTTATTAATATCAAAAGTCAGATACAGTTAGATGTTGTTAGATGCAATTAGATGGTATTATATGTCGTTAGATGTTAGATGCTGTTAGTTTTTATTATATTCGAAAAATAAAAATATTATTAAATTTTTAAAAATTCAAAAATGAATATTGAAATCATTATTTTCAAGAGTACCTTAATTACATGAACTTTAAATAATATAATGTAATTCCTTATATAAAATATATTTTTCAACTTTACCACTTATAATGAAATCTTCTTAAAAATAATTTTTTTACATAAATATTTTTTAAAAATGTCAAAAAAATGAAAAATTATGTCTACATACGTTTTAGTAGTTGATCCAACAAATGAATAGAATAGATTGAGATTTTTTGTATAAATAATACAAATTTTATCAAAAAACAAACATAATCATATTTTTAAACAAATATACTCATATTGTAAAATTACCACAATCCCCTTACTTGCTTTTTTTCCCCTCACGGAAACCGCTTCCCATGGGTTGGGCTACATATAACAATACAGTTGTGATTACCGTGCACTTATTCGTATCCACTATCCATAAGCAAATATGCTTGATGTCATGCCATAATACGCTTGCCAAGTAAGTCATCATGTCATCATAAATATCCATAAATAATTTATGAATTTAACTGAAATCTGAATACAAAACCAAGCTGAACTCGATATTTTTCATCAAACTTCCATAAATAATTTATGAATTTAACCGAAATCTGAATACAAAACCAAGCTGAACGCGATATTTTTCATCAAACACTTAACATGTAGTTTCAACATAAAAATTCATCTAAGAAAAATGCTAAAACAAATCCAAACTTATTAAGGTTCTAAACCGTAATGACAACATGTAAAATAAAAAAGTTTCGAAAACTTACACGAGAATCCAAAATTGATAAATTCTATTATATGAACTATATACATAGGGGCCGATATAAAATGAATAACAAATTATAAAATATAAAATACACTAGGTTGTTACTTAACATTAAATTTCAATGCTCACACAAAGTTTTCTTTTTTTAGATTTTTTTAATTTTTTTTGTATATGTGGGCCCAAGCAAGATCTTCCCAATATAAAATTTTATATTTTATGTTTTTAATTTTTAATTTCAAAAGTGAAGAAATTTTGTATTTTCAGGTTCCAATACATGAAAAATGTAAGTTCATAATTTTTTAAATTCAAAAATATAAAAATTTTTAAAAAATAAGATTTGGGCAAAAAAAATTCTTGTTTGGGTCCTCTTACATATGCGAAAAATGAAAAAGAATAAATGAAAAAGGCTTGCACAAGTACACAAGCTTTGGATGCACAACATTGTTGGAAATATGTGGAAAACGAGTTAAATCTATGTTTTGATGATTAACAAATCAATTTGAGTAAATCTTGGCTACTAACATGTTTGTGGAAATGTTTAAGGCATATACACTTGAAGAAAATAAAGCATGGAAGACCAAGTCGTAGTCAAGTCGACCCCAAGATCGACTTCAAAGAGCCCAAACTGTCCAGAGTTGAAAATGGGAAAAGAGCAAGTGAAGTCGCAGGCCAAGTCGACTCCACTTGCGACTTGGGAAGCCAAGTCGCAAACGAAGTCAACTCCAGCATCGACTTCAGACGGGAAAAACCGTCCAGAGTTGAATTTGGGACAGAAATATACCGAAGTCGCAGTCGAAGTCGACTCCAGTTGCGACTTGGGCGAAGTCGCAGACGAAGTCGACCCCGAGTTCGACTTGACGTTCTTCAAAGTC
The DNA here is from genome assembly GCA_030490835.1 of Annona cherimola. NCBI lineage: Eukaryota > Viridiplantae > Streptophyta > Magnoliopsida > Magnoliales > Annonaceae > Annona > Annona cherimola. Next base: position 71,057,909 of record CM059976.1, read on the forward strand.
CAAAATGCAGATTCAAGCTCATTTCCAAGATCAACTTAAGATCTCTCAAGACCAAATCAAGGATACAAGCTCATTATCAAAATCAAGTTTATCAAGTCCAAACAAAAGCTTCAAGTACATTTTAAGGTGAAGAAACTCAAGACATGAAGACTAGTATCGAAAGCAAGAAGGATGAATCAAAAACAAGTTCTTCAAAGAAGACTACAAATATGTGAAGCCATTCCAGAATAAAATGATCAAAGAAAGAAGCCAAGCAAGCTAAGAAGAAGATAATGATCCAAAGGAAAATGAAGGAACTAAGCATTCCAAGTCTTTCAAGTTCATCAAACTATCTGCCGAGGCGAAGTCGCACCCGAAGTCGACTCCACCTGCGACTTGGGTCAAGTCGATGCCCAAGTCGACCCGACCTGGAACTTGAAGACGCTACGGAAAGGCGAAGTCGCACCCAAAGTCGACTCCATTTGCGACTTGGGCGAAGTCGCATCCGAAGTCGACTCCACCTGCGACTTGGGTCGCAACGGTCGGAAAATATTTGAACGTTGGCGCATTTAATGCGCGCCACCTACCTTCTAACGTTCGGATTCCCTCCAAAATTATAAAAGGCATTCATGGTGGACGAGGGAAGTAGCTGAGAATCATTAAGTGTGCTTAACTCCTATATTCAAGATCTCTAAAGAGATCAAGCCATTCAAGGAGGAAGAACTTTGCTTCAAGTTGCAAGAGCTATATTTCAGAATCTTCAAAGCCAATACTACAAGTTCTTCTCTGCGCCAAACTGTTACTACACAACTGTAAAGTGTAGTTTTCTTATTGTTTCATTTGTTTGTGTTGAACTTGATTTAGTTTGAGGAACTAAGATCAAGTGTAAGCAAAGTAATGTGTGATTGGAGTGTAACTCATCACCTACTTGTGCTGTGATTTGTTGATGCCCCCTAGAGCTGGAATCTAGAAAAGAGTAAGAGGCTCTGGTTGTATATGCCCCCTAGAGCTAGAATCTAGAAGAGAGCAGTGGCTCTAATTGTATTGAGAGAATACAATAGTGGAACCCAAGTCACAAGGAGTGTGAGCTTGGAAGAGTGGAGTAGGGAGGTTGCCTGAACCACTATAAAAATTCTTGTCTGCTTGATTTACATTTCTGCTCTCTACATTACATTGCTTTCCATTTCGTTTCTTCATTAAGGGGACTAGACTAATCCGGGGTTAAGTTTCTGTTTAAGTTATAAATTTTTAAATACCCAATTCACCCCTCCCCTCTTGGGTAATTGCCATTAACTCGGGACCAACAAACATATCAAGGGACCTGACACAATGCACCCATATGCACTTAGTCTCGGTGCACGTGGACGCTTTAACTTATTTTTTTATACTAGTATTAATCTAAGTGTATTTAACGTATATCAAGTTTTACCATTTTTGAATTTTGTTAGATATTTATTTTTTATTTATGAAAACATTGGCATTTTAATAATTTACTAATTTTCAAAAAATAAAAATAAATATCTAAAAAACTCTAAAATTGGTAAAACTCATACACATGTTAAAAACACTAAGATTAATACTTGTATAATTTTTTTAAAAATAAAAAATGAGTTAAATACACTCGAATGCACCAGAGCTTTTGTATTAGACAACATATTTGTCTCACAATGCAAGATAGCATGTATTTTTCACGAGGTTGTTTTCCATAAAAGCAAGATTATGCATGTCAAGCAATGCAAAATAATAGTATACTTCTAGTTTCTTTGAGAACATTTAAGTGCATGGTGTAATGATGGACATACTTCTACGCTTTTTTATAGACTTGGTTTTACTATTATTTATCATCCACTCATGTAAAAAGAATCTGAACCTTCATTGCTGTTACTGATCATCCACTCATATAAAAAGAATATAAACCTTGATTATAATCAATCATATTCATAGATGAACTGATAATTATAGAACCTTAATGAATTAAGAGCTTCCATGGTGGAAAATTTGAAGGCCATATATTGACAGAGCAACTTAAAGGGTGTTTGGTGAGTCATGGTAAGTACACCCTCCGAAAAAATTCATTTTTTATATTTTCTGAATTTTTTTTATATAATTGTTAATCTAAGTATATTTAATATATTCATCAATTTTTACTATTTTTGGAGATTTTTATATTTTTATTTTTAAAATCAATGGAATTTTATAATTAATCATTTTCGAAATATTACTAATTTTAAAAAATAAAAATCTAAAAGTTTCAAAAATGGTAAAAATTGATACATATGTTAAATATAGTTAGATTAATAGTTGTAATAAAAAATTTTAAAAATAAGTCAAATGCACCTACGTACACCATGTTTGGTAACTTATAAGACCTTTCAAATTAAAACTTTTCAATATAAATTTTTTCTCCACAACTCCGCAACTATCCTATTTTTAATTATTTTTCATTTCTTTATATATTACTATCCTACTTTTCAATCATTTCTACACAGCTACTAATGCATCCAATCTACTATTTTAGCTTTATTGTCTTTACTATTCATCATTATACCAATCATATTGTATCATTTTTTACCTTTCAAAAACTTTTATACCAAAAACTATTTTTCAAAAGTTCTATTAATTTCCAAACATACCCTTATTTTATATGTATGTCTAAAAAATAAATTTCTATTTAATAACATTAATACTTTCACGCATCAATGCTAAAATTTTCTTTAATTTAATTTGTTAAAATTTAGAGTTTTATTTGATTTGAACTGTTAATGATGTATGCATTCGGTTAAGTTCACAGCAGCTGTACAAACCAAGTTTATGCTTTATCTGTACAAACCAAGTTTATGCGTTATCTATTCATTGGCGTGCAACAAGCATGTACGGGAGAGCTGGTAGTGCCGTGGGGTAGTTTAGGAAGTGTTTGCCATGCATTTGGTAAAAAAATGGGAATTAAAAAGATCGATGGAAATTTTTTTGAAGAAGGTAAAAAGTGATGTGAGACAATAGGGGCAATGACTAGCACCTAATGAAATAACTTTGAAATAAACAATGCACTTGTATTGAAAGATTATATATATATATATATATAAAGTATGGTAATTGTAGGCAAAGTGTGTGGAAAAGTAAATGAAGTTTTTCTACCACGACTAAATTTCTTCCACCAGAACCTCACTTAATAAAATGAACCCGAATTTTAAAGAGCACCACGCTCTTTTTCTTAGATATATGGAGCACTTTCAAAACTAACTTTTTTGTTTTAAAGTGTAACGAAGACTCTGAACCATTTATTTAATATTTTCTTCTCATTAAAATCACTATATAGAAAGTTAGGTGTATATATATATATATAAAGGAGTGATCCTGTTAGCCCAGGCTAAGTAAATGTCCAACTTCGCCCACCTTAAAAAACTTATTTACAACAATTTTATTTTTATTTTTTCTTCATGCATTTGTTTATTTAAGTATATTTAACTTATAGACAAAGTTTTACCATTTTGAATATGTTTATCTATTTTTTTTGAGATTTTTAAACATCTATGTGTATATATATATATTAAAAATACTCTTATATATATTTAAAATATCCTTATTTTAAAATCTAAAAAATTATATACACATATCCAAAAATGGTGAAACTTGATTTATATATTAAATACACTTAGATAAACAAGTATTTGAAGAAAAAATAAAAAAATTATTTTAAATAGAATTTTTGAGGTGGGCTAAGTAAAACATTTACTCAGCCCGGGATAACAAGATCATTATATATATATATATCCTACTTTTATGTAACCTTCTATGTAACCTAGTTATATAGAAATGGATACATGTAACTCCTTCAAAATCTAAGATTTTGATCCTTAATAGAAAATTCAATCCATTCATTGCATTTAATATCTAGAAAATCAAGTTTCATCTCAATCAAGTATGTTTATGGGCCACATTTATTCAAATATATATTCATGTGTAAATTATGAAAAACATTTAGATCTATTTACACTTGTATTAGAATGTAATAATAGTTTATATAATCTTTTATTCACATCGAAATATTATTTTGGATGGTTTAGATGTCGAAAATACTACTTTAAAATTAATATTTTAGGATTTTTATAATTTATACATGGATATATATATTTTCTAATAAATGTGACCCGTAAACATACTTGATTGGGCTAAAATTTGATCCTCTAGATAAACAAATGATGTTAAATATAATGAATGGATTAGATTTTTCATCAAAGATCAAAATATTAGATTTTAAAGGAATTACATGGGTCTGCTTCTATATAACCTAGGTACATAGAAGCGGAGCCCTATATTTATATACATTAAGTTACGATTAGTATTAGAAATTAGACTTAACCCGTTAAATGTATATGCATTTCTTTTTATAATATTAATGGATTATTTTTCATACCAAATCCATACGTCATGCTCAACATAATAAAATATATTTATAGCAAAAATGTTAAGATAATATAATATTCATCGAACTTCTATCAATTCAAAAATGAAATATTTTATTATTTAATCGTTGACAACAATAATTTGTATATTATAGTATTAAATTTTAAGTAGAATAAAACTAATGATTTTAGATATTAAAAATAGATTATACATAATATATTTTCTTCAAGTGGTTCACTGTTGTGTAAATAATACAAGATATGAATAAAAAGAAAGGAAGGCAATACAAGAAAATTTCTCAAATGCAAGAAATTTTTAAGTTAAACATGCATTTGTTGCATAAAACAATAAAGGTAGCAACCTATATAGCAAATTATAATATTAGTTGCAGCAAAATGAATGTAGCCGCACATAATCTTATATGCAACTAAAATTTAGTTGCGTATAACATTATTTGCTGCAAATTTTTAGAAAACTGCTGCATCTCTTCGAGTACCACAATGTAAAAGCCGCAAAACAAACTGCCACAGTTTTACTTCATATACATGTTTAGATTATTTGTAGCCAATATTTTTTCCTATAGTGAGCAACGTGCTTTGTCTGAACTCGGTCTACTTATGTAAAAAATCCACATGCAATTAGTCGGGCACAAATGAATTTTCAACAAGATTACGAGCACCAAATATGAATGAGTATCAATCAAGCTCTTAAAACAACAGTCTTTGTGTGTGTCTGTGTGTGTGTGATCAATCTATATTAGAGCATCTTGCATACTGTCCTCGACGTACTCCACGAGCACAGCGATCCGAGTGCATATGTAGCCTAAACTGGCTTGTTGATTTAAAGATTTCTAGTCAAGTGATAATAGGTCGTGTACATGATGATTTTTTAAGTGCAAACTTTGCTTCTGCAGATGCAATAAATATAAAAAAAAGAACCAGGATTTATTGTTAAGTGAGTAATATTCTTAGGTTGAATAAAATGCATTTTTATTTTATCTACACCCTATAGCTATCTTATGTTGGAATACTATCATATAATTTCAATCTACATACATTACAAAATCAATCAACTAGTCAAGGAAATAGGATGTGGACAAATTTCATACGTTACATCATTATATCTGCTTAGGCTGTCAATTATATTTATCTTTCAAGTTTTCATTTCTACTTTTTTCGTATTTAATTTATTTACATTGGGTTGTACATAGGCTTTTATATGATGTGCAACGTTTATTATTGACGTGACAGATAATCTTGATTAAATATTACGAATTTTTATTTAATCTGTATTTAATTTTAAGTTATTTCTTTTTTTTTGATGGCCTGTATATTAATGCAGACATGGCTACCCCACATCCTGCTGAGCAACCCCAGGAGACCCTCTCTTGGATGCAGGTAAAGATATCAATTTTTGTGTTTTTAAGTTTATTATGTTTAGCAGTAATGTATTTGGTAATTGCAAAATGGTGCAAGGCACGCAGCTTAGCTGCGTGCACCCTGAGCCACCTGAGGATGGCTTGTAGCTTGATTTAAAAAAAAAATTCTTGTGAAAAGTTGTATGAACTTATTACCCTCGCTCTGGTGTGTATGTAGGTGGGAGAACTATTGTAATGATTGTTGGTCCCGAGTTGATGACAATTACCCAAGAGGGGAGGGGTGAATTAGGTATTTGAGAATTTAAAACAAACTTAATTACAAATTCTACCACCCCGGTTTAGTTTAATCCCCTTTTAATGATTCAAATAGAGAGCAATAAGATAATGAAAGTGAAAATGAAAAATAGTAGACAATATTTATAGTGGTTTGGGCAACCTTCCCTACTCCACTCTTCCAAGCTCACACTCCTTTGTGACTTGGGTTCCATTATGTATTCCGCGAATACAACTACAATCACCACTCTCTTCTAGATTCTAGCTCTAGGGGGCATATACAAACAGAGCCTCCGCTCTCTTCTAGATTCCAACTCTAGGGAGTATATACAAACAAAGTCTCCGCTCTCTTCTAGATTCTAGCTCTATGGAGCATATACAAACAGATAGCACAAGTAGGTGACGAGTTCCACTCCAATCACACCGTTACTTTGCTATAGCTTGGTTTGAAACACCAAAGAACAAACCAAGTACTCAAAACAAAATAATTGGATAAAAATAAATGAGATCTACACTTTACTGATTTGTGTAGCAAGGTTCGACTCGAGAAAGGGATTGTTGATGCAGCGAGTCGTTTCGTGTTGAAGCGAACCGCAACTGTGAACTTGCTCTTCCTTTGAAATTGTATAGATCACTCAAATTGTAGAGAAAAGTATATTGAAACTCTTAGTAGCACTTCTTTCCTCTTTTTCATCCTTAACTTCTCTGTTTTGACGTTTGCTTGAGTGTCAATATATAGAGGAGGGAGAATTTTGAACGTTATAGAGTTGGTTGGTGCGTAATAAATGTTCCAACGTTCAAAAATTCGAACGTTATTCCTCCAAGTCGCAGGTGGAGTCGACTTCGTGTGCGACTTCACCCAAGTCGCATGCGGGAGTCGACTTCGGGTGCGACTTTAGCTGTTCTTCAGTTTCCAAGTCTGTCCTCTGGGTCGACTTGGTCTGGGACTTGGCTCCAAGTCGATCTTGGAGTCGACTTCGGGTGCGACTTGACTTCTTTCTCTTGCCAAGTCTGCTTAATCTTGCTTGAATTATCTCTTGCTTGCTTAACTTCTTCTTCACAAGTGTTCTTCTTTTGATTTTCAATACTTCGAGTTCACTTGTACAAAATGTCTTTAGTTTTAAGTCTAGAGAACTCAAATCTTGTATGAACAAATCCAACTTTGATTTAGAATGGTTGAATCCATGAGTCTTGCTTGCCTTAAACTTGGATTGGTCTTCATATATTCAAATTGCAAAATTTAAGTTGTCTTCATCTTCAATTTGACTCAAGTCTATCTTGAAGTCGGCTTGGCCTTCGACTTGAAAGTCTGCACTGCCTTTCTGAAGTTGATACTGGAGTCGACCTTGTCTGCGACTTCACCCAAGTCACAAGTGGAGTCGACTTCATCTGCGACTTTGGCAGTTCTTCTCACCTGTTTCAACGCTGGAAGAAAAATGTCCTGTGAAGTCGATACTCGAGTCGACTTGGTTTGCGATTTGGCCCCAAGTCGCCAGTGGTGTCGACTTCATCTGTGACTTCGGCAGTTCTTCTCACCAATTTCAATGCTGGAAGAAAAATGTCCTGTGAAGTCAATACTGGAGTCGACTTAGTCTGCGACTTCGCCCCAAGTAACAAGTGGAGTCGACTTCATCTGCGACTTCAGCAGCTCTTGGTTTTCAATTTCAACGCTGTCCGAAAATTGCCACTTGAAGTCGCTGCTGGAGTCGTCTTCGGCATCGACTTCGCCTTAGTCGATGTTGGAGTCAACTTGGGGATCAACTTGGTCTTTCATACTTTGCATATTTCATTTTATATCCTTAAACATTGCACAAAACATATTATTAGCTAAGATTTACTCAAATTGTTTTGTTTAATCATCAAAACACATGGTTTGGGTATTTTTCATTCAATTTCAATAATTGTTTCCAACAATGATGATTGTTTATGATTACTCATTAAAGGATACATTTTAATGGTGATTGTTTTCTTAGTGATAATTAGAAAATAGTCGCTATAAAATGCAATTATTACTAGCTTTTTAAATCCAACAGTACAATGTAACACATGTCAAATCCAACAGTAAAATATAACATATGCCAGATCCATCTTCATGGGTGAGAACGCGAAGCAATGCCTAATTATAACTGCACTTTGCAACGCCGAGACTATAGACTTCTCTCTAGAAAGGTTTATAATCACTCAAGAACGCGTGGGCACTACATGAAAATTTCCACCAAAGGAAGTTGGTAGTAAAGATTATGTGAGATTCATTTTATATTGGGTGTGTTTGTTATTAAAGAAAAGTTGTCAAGTTAAAACTTTTCAATCTAAAACTTTTCACTTGCTACAACTATCCTATTTTTTAATCATTTTTTCATATTTTTCTGTACAACTACCCTACTTTTCAATCATTTCTACACAACTAACTTATCTATTTCAACTTTATCCTATTTATTCCTTATGATTACCCCTATCATATCATATCATTTGACAACTTCTACTTTCTAAAACTTTTCTTCAAAAGTTTTACCCATTCCCAAACACACCAATTATTACTGAAACTCATTGTTAATACCAGTCCAACCGGCAAAATGATTTAACAAATTACTCAATGGTCGTTGCACTTGCACAACCTCTTTCCAGAGCCGTTATTGCTGGGGTTGCAGATTTTTATTTTTTTTGAAATTTTTTTACACAACGGTTAATCTAAGTGTATTTAACATATTTATCAATTTTTACCAATTTTGGAGATTTTTAAATATTTGTTTTAAATTTTTAAAAATCAGTGGCATTTAGTAATTTTAAATTACTAAAAATGCACTGATTTTTAAAAATCTAAAAAAATCTAAAAGTCTCCAAATTTGGTAAAAATTGATACATATGTTAAACACACCTATATTAATAGCTTCACGAAAAAAATTTCAAAAAAGCATTAAAAAATAGGTGTAGTACACCCGGGTGCATTGAAAATCAACGCACTCGGGTGCATATGATTGCAACCCTGTTGGGGTTGCAGTTGCTCATTGCACCCGAGTGCATACAACTATTTTTTTATTTTTTAAAATTTTTTTTACACAATGGTTAATCTAAGTGTATTTAACATATTTATCAATTTTTACCAATTTTAGAGGTTTTTAGATATTTATTTTAGATTTTTAAAAATCAGTGGCACTTTTAGAAATTTTTTAAAATTTTTTAAAAATAGTGGCTTTTCAGTAATTTAAAATTATTAAAAATCCACTGATTTTTAAAAATCTAAAAAAATTTAGAAGTCTCTAAAAATGGTAAAAATTGAAACATATGTTAAATGCACCTATTTAACAGCTTCGTAAAAAAATTTCAAGAAATTTTAAAAAAATAGGTGTAGTACACCCGGGTGCATACAACCATTTTTTATTTTTTTCAAAATTTTTTTACGCAACGATTAGTCTAAGTATATTTAACATATTTATCAATTTTTACCAATTTTGGAAATTTTTATATATTTGTTTTAGATTTTTAAAAATTAGTTTACTAAAAAGCCACTGATTTTTAAAAATCTAAAAAAAATCTAAAAGTGTACAAAAATGGTGAAAATTGATGCATATGTTAAATACACCTATATTAACAATTTCATAAAAAAAATTCAAAAAAATTTTAAAAAATAGGTGTAGTACACCTGGTTGCATACAACCATTTTTTTCAAAATTTTTTTTATACAACAGTTAATCTAAGTGTATTCAACATATTTATCAACTGTTACCAATTTTGGATATTTTTAGATATTCATTTTAGATTTTTAAAAATCAGTGGCGCAAGTAGGATTGAAATTTGAACAGCAACACTCAAGCAACAAAGGGGTGAGACACACGATCATTTTTTATTATTTTTCTTTGTAAACGTTATTTTATATTTTTCTGATAAATATTTTTTCTCCATTTAGCCAGTTTAGCCTGCATTTTATTTACTTGCTTTGTTTTACCTACCTTTTCCTATTGCATATACATACATATATATATATATATATATATATATATATATTGCAAAAAATGAACAACAATTCAAAATTTGTTGTAGAATTTTTTGGCTGACGCCTATCTCAGGTAGCTTATAAAATAAAAATAAAATACAATAAAATAGACTCAACTCTTTTACATATACCTTTTAATATCATTTAACATCTTAATTATTTAATTATTATATTTCTTAAATTTTTATATATATTTACAGACAACTATTATATCTATTTTAATTTGATTCTTCATACTCTTGATTTAGTTGTGGCATCATTTTCTTATTCTTTTATATTCTTTTCTCACTTTTTTAATACATTACTCCCCCAACATTTTAATAAAAATTTTTATTCTTACTTTTCATCTTTACACTTACATCTTTACAAAAGGACTCTTAAGACCTTAACTACAATTCTTAACTAATAAAACTATTTTTATAAATAATATTAAAGATTAATTTTATTTCTATTATAAAAGATAATAAAAAAAATTACTTTTTAATAACGTTACATAAATTAATTGGTGTAGATAAAATTTTATAAATTTTCACAATAAATAATACTCAAATTAATTTAAATTAAAAATAACATTTTTATATTTAAATATATTTTCTTGTAGTTTTCCTTTGTATTACAAAGAATGGAAGAAAATTTACAAGATCCCCTTTTTTGGATGTAAAAAAGATCACCTTCTTTAAAAAAATATAAAATTGACATTTTTTTTTGTGAATATTTCTATATGTTTTAAACTTTGGAGCATACATTCTAAAATCCAGCTGAAATTTTAGTTTCACATTGCGTGAAGCTACATGCTTGTTGTTATAAATAATGTTGAAGTTTGTTATTTAGGTCGCTGCATTAAATGCATATTAATTTGGCAACAAAACATTGTTGCATATGAAAACTTTTCTTAAACTAGTTTGCAAATAAATAAGTTTAAGAATGCACAAATATCTTCATCAGAAAAAATTACGCAGATATATATATTTTTTATCAAACTTAAAGGTACCTGTCCGAATAATCTATAATATTGATCTTATTAAGGTATTAAAGTTATAAGAAAAGAGGATAACAGTTGACTTTGGTAAGGTCATCTTGACTGCATTGTCAAAGTGCACGCAATACATTTAACGTCACCCATCTAATAGCAATTACATTGTCGTTATGTTGACACGCTATTTATCCAAAGGTGATGAGGCATGTTCAAAATACTGTAGGAGCATAGTAGAGCATCTGTATCATTTGTCTCTCCAGCTTGTGAGGCACCTGTACCGTGAAATCCTTTTCTATTAGGAGCCCAACTTATGCGGTTCGGACGAAATCGTCCTGTCGCTGCGCCTTGAACCCAATGTTTTAAAAACCGAACCGGCAACTGAACCGTTTTTATGTCCGGTTCAGGTCCAACCGGTTCAACCGTGGTTCGAACCGTTATGAACCGTGACGTCAGCATGACATAATTATGATGTAATAATTATATTTAATTTATTTTAATTATTTTAAAATTAAATTAAATATATAAATTTTATGTAATATAAAAATTACACTTGTCATCAACAATACATTCAAATACATCAAATTAAAATTATTATGCAAATAAAAAAAAGAGTACACTAATGTAGAGCTAACAAAGGCTCGCCCACTACCGATGGAAGTTTCCGAAGACATTTCGGTAGCTTGGTTTATAGAGGAAAGGAAAAAGGAATGGATCAAGGAGCGTATTATAATGGTGGCAGGTGAACCGGGATGAGAGGAAATAAAATGGGTCTCGATTCCTGAAGTGGAGGCTGAAGATAACATATATTGGACTGAGGAACTGGATGGCAAATACACAATTAAATCAGCATACCGTTTTCTTCAAAAAAGCAAGCAGAACAGAATATCATGAAGGTCATTGCAAAATCCCTTTGGAAACTAAATTTGCCACCAAAGATACTAATTTTTGGATGGAGAATGATATATAACCTACTACCAACAAAAGAAAACCTCCAAAAAAGAGGTATTCAAACTGACATGTTATGCGGTTTTTATACAAATGGAGTGGAAAACAATAATCATCTCTTTTGGAACTGCTAAAAGACTCAAGAGGCATTCGAAAGGCAGTGGTATAGAAAATATGCCAATCTGAATTTAGCAAAGTTGCAGGTGGTCATCCATTATACATTAATGAAAGAGGACAGGAACTTTCTTGGCACTCAAATTGTTTCTTGCTCGGGATATGGAACTCTCGGAACAATATGATGATAAATGGAACTGTAATGCAATGAAGAATGGGGAAGGTTAAGAGCACAGCCACACACGTCAGAACTGGTGCCTGGTAGCCACTAAAAAATGCCCATTTACGATTTCTTTCTTGTTTTTTTTTTTTGATATTTCCGTTTATGAGTTCTTTAAGAGAAATCGATGGGGTCGGTGACAAATCCTGGCCTTAGAAAGATGATCTTCTTCGGCAATCTATCCACCCAAGAGAGGGAGAAAAAACACTAAAGCTTCCACGCTAAATCTGGTGATTCGCACGAATTCAACGTACGCTTGAGAAAAGTGCTTTTGAAACACAAGGAGACAGCACACGGGAAGACAAGCAAATAAATGCAGTCAATTGCTAGTTCAAATTCAAACTACCAGATAAAGAATAATATAGGAAAGGAAAAGAGGGATTTTGACATAAACGTATTCAATTAACAAACAGAGCACAAATGTGAAGAGTATCATGCGGAGAGGAAAAATACACGACCTCTGTTTTAGAATGGCTGTGTTCCGGAATTTCTGAGGACCGATGCTGCCGGAACCGATGAGGACGAAATGGGTTTCTGTGTTTGCTGGAACCGATGCTGCCGGAACCGATGAGGACGAAAATGGGATTCTGTTCTGCTACGAGCCTACGACGAAAATGGGTTTCTGTGTTTGCTGCCGGAACCAATGACGACGACCAGGCACTGCGACTGTTGCTTGACGTCGATTCCGGCAGACTACGACCTGGATCCGCTGCAGCAGGTGGCCGACGGCGACGGTGGGTGAACCCTAGCTCGGCAAGAAAGGAAGACAGATGGGAGAAGCCGCGGGCGCGAAGTCGCAAACAGAATGAAATGCGACATTTTATTTTTTTTTATTTATTAATTTTTAAATAACAAAAAAAAGGTGCGAACCTAGCCGCGGTCAGATCAGTTTTTACGGTCCAACCGCCCGGTTCACACGGTTCGAACGGTTTTCGTCAAAACTGAAGAACCGTATCCGAACCGAACCGTTAAACGAACGGTTCACGGTTGGACCGGTCGGACCTGTCCGGTTTTTAAAACACTGCTTGAACCGTGCCTGTTTAACAGCACGGGACGGTAGTGCGTGGTCGAATCAAAATTTAGGACATTTTTATAGGTAAGACCCTGCGTTCTCAATAGAAACAAAAAAAAACTATCGTTCCCCCAATCCCCCATCTCTCTCGTTTTTCCTATTCTTTCTCATGGTCATAATTTCCAATGAAAATAGGCTTTTCTCCTTCAATCCATGAATTCCAGCGTGTATGTGCAGATACAAGTATGTGCATATCTCTCTAATACTTGTTTGAAAAAAAGTGAAATAAGATAGATCTTTCTTACGAACCAAACTTTAAGAAAATTAGAATTCAACAAAAAGAAACTAGATCAATCCAAATAAATATAGAAATCTTAAAAATATAGCAAAAAAAGACTTACTTTGTAGAAATCAAAACCAGACCATCTAAATCATCAAGGTCTTGGGCATTCTTTTATTTTTAGACTCTGAAATATAAAGAGGAAGTTTAAGGCTAATAATAAATGACAAATCATTAGATAAAGTTTTAAAAATAAATAAGATATCTGATTCCAAACAAAAATGGCTTACTTATAGAATAATAAATACAATAATCTATGTAAAATTTAATATGAAATTATGATTCTGGCAAATATAAATTGAAGAAAAAGATAAGTATAAAACAATATTTAGAATTCCATTTGAACTTTAAAATGTACCATTAGAATCTTTAAATTTTATGAATGATATTTTAAATCTTTACATAGAATTTTCAATTAATAGAGATGATATTTTAATTATCTCTGATACGATCAAATAGTACCTTAAATACTTAAATAACTTTCTGAAGGTAATCCAAAAATTGATTAGTTGTGTAAAAAAATAAAATATTTGTTACTTCAGAAAAAAATTGGTTTTTTAGAAAATAAAATTAATCAAAATATAATTACACCAATCCAAAGATTATTAGAATTTTAAAATAAATTTTTAAATAAAATAACAAACATAGCTCAACTATAAAAATTCTTAAGAGTCCTCAATTATGTTTCTAACTTTTACCCAAGTTCAAGAACAATATGCAAACCATCTTACTAAAAACTTAGAAAAACCCCTCGAATGGACTGACTAATACATTAAAATCATTCAACAGGTAAAAAACTAATTAACAACCTTATCCATCTTAGCTCTAGCAAACCTTATAACTAAGAAAATAGTAGCAACTAATGCCTTTAATATAAGTTGTAGAGGTATCCTAAAAAAGTTAAAAATAATAAAGAAAAAGTTGCTCAATATCACTCAATCATATGGAATGATACACAACAAAATTTCTAAACAATTAAAAAGAAAATCTTAAGCAGTGCTTGTGCATTAAAAATTTTGGTATGATTTATTTCATAAAAAAATTTTAGTTCGTGTTGATTGCCAAGAAGTTAAATATGTCCTATAAAAGGATATTCAAAACCTTGTTTCTAAATAAATATTTGCAAGATTATAGCTATTTTTGTCTATTTTTATTTTCAAATTAAGTTTATAAAAGAATCTTCAAACTCTAAGCTGAATTTTCTATTTCTCTAGAGAACAAGAACTACATTTGAGAGCATCCATGTCACCCCAAAATAGACAATCTAAAAATCAAATCTCAAATGCCTAGTCTTATACTGAATTTTTAGTTAAACATATTGCACTTGTGTTATCATATCTAATAGGTATATCTTTAAAGTTCATGTCATAATCCCTAAGTTGTTGTTTCATCCAAAGCAATTGGGCATAACAGCTCCCGGCGGCAATATATTCGGCTTTCGCCGTAGATAGAGCAACACTAGTTTATTTTCTTGAAAACCATGAAACCAACATGTTCCCAAGAAACTGACATGTTCCACTAGTGCTTTTTCTATCTACTTTGTAACCGGCAAAATCCTCATCCGAGTAGCCGATTAGATCAAAATTAGAGCCCTTTGGATACCAAATTCCTATATTGGTAGTATCTACTAAATATCTGAAAATTCTTTTTACAGCTACCAAGTATGATTCTTTTGGACATGATTGAAATCTAGAGCACATACAAACACTAGACACAATATCAGGTCTAGAAGAAGTTAAATGTAATAAAGAGCCTATCATGCTTCTATATAATTTTAAGTCAACTGATTTGCCTTTCTCGTCTTTATCAATTTTAATGGTTGAGCTCATAGGTGTGTTTGCCCCTTTGCTATTTTCCATGCCAAACTTCTTTAACATTTCTTTGATATACTTGGACTGGTTTATGAAGATCCCTTCACTTAGTTGCTTAATTTGTAGTCCAAGAAAGAAGTTTAGCTCTCCCATCATACTCATCTCAAATTCCTTCTGCATAAGCTTAGAAAATTCTTGATAAAGAATCTCATTAGTAACACCAAAAATAATATCATCTACATAAATTTGAATAATCAAGATATCATTTTCTTTGTACTTGATAAAGAAAGTGGTGTCTACCTTTCCTTTTTGAAAGTCATGATCAATCAAAAATTTATTTAATCTTTCATACCAAGCCCTTGGAGCTTGTTTGAGTCCATATAATGCTTTGGTTAATTTGTATACAAATTTAGATTGATCTTTCTCCTTAAATTCAGGTGGTTGTTCAACAGACACCTACCCATTCAAAAATGCACTTTTAAAATCCATTTGAAACAACTTAAAGTTCATGTGAGATGCAAAAGCTAGCAAAATGTGAATTGCTTCTAATCTAGCAACCAGAGCATAGGATTCCTCAAAGTCTATTCCTTCTTCTTGTAAGTATCGTTTTGCTATAAGTCTTTCTTTGTTTCTCACTACAAGTCCACTTTCATCTAACTTATTCCTAAAGACCCATTTTGTGCCGATGACAGTGCAGTCCTTTGGTCTTGGAACAAGATGTCAAACTTGGTTTCTTTCAAATTGGTTTAGCTCTTCTTGCATTGCTATGATCCAATTTTCATCATCAAAAGCTTGATCAATAGTAGATGATTCAATTTTGGACACAAAGGTATGTTGTCCACAAATGTTTTATTTTGACCTTCTAGTCTTTACACTTTCATAAACATTCCTTATAACTTGCTCAATTAGATGGGCATTTTTGAACTTTAAATCAGTTGGAGGTTTATAGGAATTATTACCTTCGCTTACCCTTCCCTCCGTGGATTCTTCTTATTTTTTTACATGTAATCTTTCAAGATTACTTATAATATCATCTTCATAACTTAAATCATCTTTTCTTTTGAAGCATGGATTAGATTCATAAAAAACAACATGTATCGATTCTTCTATAACTCGGTTCCATTTATTGAATACCCTATATGCTTTTCTATTTGATGATTAACCAAGGAATATTGCCTCATCACTCTTAGCATCTAGTTTTTCTAAGTTGGTTTTTCCATCGTTCAAAATAAAACATGTATAACCAAAAACATGAAAATATGAAATATTTAATTTTCTAGCTTTCCATAGCTCATATGGGGTCTTTTTCAAGATTGCTCTAATGGTAACTCGATTCAACACATGACAAGCAATATTTACAGCTTCACCCTAAAATTTCTTAGATAATTTATTCTCATTTAGCATTGTTCTAGTCATCTCTTGTATGATTCTATTTTTCCTTTTAACCACTCCATTTTGTTGTGGAGTTCTTGGTGCAGAAAATGTGTGGTGAATTCCTTTTTTATTATATAGTTCTATAAATCATTTATTTTCAAACTCACTACCATGATCACTTCTAATGGTCATAATAGTACTTTGTTTTTCATTTTGCACTAAGTTTACAAAAGTTGCAAATATAGAGAAGGCTTCATCTCTGCTAGCTAAGAGAATTACCCATGTGAATCTTGAAAAATCATCAACTATTATAAACACATATTTCTTTCCACCAATGGTTAAAATGTCGGATGACCCATATAGATCCATGTGTAGCAATTCAAGTGGCCTAGTAGTGAAAATATCCTTTTTGATAGAGAAAGACATTTTAGGTTGTTTTGATAGTTGATATGCCTTACAAATTTTATCCTTCTCATATTTCAATTTTGGTTATCCATCTACCAAATTCTTTTTCCATTGGATATTAATATTTGTCATGTTTATATGCCCAAGCCTCTTATGTCAAACCCATTGATCATTGTCAATGATCATTAGACATTGATCATTTAGTTTATCAAGTGAAACCAAATAAACATTTCCATATCTTTTTCCACTAAACATGATATGTTCTCCATCAAATACATTACATATAGATGATTCAAACACAACCTTATATCCTTTGTCACATAATTAGCTAATACTCATTAGATTGTACTTGAGTCCTTCAACAAACAAAACATCCTCCATACATGCATTTGAAATGCTATAAATATTTCCTTTATCTTTAATTTTACTTTTCTCCTTGTTTCCAAAAGCAACAGTTCCATCGTTGCAAGGCTTGAGTTTATGAAATAAACTTCTTTTTTCAGTCATATGCCTTGAGGAACCACTATCTATGAACCAAACGTTGTTTGCCTTTGCCTTGAGACATATCTGAAAAATGAACAAATAAATCTTATCTCTTTGGTACCCATTTTATGGGTCCATTTGGGTTAGCAAATTGATTTAATCTTTGTTGTTCTATTCTTGAAAGCCCAAATCATGTGTTTCTTGGAACCCAAACTAATTTTGCACCATAGTCATGTAGTTTCTTAAAGTTGCATCTATATATTTTATGACCCATCTTATTACAAAAGTTGCAAGCCATTGGTAATCTACAAGTAGGCCTCCAAGTATGTTGTGATTCAAAAATTGGCCTTTTGGTCCAAACAACTCGTTTCCTTTTAAGTATATAAATAGGTTTAGTTTTGGTTTGATTTTTCCCGAGTATTGACACATTCGATTTGTCATTTTCTTTTTGCTCAAATGTGGAGTATCCAAGACCTCTTTTATTGGTTTGAGAGGTCATGTTTAGAAATATTTTCACATTTTCTCCTGGATTAGAAAACTTAACTAATGATTCATTTAAGGATTTGTTCTTCTTTTTCAATTTCTCCACTTCTTTCAAAAGCAATTCATTTTCTTCTTTCAATTTTGTTGTTCTTTCTGGTAGTTTTCCATTCATAATAATAATGGAATTAAGTTGTTGTCTCTTTAAAAATAGCTTGTTTTCTAGTTTTTTGATTTTCTAGTATAATTAATCATATGCATGTTGTAATTTCTCTAATTTAGCACATTTGAGACATTCTTGAATAGAAGAATAAGTAGATTGAGAGTGGCAAAATTTGGAAGTTAACTCTTTATTACTTGTGCATTTTATTAAGGTGGTTTGCTCTTTCAAAACTTCTGTTGTATTCAAAGTTTTTTCATATTCAATCTGTGCCATGCAACATATTCTTGCGCAATTTGTTGCCTCAAAGTCATCGGTTGAGGAGTTACTTATTGATGACATTTCTTCATTCACGTACATTCCTCTTCCCTTATGCTTTTGGAATTTTTGGCTCTCATATCTTTCTTTCCTCTCTTGATGATCCTTTAATCTTTCTTCCGGTGTAGGACATTGAGCTTGTGTATGTCCCATACCCCGCATCTATAACACTTTGTGGCCTTCTTCTTCTTCTCTTTTCATGGTCTCTCTTTGAAGTCTTTGAAGTTCTTTTCTTTTCTCACAAACTTTCGAAATTTGTGAGTAAGTAGAGCAATGTCTTTATCATCATTGTAGGATGAAGAAGTGGACCCATCCGAGTTATGGGTGACTTTTAGTGCAATGACTTTCTTTCTTTTGTGGTGATCTTTATTTCTTTTCTTGATTAGCTCATGTGACATTAATGAGCTAATAAGGTCTTCTAGCTTTAATGTGTTTGGGTTCTTGGCTTCTTCTATCGCAGTAATCTTTGGAGTCCAAGATTCCGGTAGATCTCTAAGGATCTTCATGACCTGTTCAGGTTCGAAGATAGCTTTTCCAAGACATTTTAAAGTATTAGTAATTTTAGTAGCAAACATTTCAAAAATATTTTCTGTTTCTAGTATTTTAAAACTTTTCAATTCTCCAATTAGTATATTTCTCCTTGTCCCTTGGACTTGAGAAGTTCCTTCATAGATGGATGTCAGTGTATCTCATATCTCTTTGGCGGTCAAACAAGAGGATACTCTATCATATTCAGAAGCGGTAAGAGCACAAAATGAAGAGTTTATAGCCTTGGCATTGCTTTTAACAGTTTTCACTTCCTCATCGGTCCATTTGGATGCTCTTTCATCAATAGGCAAGGTTATACTGTCTTGAATTGCAATCCAAGAGACCATATCTGTAGCCATGATGAGTTGTTTCATACGTAGCTTCCAATAGCCAAAATTGTTCCCATCAAACAATAGTGGTCTAGTGAAAGATTGGCCTTCGGCAAATGCGGGAACGGAAGTCGATTGAAATGCCATATCAGAAGATCTCTTTGGTAAATCTCAAAGACCTGCTCTGATACCACTTGTTGGTCCGAGTTAATGACAATAACCCAAGAGGGGAGGGGTGAATTGGGTAATTAAAATTTTTCAACTTAAACAGAAATTTTATTCCGGATTAAACTAGTTCCCTTTTATGAAGAAATAAATGAAAAGCAATATAGTGCTAAGAGCAGAAATATAAATCAACAAGCAAGATTTTATAGTGGTTCGGGCAACCCTCCCTACTCCACTCTTCTAAGCTCACACCTCTTATGACTTGGATTCCACTATGTATTTCACAAATACAACTAGAGTCACTGCTCTCTTCTAGATTCTAGCTCTAGGGGGCATCAACAATTTACAGCACAAGTAAGTGATGAGTTTTACTCCAATCACACACCACTTTGCTTACACTTGATCTTAGTTACCCAAACTAAATTAAGTTCAATACAATAAGAAATAACAAAAGAGAGTTTCTACACATTACTGGTGTGTAGAGGCAAATTTAGCACAGAGAAGACCTTGTAAAGTCGTCTAAAATATTCAATGAGCAACTCTTGGCAGTTTGAAAGCACGGTTCTTCTTCTAAATGTTGGCTTGATCACTTAAAGCTCTTAGAGATGAGAGTTATGCACATTCAATGAATTTTCAGCTACCCTCAACGTTCATATTGAATGCCTTTTATAATTGTTAAGAAAATCCGAACGTTTAGAAGTAGGTGGCGTGCATTTAATGCGCCAACGTTCGAAAATTTTCGACCATTGCGACCCAAGTTGTAGGTGGAGGCGACTTCGGGTGCGACTTCGCCCAAGTTGTAGATGGAGTCGACTCGGGTGTGACTTCACCTGTTCGCAACTTCCTCAAGTTCCAGTCTAGGCCGACTTGGTTCTCGACTCGACCCAAGTCGTAGGTGAAGTCGACTTTGGTGCGACTTTACTTCGTCAGCTTGCTTGTCGAACTTGAAATTCTTGGAGATGACTTTGATTTCTTGATTTTCTTCAGAGTAATATTCTTCTCTTGATTATCTCTTTGAACTCAGTATAATCATCCTAGTTTGATGTCCTTTAGCTTCGTGACTTACAAACTTTGAATCCTTGAATCTTGGAGTATCTGAAATGTGTGATCTTAATTTTCCATGATGAATACATGCAACATTGTTTTCTTTGGACTTGATTTGATCTTCATTTGGCCTAAGTTGATTTGAGTTGACATGATCTGCAATTTCAGCACTGAAGTCAAAGCTAGAGTCGACTTGGTCTGCGACTTTACCCAAGTCGCATGCAGAGTCGACTTGGGATGTGACTTCGGCAGCTCTCGTCCCCGATTTCAACTCTGGATGAAAATGACGCCTCGAAGTCGCTACTGGAGTCGACTTAATCTGCGACTTCACCCAAGTCGCATGCGGAGTCGACTTGGGATGCGACTTTGGCAGCTTTGCACCTCGATTTCAACTCTGGACAAAAATGACGCTTTGAAGTCACTTCTTGAGTCGACTTGGGGATCGACTTGACCTAAGTCGAAGCCTGAGTCGACTTGGAAATCGACTTGACTTGTCATGCTTCATTACCTTCATTTGTATATCCTTTAATCATCTTCACAAACATGTTAGTAACCAAAACTTACTCAAATTGATTTGTTAATCATCAAAATATAAACTTGGTTTATTTTCCACATGTTTCCAACAATATCTGTAAAATAAAATCATGTTGAGCTTATTTTTTTGGTACCCATTTTATGGGTCCATTTAGGTTAATGAGCCATTGGAGTCTATGTTGTTCTATTTTGGAACGCATAAATTCAATGCTCTTTGGTACCCAAACTAATTTTGTACCATAATTATATAGTTTCTTTATTTTACATTGATAAATCTTATGACCTATTTTGTTATAAAAATTGCATGCCCCTAATAGTCTTTGTGTGGGAATCCATGTAGTGGATGGGTCCCAAATTAGTCTCTTTGTCCAAGAAATATGATTCTTTTTTTGGTTTAGAGTAGATGAGCTTTGTTTGGTTTTTGACAGTCCTTGGAGTATTAGATTTGCTACATTCTCCTTTCTCAAAAGCGGAATTGCGAAGTTCTCTTTTATTGTTCTAGGCGGTAATATTTAGGAACATGTTGACACTTTTTCCTCAATTAGAGAACTTTACTAATGATTTATTTAATGACACAATTTCTTTCTTTAGTCTTTCCGTCTCATTCGTTAAAGTATTTTTCTCATTCGTTATGTGGTCGACCTTTTCAGTCAGCTTTCCATTCACAATAATTATTGAGACACATTGTCTTTTCTTTATTGTGAATTTGCTTCCCAATTTCTTTATTTCATCATACAATGAATCATATGCTTGTTTCAATTCCTCTAATTCAGCACATTTGAGACACTCATTTATAGAAGAGAAAATAAAATGAGTGTTTAGTTTAGATGTTATCTCTTCACTGCTTGTTATCCCTTCCTTACACAGTTTGCAGCCTCATTGTCTTCATTTGATGAGCTGCTTGTTGTAGACGTTTCCTCATTTACATATATCCGTCTTCTTCAAGCTCTCTGAAACTTTTGATTTTAATTTCGTTCTTTCTTCTCTCACCGTTCCTTTGTCTTATTCTCCTCTGATGTGGGATATTGAGCTTGCATATTTCCCACTCCTCCACACTGGTAGCACTTGGTTGTCTCCTTCTTTTTCTCCTTTCTGTCTCTCTCTTTGAATCATTTGAAATTCTTTTCCTTTCTTATAAATTTTCTGAATCTTTGGGTAAGTAGCGCGATCTCTTCATCGTCGTTTTGAGAAGATGAAGTGTACTTATCTGAATTTGTTGTAGCCTTCAAAGCAATTGCTCTTTTGCCTTTGTACTGCTCCTTGTTTCTTCTCTTTATCAGCTCATGTGACTTGAGTAGGGGTGTTAACGGATCGGGTTGAACGGGTTGGAGCCTAACCCTAATCCTAACCCATTTAATATATCTCAACCCTAATCCGTTTATTAATCCATTTAAAAAACTTCAACCCTAACCCATTTACAACCCATTTAATAAACAGGTTAACGGGTTGTGTTTGTTACTAATTTTCATGCTAAAAAATTCAATAAAGTCTGTAAAAATAAATAAATTAAATAATTCAAAGCTAACATACCTGAATTTAATTTATTTTGGCTTGAAAACATCAGCTAACATACCTGAATTTAATCGCTAGGCGCTGCCTACTCACTCGGACAATGCTCTGAACACGAAAGTTTACAGCCAATTCTTTCTTCCCTTCCTTTTTGTCGAGCGAGTTGGCCTCACGATGACTGGAAGGAACGAGGCAACGAGCAAACCTGATCTCTGTGGATCAGAGTAGGGCGGCGGCTCTGACGATCTCGGCTTAATCACTAGGAATGCCACCCTAAACAGCAAACCTGACTTTGTGTGAGCGATTTCACTTGCTTGCTAGAATAGAAGCACAAGCGGACCGCATCCTCCAGTTAGGATGTAGAACAAAAGAGGCGGGTCGGCCTGGAAAGAGAAAGGTCGAAATAGAGTTCGGTAGCTTCTCGTTTCCAAATACGACGCCCCAAGACTATTGAATAGCTGTCCAACGAATGAAACGAATCCCTGTGACGGTTCGAAACGGATGAGCGCCAATGCGTGAATCCAACTTTTCAGCAGAGCTCTTTACATTTCTTCGGAGCAGAGCGGGGCGCACGGTAGATTTTGGAGCAGAGCAGGGCGGCGAACCTAATCTCTATGGTTCAGATCAGGGCGGCGGTCGATTTCGAAGCAGAGCTGGGCGCGCAGTCGATTTTGGATCAGAGTTGGAGACCTTTTAGACAAGGATACCTCTGGATTATAGCCTTCTTTCTAAGCAGTTTAAAGATCGGCTCACAGATGGCTCTGCCTGTTTGCTACTCATGGAGTTGTGGGGACCTGAGCTCTTCCAGTCTGCTACTCGTGGAGTCGTGGAGAGAGAGAGAGAGAGACTGAGGGTCGAGGGAGCTCAGCCGCTGAGGTGCCGGATTTGAGGGATGCGAGCAGCGAGCGATCAATGGCGTGCGTAAGTATTTGATCTGCAAGACTGCGACTTTGCCAGCAGGCAGCGGGATATTTGCGGGAAGCTGGGAATGCGGGATTAGGTTTTGTTGCCAGGCCACATGCGAACGGGATCAGGGAGCGGGAAGGAAGGGCAGGCCGAAATAATTTTCATAATATATAATATATTATATATATTATATTAAATGGGTTATACGGGTTGAACGGGTTGGACGAGTTAAATAAACGGGTTGACGGGTTGCAAAGTCTCAACCCTAATCCGTTTATTTAATTAAATGGTTGAACGGGTTGGCAGATCATAACCCATTTATTCAAAAATCTCAACCCAAACCCATTTATTAACGGGTTGGACGAGCGGGTTGGCGGGTTGACCATGACCATTAACACCCCTAGACTTGAGTGAGCTGAAAAGATCTCCAGCCTTAGGGTGTTTAGGTCCTTTGTTTCTTCAAGGACTATGATCTTTGGAGTCCACGACTCAGGTAAAGCCCTTGGAATCTTCATAACCTGCTCAGATTCAGAAATAGCTTTTCCGAGACCTTCTAGTGCATTAGTGATCTTTGAAAATTTAGCAAATATTTAAAAAATATTTTCGGTCTCTAGTATTTTAAAGCTTTCTAACTCCAATCAAAATATTTTTTCTCGTCCCTTGGACTTAAGAAGTTCCCTCAGATAAATGTTAGTGTATCTCATATTTCTTTAGCAGTTTGACATGAGGATACCCTATCATATTCAGAAGCGATAAGAGCGCAAAAGAGAGAGTTCATGACTTTGACGGTGCTCTTCGTAGTTCTAACCTCCTCCTTAGACCATGAGGAGGTTCTTTCATCAATTGGTGATACAGCACCGTCTTGGATAATAATCCAAGAATCTACGTCCATGTCCATGATAAGTTATTTCATTCTCAACTTCTAGTAACCGAAGTTACTCCCATCAAAAAGTGGTAGCCTTGTAAATGATTAGCCTTCAGCAAATGCGGAGGTGAAAGTTGGTTGGGATGACATTAGTAAGATCTATTTGGTTTAAACTTAAAGACTTGCTCTGATATTACTTGTTGGTCCCGAGTTGGCAATTACCCAAGAGGGGAGGGGTGAATTGGGAATTTTGAAATTCTTTGCTTAAACAAAAATATGTTCTTTTTGGAATTAATCCTCTTAGTGAAACAAACAGAAAGATTGAGAGAAATAAAGCAATAAAACATAAACAATCAAGCCACTCCAAAGGATAAAGATTTATAGTAGTTAGGGCGACCTTCTCTAGTCCACTCTTCCAAGCACACACCTGTTGTGACTTAAGTTCCACTATTGTATTTCAATACAACTAGAGTAGTAATTCTCTTCTAGATTCTAGCTTTAGGGGGCTTGTACAAATTCAGCACAAGTATGTGATGAGTCTCCCTCCAGTCAGAGACTACTTTACCTTCAATTGGTTTCGATTTCCAATATCAAACCAAATGGAAAATATAATTAATCAATAAATGAAAAGATCTACACTTTACATATTCGTGTAGGAAGTTTCCAGCACTTAGAAGGACTTGTAGAAGCATAGTAGATACAACAATGCAACTTTTTGCAGATTTAAAGCACAATTCTTCTTTTATCTTCTTATAGACCAACTTGAATGCAAGAGAGAGTGGAAGATGAGCTCAATCAATGCTTTTTTAACCCCATTAATGTTCTCTTGAATCTCCTTAAATAATGAGAAATAAATTTGAATGTTTGGTGGTAGGTGGCGCGTATTAAATGTGCCAACGTTTAAATTTTTTTGACCATTGCGAATCAAGTCGCATTTGGAGTCGACTTAGCATACGACTTCGTTCAAGTCGCATAGTGGAGTTGACTTTGAGTGTGACTTCACCCAATTTATAGACTGGAGCTGACTTTGAGTACAACTTCGGTCTTCGGCTTTCACTTCCAAGTTCCAGCTTCAGGTCG
This sequence comes from Annona cherimola, assembly GCA_030490835.1. Taxonomy (NCBI): domain Eukaryota; kingdom Viridiplantae; phylum Streptophyta; class Magnoliopsida; order Magnoliales; family Annonaceae; genus Annona; species Annona cherimola. The sequence continues at coordinate 71,083,532 of CM059976.1, forward strand.
ACTTGGTCGCGGATTTGACCCAAGTCGCAAGTGAAATCGACTTCGGATGCGACGTCACCAGCCATTTGATTGTCTTAAAACTTTAAGGTCTTGTAAATGATCTTAATGTTGTATATTTCCTTTTCTTCTCTTATTTGTCATTAAATGTCCTTGATATACATTATTTTGCTTTAAAACTAAGTAATATACTCTTCTCTTGAGAAGTTCTTTTGTGTGACCTTGATTCATGATGATTATTCTTCTTGATCTTGTTATCCAATCTTCAATATAATGTTTCTAAATCATTAAAGTGAAGCCACATGCTTAGGTCGTACGCTTGGGTCGACTTGGACTTCAAATTTACCCAAGTCGCTGCTGGGTCGACTTGAGATGAAACTTCACTTAAGTCGCAGGCTGAAGTCGACTTGAAAAATGACTTGACTCTAAGCTCTCGAAGTCTTCAGTAAGATCATACCCAGGTCGCATCTAGAGTCGACTTGGGTTTGCGACTTCTCCTAAGTCGCAAGCGGAGTCGACTTCGACTGCTACTTTACCTGTCTCTGAGTCCCAATTTCAGCTCTGACGAATTTAATGCACTTGAAGTCAATTTTGGAGTCGACTTGACCTAAGTCGATGGCTGAGTCGACTTGGGGTTGCTCCTTGACCTGCTATCGTTTGAATCTTGAATTTTTAAACCTTTGAAACACTTAGCAATCTCATTATTACTTACTTATTTCCCAAATTGAGTTGTTAATCATCAAAACATGGATTGTGCTTAATTTTCCTTGAATTCCAACATTAGGATCCTCACATTCCATAACTTGTTTGCACATGTTAAAAAAATATATACCAACAACCTTCCAATGTCGCCAAAAAAACCCCTCCGACATCCCATCTGGCCCAGGTGCCTTTCGTCGGAATCATAGCCATAATGGCCTTTGTTTCTTCTTAACATTGCAAAGAACATGCGAGCTTAGAATTTTCCTTATCCGTAATCTTTAGAACACAAAGGGCTAATATTCTTTCTATCTCCATTGGATTTGAGCTCTTGAACAGTTTTATGAAGTAATTGTGTTTGACGTTCATTTAATCCTCCTTACCATCCACCCACCTTCTCGCATCATCTTGCAATTGGTCAATGTAATTTGCTCTCCTTCTAATGGAAGCTGGCCTCTTGAAAAAATTTATTTTTCTATCACCCGATTGAAGCCAATGAGCATTTCACCACTGTTTTCATACTACTTCCTCATATGTCAGTAGTTTATTTATTCTGCCTTCCACCACATGAATCTCTTATCTTTGCCATTAGACACATGTTGCTATTTCAGTTGAAGGAGGGTTTCAATGTCACATTTGTTTATGTTTCTTCTATTCATATTCCATCTTTAAAGATTTCGACTGCACTGCTGAATTTTTTTGTAGACCAATTAAAAAATAGAGATGTTTCCTCTGGCAAATTTCGTCCATACTTCTTTAATGGTCTTCAGAGCATCATCTTCCTTCACCCATTGTGGCTCATATCTAAATTCTTTTAAGGGTTTCCTTTTGTTTTTTGCGTTATCGAGATTTACCATAATAGGGCAGTGATCAGAGGTAGAAACATTTAAATGATGGAGCTTTGCGAGAAGAAATAAATCAAGCCATTAAGTCGACGCAAACCCCCTAACAAATTTGGCCTCCGCTCTATCTTCGCCCCTTCCTCTTATTGCTCCAGTTTATGGGGTGGGGGACCACAGAAACTTAGACCAATTAATCAGCAATAGTCTAGTACATTTCTGAAGCCCTCCATTTGGAAGTCACGCTGCGATCTCCTACTTTTTATTTTTGACATACCTATAACTTCATTCAAATCTCGCAAAATCATCTAGGAAAGATTGTTCAACTCATGCAGATGGGTGAGAATATCCCAGGAACCAGGCCTTCCATTCACTTTAAGGTTTCCAAAGAAACCTGTATGCCTCCATGGAGGGGTATTGCTGTTGCAATTAACCACAACATCAATGTGAATCCCCGAGAAGCTAGAAATTTTCACATTTGGATAGTCCTTCCATAAAAGTGCTAGTCCTCCGCTTTTGTTCTTACTATCCACTGCAAGACATCCATCAAGCCTCATTCTTCTCTTTACTAAATCTATATCTTTGGCTAGGTATTTGGATTCACACAAAAAACCACCGTGAGATCTTTTCTTCTCAAGACCTAGAGGAGGTGTGAATTATCTAAGGGTTCTTGAGCCCAGAACCCACAGATAATTCTAAGCCATAGTTGACATTTAAGCCTAGTAGGGCTGAGCAAAAACTCAACCTCCACTCGATTCACTTTTGACTCCCTCCATTGTTGCCCATTCTAATTTATCCTTTTCCCTCTTTTTAGAACAAGTCCTCTTTGGCTTTTCTTCTCATCTTGTAATTGCCTTTTCAGAGGTATGATGTCGGAAAGTGCTCCTTTGTCGCTAATATTGGTTGAGTCTTATTTAAACCTCTTTATTGTTCTCTATTTTTTCTGCTGAAATGCTGCCCCCTTGGCTATAAGGTTCCTCTGGTTGTTTTCCCCATTTGTCGAAAATGTTATCCTTCGCCGAAGATGCTTGGCTTGAAGTATTACATGTAAGTTGTTGACACTTGCATATCTTCTTGGGTTGACTACATTTTTGAACTATTTAGGTTAGTGTTTACTATATTGTGCAAATCCTCATAGCTCTCTTTGGGTTTTTCTTCAGAGATCTTGAGTTTACTCTCAACCCATTGCTCTCCTTTCTTTTTTGTTGATTTTTCTTACCCCTCATTTAAATCCTCTTTCCCATTGTTTGTCTAGGTTCCCCGCTATTATTTTTTTCCCATTTTTGCCCCTTCTACACTATTACTCCTTCCATATCCCTTTCTCATCCCCTCCCCCTCCCTCATCCTCCTTGGCTCTGTAATTCCCTCCCCTTCATCTTCCTTCTCCAAACTCCTCTTTTCAGTCAATGATATCTCTACACTTTCTTCATCCTTTTTTAAAGATCCCTTTGCTAAATTGATATTCTTCTTCCCTTCTTTATTTCTTTTGTCTTCATCATTGCTTCTACCTTCCTCCTCTTCTTCAAAAAGATCTTTCTCATCACTATTGTCGTTACTCCCTCCAATTTCTATAGTGATATCCCTTAAAACCCTTTTACTGATACATATTTCTCCACTCTATTTTTACTACCTCTAAATGCCCTCTTGTGGTACCGTCACCACCTCTTTAGTATCCATATCTATCATTAGATTTTCATAATCTTTTTTGTATTTAATTTCAATAACATAAGTCTTAGAAAAAACCTAGTTAATGTGTCCATTTTCTCCTTTCAGTCCTAACACCTTAAATCTTGCCTTAAAGTTTACCCCATACCTAAAATTTGTTTCTTCATGTTCATTCTCCCCTTTGAATTTTTTGCATTCCCCATTGCGCATCCTATTCTTCCACAAAGAAAACAGAAGATTGGCAATCTCTCAGGTTAGAATGGAATCCATCTTCTTCCTGCCAAATCACATTTCATGAATACTTCCCCTCTTGTTGGGCCCCTTACATCAATCTCAATCCTCACTTTCACTCCCTCATCTTTTGGCTCAACCATAAATTGGGAACAGACAAAGTTACCTACCATCGTGCCTAGGGCATTTTTGTTGGCCAAAAATGGTGCTTCTTTTATGAGCAGCCAGAATGGAGAAGTGTGTAGATCGATTTCATCTCCTTCCATCTGTTTCTTAAGAAACTCCATCGGTATTATCTTTTTGTCATACTGTTGGTCCCGAGTTTATGGCAATTACCAAAGAGGGGAGGGGTGAATTGGGTATTTAAAAAAATCTTTCACTTTAAACAGAAATTTTATCCCAATTTAGTTCAGTCCTCTTTAATGAAACAAATGGAAAACAATAAGATAATGAAAGCAGAAATATAAATCAATGGACAGGATTTTATAGTGGTTCGAGCAACCTTCCCTACTTCACTCTTCCAAGGTCACACCATTTGTGACTTGGGTTCCACTATGTATTTCACAAATACAATTAGAGCCTCCGCTCTCTTTTAAATTCTAGCTTTAGGGGGCATAAACAACTCACAACACAAGTAGGTGACGAGTCCCACTCCAGTCACAACCCTACTTTGCTATCACTTGGTTTGAAACACCAATATCAAACCAAGTATCAAAATCAAGTAACAAAATTAAAAAGAAAAAGAGATCTACACTTTACAGTTTGTGTTGGCAAGTTACAACTCGATGAAGAACTCGTAGCAGTGACGATTTGATCAGCATTAGAGTATGCAGCAAGTTGAAGCTCGTTCTTCTTTCAAAACATGTATAGATCACTCAAAGATAGGAGAAACTGAAATATAGAACTTAGTATCTTCTGTTTCTACTCTTTTCTACATGCTCTCACATTCATTTCAGTGTTTATTTGTAATGGTGGAAGAAATTTGAACGTTAGAAGGTTGGTGGCGCGTATTAAATGTGTCAACGTTCAAATTTTTTAAACGTCGTGACCCGAGTAGCAGATGGAGTTGACTTCGTCTGCGACTTCACCCAAGTCGCAGGCTGGAGTCGACTTCGGCTGTGACTTCAGGTTTAAGAAAGCTTCTTAAGTTCCTTCTCAGGTCGACTTGGTCCTGAACTTGACACAAGTCGCATGTGTAGTCGACTTCGGGTGCAACTTCGGCTTTCAGTAATTTTCAAGTCTCTACCTTAGGTCGACTTGGACTCGAGCTTGACCCAAGTCACTGCTAGAGTCGACTTCAGTACAACTTCACTTTCTTTGCTTGCTAGATGAACTTGAATTCCTTGGAGATGACTTTGGTTACTTGATTTTCTTCCTATTAATTGTTCTTCCACTGATATATATCATTTGGAACTCTATATGATCATTCTAGCTTGTAAACTTTTTTCTTCATGTCTTGAAGTCTTAAATACTTGAATCTTAGAGTTCATGGAAATGTCCAAATGTGTGTTCCTTAATCTGTTAATGCATCTATTTATTTTGGACTTTGCTTATCTTCATTTGATCCAAGTTGAATGTTTAGGTCGACTTGGTTTTCAACTTAACTCAAGTCGTATGTCAAGTCGACTTGATCTGCTACTTTACTCTTCAAATTCAATGTTGGCAGTTTGAAGTCGATCCTGGAGTCGACTTGCTCTGCGACTTCGCCCAAGTCCCATGCGAAGTCGACTTCGTGTGCGACTTTGGCAGCTCTTGCTTCTCAATTTTAGCGATGGACATAAAAAATGCGTTTGAAGTCGATGCTGAAGTCGACTTAGCCTAAGTCGATGCCTGAGTCGACTTGGGAATCGACTTGACCTATCATGCTTCATATTTTTCATTTTTATATCCTTAAACATTGCATAAATATGTTAGTAGCCAAAACTTATTCGAATTGAATTGTTAATCATCAAAACATATACTTTGGTTATTTTGCCTTCGATTTCAACACTTGTTTCCAACAATCTCCCCCTTTTTGATGATTGACAAAATCGATTTGAGTGTATACCTTTCAATATCTTTAAAACATACCATTTTATCTTATTTTGATATTTTTAGGATAATCATAAGTTATTTGTCTTTTGAATTTAATTAAATTGACATACATATTCCATTTTCAACATTTGCATATTTCATTTCCAATAATTTCTTAAATAAACCACAAGTTAAAATCATTCATTATAAGCATTCAATCAACCATTTCAATTTCATAACAGAACATAAACAGAGCATATAACAAACTTTTTCATATATAATCAGAAAATTGTATACAAGTTTCAAAAGCAAATGCAAACCTATACAAGCTACCCAACACAAGACTCAAATCCAAAAAACTAGAAACAAACTTACTCAACTATTCTCCCCCTTTTTATTAATAGATCAAATAGGGGTCGACTCGCTGAGATTTGGCATATAGAAATGCCGATATAGGATATGGAGCCGATTGAATGGGATGAGAGGGTCGAATGCGGGCCGAGGAATAGAAAGATGTTATAGGGTTAGGAGTAGGATCTTGACGCACCGATTCACTTTCAAAAGGATCCAAGTCGAGTATAGGTCTAATCCTGCTGCTCCTGGATGCAAGCCGATACTTGATCGTTCTTAGCTCCTGAACCATACGGTCCTGTCTCGAGTGCACATCCATGACAACATTTAGGAACCCGGCGATCTGAGAGGTTAGGCGATCTTCAATCTGCTCCAGATGTTCTCGAATCGCATTTACCGAATTGTCCCATGAATGTGGTCTTGGAGCTAGGTCTAGGATCTCTGAACGTCGGGGTGAGCAAGACCCGTGTGATTGCGGTGATATGGGCTCCTAGGGGGCATCCTGTGGTTGATTGGGTTGAGCCTGTGGTGATGGCGGGGGCTGCTCCCCCTCGCTTGTGCTTCTTCGGCTTTTTCTTGAGCCAGTTCACCCATCTATTCCCTTATTTTCTCTTCCTAAATTGATCCACGTTTATCTTCATTCTTTGGAGCAAAGCCTTGTTGACTGCATTTGTTAGCTTCAATACCTCAAATGGCTCTCCTTCAATATCCACTTCAAAATATTCAAGGATCTTAGTGATCCATGTCCCATAAGGCAAAATCCCTCGTGGGTTGTCCTTTCTGGAGGCTAGGGCTTCAAGGAAAAGTCGGGGGAGGCTGACTTTGACCCTATTTGCAACTTTTCAGAGAATTTCGACTTCCTGAGGGTTTACTTGATTTCTACCTCCTCCCTTGGGGTAGATGCAGTGGGCAATCAATAGCATTATAACCCTCAACTTAGGGGATAAATCCATGTAGTGTAGAAACTTGATCCCTGGATGATATTTGTTGCTCCTAATGAGCTGGTTGTACATTTGGGTGAGAGATAGGTCGACAGGCAGTGGTTCATCATCATATGGGACCCCTAGGATTCGTCCCACCTGCATAATGGCATGATCTATAAGACCCCTCTTGTACCCAAAAATATCTCAACACCTTTTATAAAATTGCTAAAATACTGTTGATCCCATAGGTAATAGAAAATCTTTGTCAGGTCTGGATATACTCTATCATCAACTTTCAATAGCCTTGTCCATTCTTGGAAATCTAATAACTTTTCAATTCCAAACTCATGATCACTTAGAAATTTGAAATCTATGATCTTGGGGACAAAAATCTTATGCTCATAAAAGCTCTTATAAAATCTGTTATGTTGTAGCTCGGTCTTGAAATATGTTGTCGGCATTTTCAGGACCTGCCCCTTTATAGTTCAGGTTCCCCTTCTTCTGGCCCCTATTTTAGTACTACGGGAGGTCTGAGCTTCTTCTTCCCTTGGAGCAGACGTGGATGGAGTCTCAGCTTGGAATCGAACTCGATGCCCAGTGGATGTAGATGGTTCTTCTCGGGCTCCCTTAGATGGAGTCCGTTGTCTCCTAGGGATTTCCTCCTCGTTTTGGGAGTCGGATGGTTTGAGAACTGGCCTTAGGGATGGTTTGGAGATAGCTAGTTTGGGTAATCTGGATTTGGGTGTCATTTGGATTTGAAGTGGGTTTTGCAAATGGAACTTGTGAGATATTAAGGAGAGAGAGATAGAAGGAAGTAGAGAGGCAATGAGAGAAAAGCTGAGAGAGTTGGAGAGATAGAAAGAAACAGAAAAGCAGAGAGAGAATAAAGATAGAGAAACGAGAGCCGACTAAGAGAGATGAGCTCGAGAGAGAGAGAGAACAGAGAGGGATAGAGCAGGAGAGATGGAAACCGAAGAGAAAAAGGGAGGCTGAGAGAGAGAGAGGGGTGTGCAAGGAAGAGAGGAGAGGAATCGACGGCGCGGGAGGAAGAAGAAGGAAGAAGGAAAGAAGGAAAAAGAAGAAGAAAAGGGAGATCGCATGGGAAGCTGGACGATCGCGCCTGAAGTCAACTTGCCCTAACTGAAGTCGACTTCGACCCTGCGGAGTCGACTTCGCCCTTGATGTGGAGTCGACTTTTCCTTACCGGAGTCGACTTCGCTTAAGTCAACCTGGGACTTTCGGAGTCGCCTTAGCTTATCGACTTGGACTTTTCTAAGTTTATTTTTCCTATCTTACTGTTTCTAATTTAACTCAATCATCCCCATATCACTTCTAATTTTATAAAATGATTCTTTTGCTAAAGGTTTCGTGAATATATCTGTAATCTGGTTCTCGAATTTCATATATTCCAAACAAATATCATGATTTTCAACATGTTCACGAATAAAATGATATCTTACATCCATATGTTTGGATCTAGAATGCAATACATGATTTTGGTCAAACAAATTGTACTTGTATTATCACATCTAATTGGAATATTATGATAATTAACACCATAATCTTTAAGTTATTGTTTCATCCAAAGTAGTTGAACACAACAGCTTCCGGCGGCTATATATTCCGCTTTTGCCGTAGATAGAGCAACACTAGTTTATTTCCTTGAATACCATGAAATCGACATATTTCTAAGAAATTGACATGTTCTACTAGTACTTTTTTTATCTACTTTGTATCCAACAAAATCTGCATCCGAGTAGCCGATTAAATCAAAAGTTGATCCCTTTGGATACCATAGTCCAAGATTAGTGGTATTTATCAAATATTTAAAAATTCTTTTTACAACCACTAAATATGATTCTTTAGGACATAATTGTAATCTAGAACGCGCAAACACTGAATAGAATATCAGGTCTAGAAGCAGTTAAATATAACAAAGAACCTATCATGCTTTTGTATAGTTTTTGATTGACAGATTTACCCTTTTCATCCGTGTCGATCTTGAATGTTGAACTCATTGGAGTGTTTGCTCCTTTACTATTCTGCATTCCAAATTTCTTTAACATTTCTTTGATATACTTGGATTAATTTATAAAAATTCCTTCCGCTTGTTGCTTGATTTGCAATCCAAGAAAGAAATTCAATTCTCTCATCATGCTCATTTCAAATTCGCTCTGCATAATCTTAGAAAATTCTTAGCACAGAGTTTCGTCAGTAGCACCGAATATTATATCATCTATGTAAGTCTGAACAATTAAAATATTTTTACTTTTATACTCAATGAATAATGTAGTATCAACCTTTCCTCTTTGAAATTTATGATCAATTAAAAATTTGTTTAACCTTTCATACCAAGTTCGTGGAGCTTGTTTTAGTTCATATAATATTTTGGTTAATTTATGAACATAATTTAATTGATCCTTTTCTTCAAATCCAGGGGGTTGTTCAACATAAACTTCTTCATTCAAGTATCCATTTAAAAATGCACTTTTCACATCTATTTGAAACAATTTGAAATCCGTGTGAGAAGCAAATGCTAATAAAATACGTATGGCTTCTAATTTAGCCACAGGTGCGTATGATTCTTCAAAATCAATCCCTTCTTCTTAGGAATACCCTTGGCTACTAGTCTGACTTTATTTCTTATTACACGTCTACTTTCGCCAAATTTGTTCCTAAATACCCATTTGGTACCAATAATAGTGAAATATTTGGGTCTATAAACTAAATGTCATGCATTCTTCCTTTCAAATTGATTTAGCTCTTCTTGCATTGCAATAACCCAGTTTTCATCATTAAAAGCTTGATCAATAGTTGTGGTTCAATTTTTGACACAAAATCATAACGTCCACAAATATTTTTTTTTGACCTTCTAGTTTTTGCTCCTTCATAGATATTGCCAATAACTTGATCAATTGGATGGTCATTTTCGAATTTTAAATCAGTTGGAGGTTTATAGGAATTATTACCTTTACTTACCCTTTCCTCCTTGGAATTTTCTTGCTTGGGCTCGGTTTCTCCTTGTTGCTCTTGTTGTTCTGCTTTTGAATTCTTTGACGTATCATCTGCATCACTTAATTCATCCTCCTTTCTCAGAGTTTAGTTAAATTCATCAAAAACAACATGAATTGATTCCTCTACTATTTGATTTCTTTTGTTGAAAATTTTATATGCTTTGCTATTTGATGAATAACCAAGGAAAATTGCCTCATCACTTTTGGCATCTAATTTTTCCAAATTAGTTTTTTCATTGTTTAGCACATAGCAAGTACATTCAAAAGTATGGAAATATGATATGTTAGGTTTTTTGCCTTTCCAAAGTTCATATGGGATCTTTTTTAATATTGTTCTAATGGTAACTCAGTTTAATACATGACAAGCTGTACTTACAGCTTCACCCCAAAACCTTTTAGACAATTTACTCTCGTTTAGCATAGTTCTAGCCATTTTTTGTATTGTCCATTTTTCCTTTCAACAATCCCATTTTGTTGGGGAGTTATTGGTGTAGAAAATGTATAATGAATTCCTTTTTCATTACAAAATTCTATGAATCATTTATTTTCAAATTCACCACTATAATCACTTCTAATGGAAATAATTGTATTTTATTTTTTATTTTGCACCAAATTTGAAAACGCGACAAACATAGAAAATGTTTCATCTTTGCTAGCTAAGAGTATAATCTAAGTAAATCTTAAAAAATATCAACAATTACAAACACATACTTTTTCCTACTCAAAGTTAAAATGTCTGATGATTCATAAAGATCCATATGCAATAATTCAAGTAGTCTAGTCGTCAAAATTTTCTTTTTGGTGAAAAATGACATTTTGGGTTGTTTGGATAATTGATAAGCCTTGCAAATCTTATCCTTGTCATATTTAAGCTTCGGTAACCCTTGTACTAGACTCTTTTTCTACAAGGTTTTAATATTTAACATATTTATACGTCTAAGCCTTGTATGCTATATCCATGGATCATTTTCTATGGCTATTAGACATTTTTCCTCAAGTTCATCTAGGCAAACCAAATATACATTTTCATGTCTTTTACCACTAAATAATATATGACATCATCAAGTACATTGCATATAGAAGATTTAAATACAACTTTATAACCTTTATCGTATAATTGATTAATACTCATTAAGTTGTATTTGAGTCCTTCAACAAATAGTACGTCCTCAATACATGCATTTGAAATTTCATAAACATTTCTTTTACCTTTTATTTTACCTTTTTCATTATTTTCAAAGGCAATTGTTCCTGTGTTGCACAGGTTGATCTTATGGAATAGTCTTTTTTCTCTTGTCATATGTCTTGAGCAGCCACTATCCATAAACCATATGTTATTGGCCTTAGCTCTAAGACAAACCTGCAAAAATAAAGTCAAGTGGAGCTCATCCTTTTGGTACCCATTTTATGGGTCCATTTGGGTTAGTTATCCATTGGAATCTACGTTGATCTACTTTTGAAGCCATAAATACAATGCTTTTGGGCATCCAAACTAATTTTGCACCAAAATTTTGTAATTTTCTTATTTTACATTGATAAACCTTGTGTCCTTTCTTGTTACAAAAATTACAAGCTCCTGAGAGTCTAGGAGTATGAAGCCATTTGGTGATTGGTTCCCCAGTTGGTCTTTTGGTCTAAATCACCTGATTCATCTTAGTTTTAGCATGGATGGGTTTTGGTTTATTTTTATGAATCCTTGGGGCATTGCTATTTTTATCCTGCTCAAATGTGGTATACCCAAGTCCTTTCTTACAACTTTGGGTGATCATTTTCAAAAATATTTTGACACTTTCTCCAGGATTAGAAAACTTAGCAAGTGATTCATTTAATGATTCATTTTTTTTTTGAGTTTCTCTAACTCATTTCTCAAGGTATTCTTTTCGCTTGTCAAATGGTCAACTTTTTTTGCAAGCTTTCCATTCACAATAGTTACTATGTTAAATTGTCTTTTTTTTATTGTGAACTTATTTCCTAATTTCTTTATTTTCTCATATAATGAATCATAGACTTGTTGAAGTTGTTGAAGTTTTTCTAATTCAGCACATTTGAGGCATTCATTTGTAGAAGACAAAATAGAAAAAAGACTTTTGTTTGGAGGTTACCTCTTGACTATTTGTCCAGTTTGTTGAAGTGGTTTGATCCTCCAAAATTTCCATCGCTGCAAGACATATGTCCGAATTTTCCAAATTTTCCATGCAATAGATCCTTGCATAATCTGCTGCATTTTCTTCGCTTGAGGAACTGCATGTTGTGGATTCCTCCTCATTTACATACATTTCTTTTCCTTTGATTCTTTGAAATCTTCTATTATCTCCTCGATCTTTCTTTTCTCTTCGCTCCTTTGCTTTGGTTTCTTCGGGCATTGGACATTGGGCTTGCATATGCCCCGTACTGCCACACTAGAAGCATTTTATTGCCTCTTTCTTTTTCTCCTTGGAATTTCTTTCTTTAAAATTTTTAAAATTCCTTCCTTTTCCTACAAATTTTCTGAATCGTTTTGTAAGTAAGGCAATTTCCTCATCGTCGTTTTGTGATGATGAGGTGGAGTCGTCCGAATCTTGTGCGGCTTTCAAGGAGATGAGTCTTTTGCCCCTATGTTGCTCCTCATTTTTCCTTTTTATCAACTCATGTGACATGAGTGAGCTTATAAGGTCTTCTAACATAGTGCATTGAGGTCTTTTGCTTCTTCAATAGTTGTAATATTTGGAGTCCATGATTCGGGTAGCGCCTTTAAAATTTTCATTACCTGCTTAGATTTAGAAATTACTTTTCCTAGCCCTTTCAAGACGTTAGTAATCTTAGAAAATCTAGCAAACATTTCAAAAATATTTTCTGTTTTTAGCGTTTTAAAACTTTCCAATTCTCCAATCAAAATATTTTTCCTTGTCCCTTGGACTTGAGAAGTTCTTTCATAAATGGATGTCAATGTATCCCATATTTCTTTGGCGGTTTGGCATGATGATACTTTATAATATTCCGATGTCGTTAATGCACAAAAGAGGGAGTTACATGGCTTTCGCGTTGCTTTTAACAATTCTAACTTCCTCCTCTGACTATGTGGAGGCTTTTTCATTGGTAGGCAATACAACGCCATCTTGGATAACAATCCAAGAGTCAATATCCGTAGCCATGATTAATTGTTTCATTCTCAACTTTTAATAACCGAAGTTAGTCTCATCAAATAGAGATGGTCTAGTAAAAGATTGACCCTCGGCAAAAGTAGGGGTGAAAGTTTATTGGGATGTCATTTCAAAGGATCTTTTCAGTTTAAACTCAAAGACCTACTCTGATACCACTTGTTGGTCCCGAGTTTATGACAATTACCCAAGAGGGAAGGGGTAAATTGGGTATTTAAAAAAATCTTTCACTTTAAATAGAAATTTTACCCTGATTTAGTTCGGTCCCCTTTAAAGAATTAAATGGAAAGCAATAAGATAATGAAAGCAAAAATATAAATCAATGGACAGGGTTTTATAGTGGTTCGAACAACCTTCCCTACTCTACTCTTGCAACACACCCCTTGTGACTTGGATTTCACTATGTATTTCACAAATACAACTAGAGCCTTCGCTCTCTTCTAGATTCCAGCTTTAGGGGGCATAAACAACTCACAATACAAGTAGGTGACGAGTCCCACTCCAGCACAACCCTACTTTTCTATCACTTAGTTTAAAATACCAATATCAAACCAAGTATCAAAAATGAGTAACAAAATTAAAAAGAAAAAGGGATATACACTTTACAGTTTGTGTAGGCAAGTTACAACTCGAGGAAGAACTCATAGAAGTGACGATTTGATCAGCGTTGGAGTATGCAGCAAGTTAAAGCTCGTTCTTCCTTCAAACATGTATAGATCACACAAAGCTAAGAGAAGCTGAAATATAGATCTTAGTATCTTTTGTTTCTACTCTTTTCTACATGCTCTCACATTCATTTGAGTGTTTATTTATAATGGTGGAAGAAATTTGAACGTTAGAAAGTTGGTGACGCGTATTAAATGCGCCAACATTCAAAATTTTCAAACATTACGACCTAAGTCGCAAATGGAGTCGACTTCGGGTGCGACTTCAGGTTTAAGCAAGCTTCTCAAGTTCCTTCTCAGGTCGACTTGGTCTTAAGCTTGACCCAAGTAGCATATGGAGTCGACTTTGGGTGCGACTTCGGTTTTCATCAATTTTCAAGTCTCTACTTTAGGTTGACTTGGACTCGAGCTTGACCCAAGTCGCTGCTGGAGTCGACTTTGGTGCGACTTCACTTTCTTTGCTTACTAGATGAACTTCAATTCCTTAGAGATGACTTTGGTTGCTTGATTTTCTTCATGTTAATTATTCTTCCACTGATTTATATCATTTGGAACTCTGTATGATCATTCTAGTTTAAAAACATTTATCTCTGTGTCTTGAAGTCTTGAATACTTGAATCTTGGAGTTCATGGAAATGTCCAGATGTGTGTTCCTTGGTCTGTTAATGCAAATCTGTTTATTTTGGACTTTTCTTATCTTCATTTGATCCAAGTTGAATTTTTGGGTCAACTTGGTTTCCAACTTCACTCAAGTCGTATGTCGAGTCGACTTGGTCTGCAATTTTACTCTTCAAATTCAGTGCTGGTAGTTTAAAGTCGATCTTGGAGTCGACTTGGTCTGCGACTTCACCGAAGTCACATGCGAAGTCGACTTCGTGTGCGACTTTGGCAACTCTTGCTCCTCAATTTCAACGTTGGACATAAAAATGTGTTTGAAGTCGAAGCTGGAGTCGACTTAGGGATTGACTTGGCCGAAGTCGATGCCTGAGTCGATTTGGGAATTGACTTGACCTGTCATGCTTCATATTTTTCATTTTTATATCCTTAAATATTAAACAAACATGTTAATAGCCAAAATTTACTCAAATTGAGTTGTTAATCATCAAAACATATACTTTGGTTATTTTGCCTTTGTTTTGAACACTTGTTTCCAACACATACAACCATGACTGGCTGCAAGGATGCTGATTTTTTCATCTTTCTCATTGAACGTGACCATAAAGAGGTTATCCCCAGCCTCTGTGAAGGTCGCTGACGTTTTTGTCTTCCAAATTCATTTCGTTATTAAGATGAACAGACGCCAATTGTAGCTTCTTATTGTCCACAATGAGCATAAGTTGATGACTTATCGTCAGGGTTGATTTTTGGAAGGCCCTCCACTCCAAGTGTTGGGGTTTACATTTCCCTATCAAACAATTCCATGAAGACCCCCAACTTGATTGCTTAGCTGGTTTTTCCCCATCTCTTATTAGATTACCCTCGTGTTTTTATGTAGAAATCAAGGACAAATCGGTGCAGACTTCACTTCTTGGATACATACTTGGAATTTCCCCCAATGCTTTTACTCAGAAACATGCAAGAAAAAAACTACCTTTCCAGCGCCACTTGGGATAGAATAAAGGTGGAGCTAAAATAATATTTTTTTGTATTTGTGTATTTATGTTATTTATATTTATATTTGAATACATGTTTAGCATATTGTAATTATTATTATAAATGAAGTATAATTATCTTAATTTATATTTATCTTTTATTTCTATCATTTAATTTTATGTCCATAAATTTTCTTTCTTTATATTATATTGTTTTTTATGTTAAATTTCTTTATAGAAATATTCTTTAAATTACTATATATTTTTAAAAATTTGTAGCTTAGTTGTATATTATTATATTTACTTACATTATTTGTTATTATTACATATTCATAGAAAATTTTAAACTTATTGCTCTTAAGTAAAATATAAATTCATCTACTTACATTTCTATCCGAAACTAATTTTAAAAAAATGAGGTTAGGGTTTAGGTTTTACAAATAGGTTTAAGGTTAGAATTAATGTTTTATAAATAGAGCTAAGGTTAGAGTTATGGTAAACTCAAGTTTTAGAAGCCCGAGTTACCCTTAAGAGCAAGGGGCTAATTTGAAAAATTTTGGCTATTGGCTGGCAGGGGGCCTATTTGCAAATGTCTCTCACATTTAATGGCTTGACAAGGTGCTACTTTTGAACTTAAAATTTGGACAAATACAAATTATCCTTCTGAATTGGTAAAATAAGGAAATTTTTTGCATTTTAGTCCCTCTAACCATGCATATTTTCTTTTTTGCCCACGAGTTTTACGTACTTATTTTTTTAGACCTTGTAAGTTTACCTTATTTGCCTTTTTAGTCCTTGCAGTTAATGACATGCTGTTAACTACATATATGAGTCAACTCATAACCTTGTTGTTAACTATTTATATGAGTCAACTCGTGAATATGAGTTGACCAATGAACATGAGTTAACTCTTTAATGTAGTTAATGGAAATGCATTAATAACAGGGACTAAAATACAAGTAGAGAAAATTTACAGGGTCTAAAAAGAAAATAAGTAAAACTCGTAGGCTAGAAAGTATATTTTTAAATATAGAGGTATTTTATTCATTTTAAATAATAGGCGTTGCTTTTATATGAAAGGGTTACAAAAAAATATTTTTATATAATCCCTTTCATTTTTAAGATATTGATGGTTAATGCAAAATTTAATCCATTTATTATATTTAATCTAAGGAGATCAAGTTTCATCCAAATCAAAATATTCTTAGGCTAGCCACCAAGTCATTGCCTCAGTAGTCAAAGACATGCCCCATTTGCATGATTTCATTGCTTCAAAATGTGACGACTACATTTTGTAAAAATTTGCATATGATTAGAATCTCATAAAAAAGGAGTTTCACACTATGATTAACTCATAGTTAGAGGGACCAAAATGCAAAAACTCCTAAAATGGAAGGCATAAATGAACGCAATTCTTTATTATTTACCTTTAAATAGTGTTGTGAATGAAAGGACGTGGGGTGTTGGGTGTGGGCGCTAGGGCAGCCAATTGAGGCGATTTAGACTAGATATAAGACCACATGACAGTTGAACTTATTCTTATAGCACAGGTCCAAAGGCACACATCATGTTTACATAGATTGTTTCACCTTGCATAATGTGTAATCCTCTTGATGATGCTTCCTCTAATACCAATGGAACATTCTGTTTAAAAGAGCCTTAAGTGTAGCAACAAGATTATTCACTTAAGAGTGTATAATTAAGAAATTAAAAATACATCACATCACATAAAAAGTGCAAAGGAAGGAAGTGGAATTTTCCTTCTATTTCTCAAACACAAACGGTAGATATATCTATTCAATTATTCAAATATTTCAATATTTGAGCCATCTTAATTGTTGCTTCTGCATCTACCATTACATAGTCTAGAGAGAAAAAAGAAAAGCAGAGGATAAATGAATAATTAAGTGGATTATTGGAAGGATGAGTCTGGGCCATCCTCCTTATCATTGATTTATTTAGAGCATCCCTTTCCTTCACCATTTCCACCAAAATAAATTGCGTAGCAAGGGCGAGCAGTACCTTCTATTGAAAACAATGTTCCGAACAAAACAAATTGACCAAAGCATAAGTTTTGATGATTAAACAAAGACTAATTTAAGTATATAAAGGGTACTAATGAGTTTGCCAAGTATTTAAGGAAAACAAAGAAGTCAAGTCGATTACCATGTCGACTTGGACTTCGACTTGGGGTGAAGTCGATACCTAAGTCGACTTCACAAGCGACTTCAAATGGCAAAAGGTGGATATCATTGAAAATAGAAAACAAGCAAATGAAGTCGCAGGCCAAGTCGACTCCAGGTGCGACTTAGGAAAACAAGTCGCAGACGAAGTCGACTCCAGCATCGACTTCAGGCATCCAGAGTTGAAAAGTGGAAACGAACATGACGAAGTCGCAGGCGAAGTCGACTCCAGGTGCGACTTGGGCGAAGTCGCAGACGAGGTCAACTCCAACTTCGACTTGAGGTGTTCAGACTTGAAGATTGAAGTTTCAAGCTTATTTCAAGAATCCATTTGGAATTTATCAAATCCAAATAGGATGCAAAGTTCATTCTCAAAAAGCAACTAAAGTTTCTTGAAGATCAAAAGCTAAGATTCATATTCAAAGTTCAAATCAAGTCCAAAGCTAATCTTCAAGCTTATTCCAAATGAAGCAATACCCAAGTCATGAAGACCAATTTTACAAAGTTCAAGACAGTTCAAGAGGATCAAGGTGTTTTTGCAAAAGACCAAGCCAAGTCGCAACCCAAGTCGACTCCAGGATAGACTTGAGTTGAAGACTGAAGGCCAAGTTGACCCAGACTAGGACTTAGAACTCTGAAGAACTGGAGTCGCACACGAGGTCGACTCCAGGTGCGACTTGGAAACCAAGTCGCAGGCCAAGTCGACTCCACATGCGACTTGGGTCACAACGGTCGGAATTTATTTGAACGTTGGCGCATTAAATGCGCGCCACCTACCCTCTAACGTTCGGATTCCCTCCAAAATTATAAATAGCATTCAAGATGGACGAGGGAAGTAGCTGAGAATCATTAAGTGTGCTTAACTACTACATTCAAGAGCTCAAAAGAGATCAAGCCACTCAAAAGAAGAAGAACTCTACTTCAAACTGCAAGAGCTTCATTTCAGAATCTTCAAAGCCAACTCTTCAAGTTCTTCTCTGCGCCTAATTGCTGCTACACATCTGTAAAGTGTAGTTTTCCTATTCTTTCTGTTGTATGTGTTAAACTTGATTTAGTTTGAGGAACTAAGATCAAGTATAAGCAAAGTAGTGTGTGATTGGAGTGTGACTCATCACCTACTTGTGCTGTGTCTTGTTGATGCCACCTAGAGCTGGAATCTAGAAGAGAGCAGTGGCTCTAATTGTATTGAGAGAATACGATAGTGGAACCCAAGTCACAAGGAGTGTGAGCTTGGAAGAGTGGAGTAGGGAGGTTGCCCGAACCACTATAAAAATCCTGTGTGTTTGATTTATTTATCTGCTCTTGACATTATATTGCTTTCCATTACGATTCTTCATTAAGGGGACTGGATTAATCCGGGGTTAAGTTTCTGTTTAAGTTATAAATTTTTTAAATACCTAATTCACCCCTCCCCTCTTGGGTTTTGTCATTAACTCGGGACCAACAAGTGGTATCAGAGCGGTTCTTTGAGTTTACCAAAGAGATCTTATTAATATGGCATCCCAATCTACTTCCGTTCCCGCATTTGCTGAAGGCCAATCCTTTACAAGGCCACCGTTGTTTGATGAGAGCAATTTTGGATATTGGAAGCTTCGTATGAAGCAACTCATCATGGCTACCGATATGGACTCTTGGATTTCTATCCAAGATGGTGTAACACTGCCCATAGATGACAAAGCTTCCAAATGGACCGAAGAGGAAGTAAGAACTGTGAAGAGCAATGCTAAGGCAATGAACTCACTATTTTGTGCTCTTACAGCTTCTGAGTATGATAGAGTATCCTCTTGCCTAACCGCTAAAGAGATATGGGATACTTTAACATCTATTTATGAAGGAACTTCTCAAGTCCAAGGGACGAGAAGAAATATTTTGATTGGAGAACTGAAAAACTTTAGAATGTTAGATAGAGAAAACATCTCTGAAATGTTTGCTAGATTCTCTAAAATTACTAATGCTTTAAAAGGTCTCGGAAAGGCTATATCTGAATCTGAGCAGGTCATGAAGATCTTACGAGCTCTACCCGAATCATGGACTCCAAAGATCACTGCAATAGAAGAAGCCAAGGACCTTAACACTCTAAAGCTTGAAGACTTAATTAGCTCACTCATGTCACATGAGCTAATCAAGAGAAGAAATGAAGATCAACACAGGGGCAAAAGAGCAATTGCTTTGAAAGCCGCGCAAGACACTGATGACTCCTCTTCTTCTCAAAACGACGATGAAATCGCCCTACTCACAAAACGTTTCAGAAAATTTGTGAGGAAAGGCAAAAATTTCAGAAGCTTCAAGGATAGAACTCCCAGAGAAAAGAAGAAAGAATCAACCAAATGCTATCGATGCGGCGGTTCGGGACATATGCAAGCTCAATGTCCAACTCCCGAAGAAAGCAAAGTAAAAGAACAAAGAAAAGATCGAGGGGACAATAAGAGATTCCCAAGATACAAAGGAAGAGGCATGTACGTGAATGACGAGGAATCTACAACGAGTAACTCCTCAACCGATGAAATCGAAGTAGAAGAATGTGCAAGAATCTGCTGTATGACACAAATCGAGCAAGAAGAACAAACTACCTCAACAAAATGCACAAGTAATGAAGAGGTAAGTTCCAAACTCTCCCATTCTAAGTCAAGTTATTCTTCTTTTCAAGATTGCCTCAAATGTACTGAATTAGAAGAACTTCAAACTGCATATGATTCATTGTATGAAGAAATGAAGAAATTAGGAAGCAAGTTTACAATTAAGAAAAGACAATGTGATGCAACAATAATTGTAAATGGTAAACTTGCAGAAAGATTAGACAAATTGAAAGATGAAAATGATTTGCTAAAAAAGGAGAACAAATCATTAAATGAATCATTAGCTAAGTTCTCTAATCCAGCAGAAAATGTTAGAATGTTTCTGAATATGACCTCCCAAACACATAAAAGAGGTCTTGGATATCATACATTTGAGCAAGGAGAAAGTACCAAAACAAATGTGCAAATACTTGAGAAATATCAAACTAAAACTGCATCTATATACAAGCCATAAAAGAAAAATTTTAAGTGGATTAGAAGACCAACTATTGAACCATTGCATACTTGGAGGCCTACTCCAAGATTACCTATGGCTTGTAATTTCTGCAATAAATTGGGTCATAAGACTTACAAATGTAATTTTAAGAAATTATATGACCGTGGTGTAAAATTAGTTTGGGTTCCAAGGAACACAAGATTTGGGCTTTCCAAGTTAGAACAACAAAGATTAATATATATTACTAACCCAAATGGACCCATAAAATGGGTACCAAGGAGATAAGATTTACTTACT
Organism: Annona cherimola; assembly: GCA_030490835.1. Classification (NCBI taxonomy): domain Eukaryota; kingdom Viridiplantae; phylum Streptophyta; class Magnoliopsida; order Magnoliales; family Annonaceae; genus Annona; species Annona cherimola. The sequence goes on from CM059976.1 coordinate 71,104,150, forward strand.
TATTTTTTTCAGACATGTTTTAAGGCAAAGGCAAATAATGAATGGTTCATGGATAGCGGTTGCTCAAGGCATATGACCGGTGAAAGAAGTTTGTTTCACAAACTCAAGCCTTGTAATGATGGAATGGTTGCCTTTGGCAATAATGAAAAAGGTAAAATTAAAGGTAAAGGAAATATACATAGTATTTCAAATGCATGCATGGAAGATGTTTTGTTTGTTGAAGGACTCAAACACAATTTAATGAGCATTAGCCAATTATGTGATAAAGGATACAAAGTTGTGTTTGAATCATCTATATGTAATGTATTTGATGGAGAGCATATCATGTTTAGTGGTAAAAGACATGGAAATGTATATTTGGTTTCACTTGATGAATTGAATGGTCAATATCTAATGGCCATTGATAATGATCCATGGGTTTGGCATAAAAGGCTTGGACATATAAACATGGGAAACATAAAAACCCTATGGAAAAAGAGTTTGGTAGAAGGATTACCAAGATTGAAATATGACAAGGACAAGATTTGTAAGGCATGTCAATTATCAAAACAACCCAAGATGCCTTTCTCTACCAAAAAGGAAATTTCCACCACCAAGCCACTTGAATTGCTACATATGGATCTATACGGGCCATCCGACATTCTAACCATTGGTGGAAAGAAATATGTATTTGTCATAGTTGATGATTTTTCAAGATTCACATGGATAATTCTCTTAGCTAGTAAAGATGAAGCCTTCTCGATGTTTGCAACTTTTGTAAATTTGGTGCAAAATGAAAAACAAAGTACTATTGTGACCATAAGAAGTGATCATGGTGGCGAATTCGAAAACAAACGTTTCATGGAATTTTGCAATGAAAAAGGAATTCACCACACATTTTCTGCACCAAGAACTCCACAACAAAATGGAGTAGTAGAAAGGAAAAATAGAACTATACAAGAGATGGCTAGAACTATGCTAAATGAGAGCAATCTATCCAAGAAATTTTGGGGTGAAGCTGTAAGTACAGCTTGCCATGTACTAAACCGTGTCACCATTCGAGCAATCTTGAAAAAGACCCCATACGAACTATGGAAAGGAAAAAAACCAAATATTTCTTATTTTCATGCTTTTGGATGTACACGTTATGTTTTGAACAATGGAAAAACTAACTTTGGAAAGTTAGATGCTAAAAGTGATGAGGCTATATTTCTTGGATATTCATCAAATAGCAAAGCATATAGAGTTTTCAATAAACGAAACCAAGTTGTTGAAGAATCCATACACGTTGTATTTGATGAAATTAACCAAACTCCGAGAAAGGAGGATGAACTAAGTGATGCAGATGAGACAAAAGGCAAAGAACAACCAAAGGAACTCGAGCTCAAGCCAGAAAATCTCATGGAGGAAGAGGTAAGTGAAGGTAATGATTCTTATAAACCTCCAACTGATTTAAAGTTCAAAAATGCCCATCCAATTGAGCAAGTTATTGGAAATGTATATGAAGGAGTGAAAACTAGAAGATCAAAACAAAACGTTTATGGTCAATATGCCTTTGTATCTAAAATTGAACCAAATACCATTGAACAAGCTCTCAATGATGAAAATTGGGTGATTGCAATGCAAGAAGAGTTAAACCAATTCGAAAGGAACAATGTATGGCACTTAGTTCCTAGACCAAATAATCACACTATCATTGGTACCAAATGGGTATTTAGGAATAAATTAGATGAAAGCGGACTTGTAATTAGAAACAAGGCCAGATTAGTAGCCAAAGGGTATTCTCAAGAAGAAGGAATCGATTTTGAAGAATCATATGCACCCGTGGCTAGATTAGAAGCCATACGTATTCTACTAGCATTCGCTTCTTATATGAATTTCAAATTGTTCCAAATGGATGTAAAAAGCGCATTTTTGAATGGCTATTTGAACGAAGAAGTATATGTTGAACAACCCCCTGGTTTTGAGGAAATGAATCAATCAAAGTATGTTTATAAATTGACCAAAGCGCTATATGGATTAAAGCAAGCTCCAAGAGCTTAGTATGAAAGGTTGAACAAATTTTTGATTGATCATGAGTTTCTAAGAGGGAAAGTAGATACTACTTTGTTCATCAAATACAAAAACAAAGATATTTTAATTGTACAGATTTATGTAGATGACATAATTTTCGGTGCTACTAATGAAAATCTTTGTCAAGAATTTTCTAAGATTATGCAGAGCGAATTCGAAATGAGCATGATGGGAGAATTAAATTTCTTCCTTGGACTGCAAATTAAGCAACAAAGTGAAGGGATATTCTTGAACCAGTCTAAGTACGTCAAGGAAATGCTCAAGAAATTTGGAATGCAGAATAGCAAAGGGGCAAGCACTCCAATGAGCTCTACAATCAAGATCGACACGGACGAAAACGGTAAAAATATCGATCAAAAGCTTTATAGAAGCATGATAGGATCCTTGCTATATTTAACTGCTTCTAGACCCGATATCCTATTCAGTGTCTGTATGTGCTCTAGATTTCAAGCGTGCCCAAAAGAATCACATCTCCTTGCTGTAAAAAGAATTTTTAAATATTTGATAAAAACTACCAATCTTGGACTATGGTATCCAAAGGGGTCAACCTTTGATCTAATCGGCTATTCGGATGCAGATTTTGCCGGATATAAGGTAGATAGAAAAAGTACCAGTGGAACTTGTCAGTTTCTTGGACATATGCTAGTTTCATGGTACTCAAGAAAATAAACAAGTGTGGCTCTATCTACTGCGGAAGCCGAATACATAGCCGCCGGTAGTTGTTGTGCCCAATTGCTTTGGATGAAACAACAATTGAAAGATTATGGCATTGATTATGTTGATATTCCTATTAGATGTGATAATACAAGTGCAATTTGTCTGACTAAAAATCTTGTACTGCATTCAAGAACCAAGCATATTGATGTGAGACACCATTTTATTCGTGAACATGTTGAAAATCATGATGTATGTTTAGAATATGTGAAAACAGAAGACCAAATTGCTGATATCTTTACCAAACCATTAGCCAAAGAATCATTTTATAAAATTAGGAATGATATGGGTATGATAGAGATAAATTAGGGAAAATTAAATAAGAAAATTACAATTGAAAAATGTCAAGTCGATGAGTCAAGTCGACTCCAAGGGCATCAAGTCGACTCCACTTTATAAGCGAAGTCGACTCCGCCAGAGTCGAAGTAGACTCCGCCCCCAGGCGAAGTCGACTCCAAGGGACCGAAGTCGACTTCGCCTAGGGCAAGTCGACTCCGCGCGCGACCGTTCGGATTCCCTCTCTTTCCTCTATTTCTTCTCTTCTCCTTCTTTCCTTCCTCATTTCCCTCCGGCCTCTCCATTTTTTTTCCCTCTCCGGCGACTTTGCCTCCCTCCGGTTTTCTCTCTCTCTCCCTCAGTTTCTCTCTCTCCGTCACTTTGCCTCCCTCCGGTTTTCTCTTTCTCTCTCTTTCACACTATCTCTCAAACTCTCTCTCTCTCACTCGCATTCCTTCTCAGATTCCCTAAAACTCCAAGCTCCAAATGGCACCAAAGAAAGCCGTATCAAAACCATACCCCAAACGGGTTCCCACACAACCACAACCTTCATCTCACACAAAAGAAGTTCCTAGAAGAACTAGGACTCCATCAAAAAGAGCCAGAGAGGAACCATCAACTTCGACGGGTAAACGGGTTCGATTCCAAACCACTACTCAATCATCTGATCAAGCACCCAGGTCGGAAAGTCAACAACAAACCTCACAGAGCACACAATCCGGGACAAGCAAAAGGGGCACTGCGGCTGGGAAAGCCCAAGTATTGAAAATGCCCACTACCTACTTCAAAACCGAGCTCCAACATAGCCGTTTTTACAAAAAGTTCTACGAACGGAAGGTATTCATACCCAAGATTATAGATTTTAATTTCTTGAAAGAATATGGATCCGACATAGAAGATCTATTGGATTTTCAAGGATGGACCAATTTGCTAAAGGAAGACGAAAGGGTCTATCCAGATCTTACTCGAATGTTTTATTATCTATGGGATGAAGAATATTTTGGAACCTTCGTCAAAGGAGTAGAAATGGATCTTGGAATCGGGATAGTTGCAGGTCCGACTGAAGTAATGAGTCATTTAGGACACATACTTGGAGTCCCGTATGAGGATGAGCCTATTCCAGAAGACCTCACTTTGGATCAAATGTATAATCAGCTCACCCGGAGCAACAAGTACCATCCAGGAATCAATTCCTTCGGTACATGGATCTTTCACCCAGGCTAAGAGTGCTCAGACTTCTCATTGCCCACTGCATCTACCCAAAGGGCGGTGGAAGAAACCAATTAAACCCACAAGAAGCGGGGATACTATGGAAAGTGGCCAACAGGGTCAAGGTGAGCTTACCGAAATTAATTTTTGAAGCCTTGGCATCTAGAAAGGATAACCCACGAGGAGTCCTCCCTTATGGCACGTGGATCACAAAGATTCTTGAATTTTTCAAAGTGGATATTGAAGGCGAGCCTTTCGAAGTGCTCAAATCCACAAATGCCATAAATAAAGCACTAATCCAAAGAATGAAGATCAATCCGCTTGAACTAAGGCATGAAGCTTCAGAAGAAGAGCAAGAAGACAATGCACAAGCTGAGGGGGAGCAACCTCCCGCGGCACCACCTGCTCAAGAGGTGCCAGCATCTCCCATATCGCACGGATCCTATTCTCCACAAGGATCTGTTGCAAGTGAACGAGTGCCTCCAACCTCATCTGAGGAGGTCACTCTAAAAGATTTGAGAGATGAAATCGTCGTCGTCCGTGAAGAAATGGGTCACCAAGAAGACCGGCTGACGAGTCTTGTGACCGAAGTGTTGGCAGCAATCAATAATATGCATTCCCGACAAGATCGAATCGATCGGGAATTGCGTACCATCCGATATCATCTCGCCTCCGGTCATCACAAGAAACGACCCATGCCTGAACTTGAACCCTTCGAATCGGGATCAGTTCATCGCGAGCCTTCTCCGGCACCCGTTTCCTCCTACTACTCATCCGCCCATGTCCGCCCCATCAAACCACCTCAATCTATCTATCCCATTTCCCAATTTCAATTTACCAAGACTTTGGTAATTGACAAATTTTTTGAGTGATTGACAAAAAGGGGGAGAAAAGATAGGTTTGAGCGTTTTCTTTTTGGGTTGGGTAATTTGTATAGGTTTCATTTTTGTTTTACATTGTATTTTGAAACTTGATACATATATGAAAGTTGTGTTATGCTTGCAATGATTAATATGCTTGAATGATATGAATGATATGAAAGTAATGCTCTGAATATATTTTCTATGATAATGGTTTGAAAAGCTCTGAACTATATGTTTGAAAGTACCAAGGACAATGCTTTGTTTTTCAAAAATTATATATGAACATGATTAATGTTTTGAAAGGTATCAACTCAAATGTAGTTTTTGTCAATCATCAAAAAGGGGGAGATTGTTGAAAACAATGTTCCAAACAAAACAAATTGACCAAAGCATAAGTTTTGATGATTAAACAAAGACTAATTTGAGTATATAAAGGGTACTAATGAGTTTGCCAAGTGTTTAAGGAAAACAAAGAAGTCAAGTCGATTACCAAGTCGACTTGGACTTCGACTTAGGGTGAAGTCGATACCTAAGTCGACTTCACAAGCGACTTCAAATGGCAAAAGGTGGATAGCATTGAAAATAGAAAACAAGCAAATGAAGTCGCAGGCGAAGTCGACTCCAGGTGCGACTTAGGAAACCAAGTCGCAGACGAAGTCGACTCCAGCATCGACTTCAGGCATCCAGAGTTGAAAAGTGGAAACGAACATGACGAAGTCGCAGGCGAAGTCGACTCCAGGTGCGACTTGGGCGAAGTCGCAGACGAGGTCGACTCCAACTTTGACTTGAGGTGTTCAGACTTGAAGATTGAAGTTTCAAGCTTATTTTCAAGAATCCATTTGGAATTTATCAAATCCAAATAGGATGCAAAGTTCATTCTCAAAAAGCAACTAAAGTTTCTTGAAGATCAAAAGCTAAGATTCATATTCAAAGTTCAAATCAAGTCTATCAAGTCCAAAGCTAATCTTCAAGCTTATTCCAAATGAAGCAATACCCAAGTCATGAAGACCAATTTTACAAAGTTCAAGACAGTTCAAGAGGATCAAGGTATTTTTGCAAAAGACCAAGCCAAGTCGCAACCCAAGTCGACTCCAGGATCGACTTGAGTTGAAGACTGAAGGCCAAGTTGACCCAGACTAGGACTTAGAACTTTGAAGAACTGGAGTCGCACACGAGGTCGACTCCAGGTGCGACTTGGAAACCAAGTCGCAGGCCAAGTCGACTCCACATGCGACTTGGGTCACAACGGTCGGAATTTATTTGAACGTTGGCGCATTAAATGCGCGCCACCTACCCTCTAACGTTCGGATTCCCTCCAAAATTATAAATAGCATTCAAGATGGACGAGGGAAGTAGCTGAGAATCATTAAGTGTGCTTAACTACTACATTCAAGAGCTCAAAAGAGATCAAGTCACTCAAAAGAAGAAGAACTCTACTTCAAACTGCAAGAGCTTCATTTCAGAATCTTCAAAGCCAACTCTTCAAGTTCTTCTCTGCGCCTAATTGCTGCTACACATCTGTAAAGTGTAGTTTTCCTATTCTTTCTGTTGTATGTGTTAAACTTGATTTAGTTTGAGGAACTAAGATCAAGTATAAGCAAAGTAGTGTGTGATTGGAGTGTGACTCATCACCTACTTGTGCTGTGTCTTGTTGATGTCACCTAGAGCTGGAATCTAGAAGAGAGCAGTGGCTCTAATTGTATTGAGAGAATACGATAGTGGAACCCAAGTCACAAGGAGTGTGAGCTTGGAAGAGTGGAGTAGGGAGGTTGCCCGAACCACTATAAAAATCCTGCGTGTTTGATTTATTTATCTGCTCTTTACATTATATTGCTTTCCATTACGATTCTTCATTAAGGGGACTGGATTAATCCGGGGTTAAGTTTCTGTTTAAGTTATAAATTTTTTAAATACCCAATTCACCCCTCCCCTCTTGGGTTTTGCCATTAACTCGGGACCAACACCTTCCCCATATTTTCTACATTGATAGCAGTGTTTCTTAGTGGCATGACATCTGCTATCATATGGCGTAAGCTCGTGGTTGTACTGTGATATGTAACGGGCTTCAGCAACATATGCTGATATTTTAAATAAGCCTTCTGATGGGTAATGCCCGCTTCCCATTTCGGTTGTGGAGTGACGATGATCTCCTTGGTTGCCCGATGAAAGGCCCATGTCTCCTCCCCAGTTGATCATTTCTGCTACTGAAAAATCCTTAAAAATAGAAGCTGGCCAGTATCCCACTGGTGTATCAAAATAGTTTAACCACCAATTATTTGATTCCTGGTCCTGTATATATGTATATATGCATGTATTTGTATGTCAGTCACTGAATAAATTCTTTTGATGAATCAATAAATAACAATTATAATTCAAGAAATACGATAGGAAATGTGCCTAGAGTAATTAAATACTACTATTTCACCTTACCAAGTAAATTGTGACTTTAAATTCAGCTTGTTCACCGCTGTAAGTTGAAGTCATGTTGAAGGTAGCTCCAAGATAGAAATGTGGGTTTGTTTGAACAAAACCCGGACAATTAAGATTATGACAGCCAGTTTCATTTGTACCATCTGCCTATATATGCACCATGATGATAAAAAATGAATATGAAAATAAAAACGTAAAGGCAAAAAATTAGTCAGGGAATTTCATTTGCATAGTCATAGTCATTCTATTTATAGAACAGGCTGATAAGACCAAAAAGCTATGTGTTATATACAAGTATACATTTCCCCGCTTTTTACAATAGTTTAAGACCAAAAAGCACAACTCATGAAAACATACATGAGAATATCACTCTCACGGAAAGGACGAGTTTGAATTTTCTTAAGCAACAAATGGGCATAATGCTTAATGAAGCCTAAGCTCATGGTTAAATCAAATCTGCGATTATATTTATGATCACCATTTTGGGTTGAATCGATGGAATCATGCTAGTTTCTTGGTTTTTTCCTCCTAGTTTATTGGCTTTTACTATGATACTTTTTATAAAACAAAACAATGCATTATTAATAATTACTTTTTGGAACATGATATCGTGAGCTTGGGTGAACTTAGCTTTTAATGCATCGGGGTACAAATACTCATTTTTTAATTTTTTTAATTTTTTTACACAATTATTAATTTAAGTGTATTTAATACGTATATCAATTTTTATCATTTTTGGAGATTAAATTATTAAAAATTCCACTAATTTTAAAAATTCAAAAAAAAATCTACAAATCATACTAACAGTTCTATAAAAAAATTTAAAAAAGAATTAAATGCACCCGGTGCACTAGCCGAGTCAAGTTCTTATTTTTTTAAATATAAAAATCATTATGATGAGGTTGAACCATTGGTATAACTCGAAAAACACAAACCAAAAACATTATCTTAAAATTTACTAAATCAATTTAAAAATAAATATTAATAAATATAATATGGCTATCAAGTAAATTAGGACATGGCTTCGCTAACCCGACTCAGTTTTCACACTAACTAGAATTGCTAATATTCAATCCTCAACCATTTTTTGCGACGGTAGCTAAAAAAAGTGTGATGGATCGGTGGGATCAGCCGGATCCGTAGGCCCTGAATTGCACGAACAAAAAAGTTCGATCTGCTCACGATCTGCAAATTTTAATGATAACCATTTAAAACCAATTGGACCATGAACGAAGGTCCACTCGCGGTTCGGTCCGCCCACGACTCAAGTGACAAAAAACTAAAAAAGAACATGAAAACTTCAACTAGAATTAATTTTCTCATGAACTTTTATGTTTCTGTCTCTCCAATGAATCCGCACGCAACAACCTAGAGGCAAAATAATTGGCTTTAATTTATATTTTTATTACTTATGTTGATTTTATGCTTATATAACCTTGCAATAGATAATTTTTAATATTTTAAATAAATTGGAATATTTACCAAAAAAAATTTCAAATCAATTATAAATTTAGTGTCTTATTAATTATTTTATATTAAAGACGTGGCTTCTATAAAACCCTTTTTTGTAACCAATTTCATTTTTATATCTTGACTCTTAATTAAAAAAATTTACATCGTTTATTTTATTTAACATTTTATACCAGGGTTTGTTTCGAATATACCAGGGTTTGTTTCGAAAGTAATAAAATTTTTGAAAAAAATTCGCAAAATATAAGTTTTTGAAGCATAAGAAAGTAATATAATAACATAAAGGTAATGGTGAAGAGTAAACAAAATAAAGTTAAGATATATATGTTAGATCTATGTGTACTTACGTAGAAATGATTAAAATATAGAGTAGTTGTCTAGGCAGAACTAAAAAAATAATTATGAACAAAATAATTATGAAGAGTGAAAAATTTTAGGTGTTAATAAACACCCCTATGCCAACTGAACCGTAGCTCAGTTCCGCCAAAGTTGTTGAGATGGGTTCAACATTTCGCCAAAGTTGTTGAGATGGGTTCAAATCCACATGACAACATTTGGTGGTGGCAGCATGTATTTATGGCTGCGTTGTGGCATTTTTTTCCCCAATGCGCATGGAAGCATCTACTGTGAAGAAGAAAGAGTAGTATTTATGAGATAAAAATAGAAAAAATTGTTAGATATATGTAGATCTATATAATAAAATAGTTTCGTCATTATAAGAAAATGTAGTATAGCTAAAATTTTGATTTAGCCAAATTGAATTAACGGCAAAGATTTTTTTTGACGTAATCAAATATAGTCAAATCCTATGTTAATTGCAACAATAAATTTATTACTATTTACAATAATTTCAAAAAGTGGCCCCATTCAACAATATATATTATACATGACCAAAAGATTAGCCATATTAAATGAAATTTATAGTGAATGTTAAACATCGGTTAAACCTAAATGCACCGGGGTGCACTTAGGGTCGATAGATCCAGGTGCATTTAACCTATTTTTCATTTTTTGAAATTTTTTTAAACAATTGTTAATCTAATTGTATTTAATATGTGTAATAATTTTTACTATTTTTTGAGATTTTTAGATTTTTAAAATTTTTTAAAATCAATGGCATTTTTAGTAATTTAAAATTACAAAAATTCCACTCATTTTAAAATATCCAAAAAATTTAAAAATTGATACACATGTTAAATATATTTATATTAACAATTGTGTAAAAAAGTTTTAAAAACAAAAAATAAGTATTTGCACTTAGGTGTACTGAGCCTAAGTAAGGGCATGAAATAACGACCCATTAAATATAAATTTTAAAATTGTATTTTCAACATCAAAATTATCTAAAACACTTTCAACATTTGGATAAATAATTTTATAATATATTATTATATTCCAATATATATTTAACGGGTCTCAGAAGTTTTCATAATTTATGCTTGAATATATATATACATGTATATTAGCAAAATATGCCCTTGCACATATTTGATAAAGATGAGTTTTATTTTTCTAGCTAAAAAATAATGTTAAATATGATAAATAGAGTAAATTTCTAATTAAACATTAAGATATTAAAATCAAATGAGTCATATAAAACTACTTCTATTAAACTTAGTTATAGAGAGCACTTACATTAATGTCATATTTATAACCCTTATATTCATGTTACGCTCATAAATATTGCTCTTAGTGGAGGTTAAATTATTAAATGATAACAACATCTTGAACTTTTGTTTTAAGGGACAAGACGTTCATCATTACCTCAAACAAGCTTTTATTTAGTTTAGTTTTAATTTTGTAACTTCAACTATTTTTATACTCTAATATAAAAAATTTGCTTCGTCTATTATATTTAATATTATTTTTATTATTAGAGAAAATTTTCATGTTTAGTGTCTGTGTATGAATCCTCATTTATAAATAAAATCAATATAAAAAAGTTTAATGCTAAATATTGATTTTAAACCTCCATGGCAGTGGGCCAATAATACAGGCTATTGGCATGCACCTGGTGGCATGTGATTGAAACCTATTGGACGTGGGTATAGTATTTGCATTGTCACTTTGAAAAAGTAAGTTTTACAAATTTTCTCTCGAGGAAAATTTCCTCCTTGTAATATCAATTGCCATAGTGTATAAAAAAATAATTAAAAATATCAATTTTAAAATTGTATTTGAAAATTTAAACTATCTAAATGATCATTATTATGTGGATAAATAATTTAACAGAGTGTTGTTGCATTCTAATGGATATATGAATGTATATAGGCATTATTTCATAATTTACATATGAATATATATTTTTTAAGCAAATGTGGCTATGCACATCTTTGATTTTGATGATAAATTTTTTTTTATCAATCATCAAAGTATTACAAATAGAGATCATCATATGGTCCCATCAATGTTATTTCTATCTTGAAGTTTTCAGGCATTCATTGCTCATATTATTGTTATTATTTATTCATCTTAAATATAATTTATTTTTCTATGAAAAATATAATTTATTTATATTCATGTTCTAGTGTGAAATTGTTTTCACAATATATCCTAATTGTTCTTATTTTGAGTAGTATATCCAAAAACATATATTTTTGTTTTTCTTAAGATTTTGTACAAACATGCTAATTTAGTTATATTTAATCTATAAATAAAGTTTTATCATTTTTGTATGTGTATATATTTATTTTAGATTTTTAAATACATGGACATATAAAAAATAGTAGAACTTGGTTTATAAATTAAATTTAACTTAATTATAAAAATTATAAAATTAAAAAAATTTGTTTTTTACCGGTCCGAACATACGAAACATATTGCTTTTGTAGAAGTTTTGAATCATTAAACACCTCATAAAATTCATAAATAGGCTTGCCGTCCGCTTAAGCGTACCAAACGAAGCTTAATCTTGAACAACATAATCCAGACTGCCTCGGAAATAAGTACCTAAGGAAGTGTCGTAATGATAATAATAAAATATCAGAAGAGATACTTACAGTCCAAAATATGGTTCATCTTGTTTTCTGGTCTCCATATACTGGTTTAGAAACCTGATAAATATTTAAGACGTGTAAATAAAATCAGTGCATGATAAAAAAAATACATCCTCTATGTCTATCTATGACTTTGGTTAATCGTAAGCTGTACCGTCCATCCGGCAAAAATATAATTGACACCGGCTGTCGTCTTTCTAGCCATGATGATGTGAGCATTGCTCTCATCCGTGGGCTCGACATGCTGCAAATTCCAAACATTTATGTAGCCAGAAGCTCCATAATACTTGCGTCCATTCCCTCCTAAAAGCAACTTAGCATGCTGTTTATATCATGCATTAGTCAAATTAGCCAACTTAATTAACAAAATGCTCCAATCAAGGAATTAACCAACATATTTAATTTAATTAAAATCAACGTCAGTATGCACGCGCGTGTTTCTGTTTAATTATAATTAATATCCACTCACCTCAACGACCGGAGATCCAGTTGGACCATTTTCTATAGGCATGTCGTTATTCCATGTTCTCAATATAGGGATGGTTCCTCGAGGACAGTCTCTCTTCAAGCGCCTTAGTTGCGCCGATGATGATGCTACTGGCGAAGATAGTGAGGATGAATTACTTGCTATTGCCTTCTCTCTGATGCTGTCGCTAGGCATCATCTAGAATTGTAAATTCTTATGATGAGCTGCTATATATTGATCTAGACAGTTGTATATGTATTTAAATATTGTATTGGATTTGTTTGTAGAGCAAAGAGAAGAATTAGGAACCTGAATGGTATGATTTGTGAGTGCTGGATGGTCAAATGCAGGCTGCTTGTAGAAATCAACGCAGTCGATAATGTCTCCATCTTCACTCTGTTATTTCATTAATAGAAATAATGATCTTTTTTTTTGAAAATGGCAAGATATAGATATATAGAGAAATGTGAGCTAATGAATTAGGCTCGCACCACGTAATTAATTAGTAGGCAAAAGAGGTTGAATTAACAAAACAAATATATAAAAGGCAGTCACAAGTTTGCTTAATGACATCACCAAGTACAACTTGACTTGGTTCTGTTTGGGTAGTAGTCTACTCTACCTATGGTCCTGTACCTTGTTTGCAAAAGGCCCACCTTATCCTACCCATTTGTCGATTCGGTTCATAGTATATCTCACCTTGCCTATTACACAGAGTTAGTTCCGATTTCAGTTCCAAATCAATTTCTTCAATGCTCAAATACAATATTTTCTGAAAATATTTCTAGGTTATTTTAAATAATATTCATTTACATTTTAAAATCATAAGTACATATGTTATTGTTTATATTATTATATTAAAAATATAAAGTATAGACTATCACAACTCAATTATTAAATTATTAATATATTACTATTACAATTCACAAGCTTATTTATAAAATATTTTTGGAAGTCAATGACATATAAATAATCGAACTAGTTTCTAACTTTACAACCCACAACTTCAAGTGGTACAAGATTTATTTGAATTTGAATTTATTAAAATAGGTGTGCAAGATGTCACCAACAAAATACGATACATACTATAAAATATATATAATTATAAACCTAATTAATTACCTATATAGTACGTATATGGGTTGATTCCGGAGACCCATTATATCTACCCTACTCGTACGCTATTTTAGAGGATGGATAATAATTTGTATCTCATCTATACCCATAGGTAATATGTTCTACTCTATTCAAATTAAGATTAGGTTGATGGTACCCATAAGTACTCTACCCAAGTTGCACTCCTACCACCAAGGGTGTAACCCAACTGGATGGCATATTAGCCTTTTTAGCTAGGTTCAAACCAGGAAAAGAAGCATTTGTGTCGTTTATTAAAGAGAGCTTCCATATCCCACTTGTATTAGGAGTGTGGTCTCTTATTATTTAAAGTTAAAATTTGTTGAATAAGATTAAAAAATACATACATTAAATATGTTGTAAATGGGCCAACTTCTATGCAACCAAATTACATCAATATAAACCTTTTCAAATTTTAAGTTTTTGATGTTTGATGGAAAATTCAATTCATTCATTATATTTAACATTGTTTATTTATTTAGGAGACTAAGTTTCACCTAAATCAAATACTATAGGAGTCACATTTGGTCAAAAATAATTATTTTTTTGTGTAAATATGTCTAGATCCATTTTTATACGTATTAGAATATAATAATACTTTATATAGTGATTTACCTTTATAGAAGTGATATTTGGACAATTTAGATATTAAAAATATAACTTTAAAATTGATATGATCCAATGAAATGATATTAAATAAGTGAAAGAATTCTTAAGATATTACAAATGATACTAAATACAATAAATAAAATAGAATTTTTGTCACACGTGAAGATATTCAAAATAAAAGATGTTACAAAAGAAGATAAGTTTCATATAAGCATTGCTCAATTGTGAATATAACAATTAAAAAAATAAACTCAACAATGGCGTACCTGAGTGGTTCTGATAATTGCTTCAGGCTTCTTCAATGGTTTGACAAGCCTGGTTGTCCTAGAAATTAGATTTACTCCACCAGCAGCTCCATCAATTATGAGAACAATACTCAAAATAGCCACTTCCAACCAGATGTTTCTTGCATAACTTGCTTTCGCCTTTGCCATATTATTATTTATAGCCACTAGTGGAAATCAACAATGACTAAAGAGATGAGCGATTAAAAAGTTCTGCAAAAGGATCGACCTAGAGAAAGAATGTTCCCCTTTTCTTTTCTTTTCTTTTTATAAAAAATTAGAGTAGTTCATATACCAAACTATTTTTAAATTTTTGAAATTAAAAATATATAAAATTCCATAAAAATGTAAATTTTGATATGTCATCTAACTTGGCACACATTTTAATAAAAAACTACAAAATAAATAAAATGTGGTTACAACACCTAAGCGCAACTTACCCAAGTTACACCGAGGTGCACACCGAGGTGCATATGATCAGAACCCTTGATTATGTATTTATTTATTTGCATGTAGAAGCAAGAAATAATATTTTACATAATAGACCATGCGTCGTGATTACTTGTATATATGATTCCAAAATATAGCAATAAAAACTTGCTAATATTTGCAAGGGCAACAATTCATTGCAACTCATTGTGTACTACAACAAATTTCATTAAAAGTAGCTATCTTTTAATTACATATAACTTTTATTTGTCATATACATCAATTTCGCTATATATATATACGATTATGCACACATATAGAGGCTTAATTATATACAATATATTTTACATAAGCTTGACTTATAATATTCATTTTTTAATTAAATTTTATTTAATCTTAATTTTTTTTTCTTCATAAACATGTTTTTCTTTAATTCATATATGGAAATTTGCCATTTTACAATAATTTACATATATTTTTTTTATTTTTAAAAATAAACTTTTTAAGGGATGAAAATGACTTATATTCCCCTAAAATTGATGATTTTAACTATTATAAAATGGCAAAACTTGGCATAGAAATTAAATACACTTAAAAACTTGCTTATAAAGAAGAATAAACAATAAATAAAAATAAAATTTAAAAAACAAATATTATAAGCTAACCATATGTACACTATATTATGTATAATCATGACTCATATATATAGGTGATTAAGAGCGGTGACACTTGCTTAAATATAGTCAACTTTTGCCTTACATACAACCAAAATTAATAGTTAATATATTTGTGTAGATTTGAATACAAACAATCATAGCAAGTTTAGCTTCGAAATGAATGCAGTTGACTGTCTTTGATGCCAGAAGCAACCAAATCCGAATTTATCTGTGTGAAAACTAGCCACTTATAGAAAGTTCTGTTGCAGTGGAAGTGTCTATCTAATCTCTTTTTTTTTCTAATTTTTAACCTTCTTAAAGTTAATTTAACAATAGAGTTTTTACTTTGTTAATAGCAATTCAAATGACAAATGATTTTATAATATATTTTTTTAATGAGTCTATAAATGAATCTTAATATTTTTCATAATTGTCTATTTTTTATATTATTAGATATACAATGACTTCTAATATTACAAATTAGCCCATTTATAATTTTCATTATGGAAAAACATTTTGTAAATACCCTCACACTAAATTAATGAAATGGAATTTGAATTTGATTTATTTGGGATAAAATTTTCCTTTTCTAAATAAAATTAATAAAATGGACTAAGGTGATAAAGAAAGAACTTTAAGAAGAATTGAATGATGACATTTAGTAATCAATCCTTGAAAGATAGCACTAATGCCAGTGCCAGATGCATGTACCTACGTTGGGCTTCGAGTCTTCAACCTCGTTAGAGAGAGCTTCTGAGAGGAAGACAACAGGCACAATAATATGTGCTACAGCGAGCATATTTATTTATATACTCCAGTCATGCTTCGAGATTTGCCTGCAACAAGCGCGGCAAGACACAAGGACGACAGAATATTTTCGAAGGAGATCGACAAGATATCCAGCTAACTTTTGAGTTTTGAATGGTAGAATTCAGCAACCATTGACCGATTCAGATCTTTTTTTTCTTTTTCTTTTTCTTTTTTATCAGATCAACACTGATTCAGTTCTTTAACAGTTGCCAGTGGCCTAGGAAATTAATGAAGATTGGACCTAAATGATGATTAAGTATAAAAAGATGTCAGCAATAAATGCGATTACATAATTATTGCATAGATAAAATAGAGTGCATATTCCATAATTGGATGTGCTTCAATATTGCTACAGATGTAATCGAGGATTTGAAGGACGATTTTTCAATGCTTATGTAAGTATGGAAATACTTACTCTTCGTTTTTAAATTTTGAAATATAATTATTAAAATCTAAATCATTGATGATGTTTAATACATTTGTTTTATCATGCTCGCAAAAATAATTTTTATTAGAAACTTAAATCTGGTAAAAAAAAAAGTGTCTGTTAAGAGTGAATATCTAATCGCTAGAAATTTGAAAAATGTATGGTATATATAAATGCTTTCGATGGATGTAGGCTTTGGAAACAAAAAAATGACATGGATAACATTTTAAAATAAAAAAACAAATGATAAGAGAGACTTCAAGTTAGAAATGACTTTTCATAAGCAATAAATGGTTGCATATGAAATATAGTTAGATAGGTGTAATATTAGATTAGCTTTGCTTCTATGAAATTTCTCTTTTAGAAAATTTACTCCAATTATTGTACTTAGCAAAAATTTTATTATCATAAAAATCACTGTTCACGACCCCTCTATAAATTTATAAAATTACTAAAATAAAATAATTCAATACTAAATATCAATTTTAATAGTATTTTCAACGTCAAGACCGTCTAACATATTATACATATAAGTTATTATAATATTGCAAAAACTTATCATCTATTTACTTAAATACATATTTTTCATGTTAAAATACTTGCTATCATATTTTTCTTGTTTATGATAAATAAATGCTTCGTAATTAAAATGAACATAAAAATATTATCAATTCAAATCCAAAGTCTAATAAAACATATCGTCATGGTATCTATGCAATATTAATAGATTCAAACAATTTTGTATAAAATTACATTACTGAATATTTTTAATGATTTGTATCAAATAAATACTCAGTAAATAAATTAAATAAGTATATAATTTTGGACAGATCTACACGAGTTTTGTAACGAAATAGAATTATTAGACTCTATAATGATTTGTGTTAATAAATGAAAAAATATTATCTAAGAGGATAAAATTAATAGAGTTTCATTAGATATACATAATATTTAATAGATCCGTATAATTCTTTTTATAAAATTGCACTCTTAGATATTTTTATCACTCTCCATCATTAAAATAAAAATAAATACATAACATATAATTCAGACATAAAATAATAAAATTTTATAAAATTAGTTTCTATCATATCCTAATATTTTCGAGTAGTTCTCACTCAACTTTTTAAAAATAATGTAGAAATATTTTTCTATAAATTTAAATCTATTAAAGCAAGAAATAAATTAAATAAATACTTCAAAACTCAAAAAAAATTTCTTTAGAAGTGATTTTCATCTCCTTACATCAACCCACGACCATCCCTTTTTTATCAACAAAAATGAAGATAAATGACCCTAAATGCATATTTATTAATAGGATTTTTCCCAAATACACCCATTACATTTTATCATAATTCCAGATATACCCATTATGTTTGAACATAATCCCAAATAGGCCTACTCCATCATAGACGTGAGAAAATTGTTGGTCCCGAGTTAATGGCAAAACCCAAGAGGGGAGGGGTGAATTGGGTATTTAAAAATTTATGACTTAAACAGAAACTTAACCCCGGATTAATCCAGTCCCCTTAATGAAGAATCGTAATGGAAGGCAATATAGTGTAAAGAGCAGATAAATAAACCAAACACGCAAGGTTTTTATAGTGGTTCGGGCAACCTCCCTACTCCACTCTTCCAAGCTCACACTTCTTGTGACTTGGGTTTCACTATTGTATTCTCTCAATACAATTAGAGCCACCGCTCTCTTCTAGATTCCAGCTCTAGGTGGCATCAACAAAACACAGCACAAGTAGGTGATGAGTCACACTCCAATCACACACTACTTAGCATATACTTGATCCTAGTTCCTCAAACTAGATCAAGTTCAACACATATAACAGAAAGAATAGGAAAACTACACTTTACAGATGTGTAGCATCAATTAGGCGCAGAGAAGAACTTGAAGAGTTGGCTTTGAAGATTCTGAAATGAAGCTCTTGCAGTTTGAAGTAGAGTTCTTCTTCTTTGAGTGGCTTGATCTCTTTTGAGCTCTTGAATGTAGTAGTTAAGCACACTTAATGATTCTCAGCTACTTCCCTCGTCCAACTTGAATGCTATTTATAACTTTGGAGGGAATCCGAACGTTAGAGGGTAGGTGGCGCGCATTTAATGCGCCAACGTTCAAATAAATTCCGACCGTTGTGACCCAAGTCGCATGTGGAGTCGACTTGGCCTGCGACTTGGCTTCCAAGTCGCACCTGGAGTCGACCTCGTGTGCGACTCCAGTTCTTCAGAGTTCCAAGTCCGAGTCTGGGTCAACTTGGCCTTCAGTCTTCAACTCAAGTCGATCCTGGAGTCGACTTGGGTTGCGACTTGGCTTGGTCTTTTGCAAAAACACCTTGATCCTCTTGAACTGCTTTTTACTTTATAAAATTGGTCTTCATGACTTGGGTATTGCTTCATTTGGAATGAGCTTGAAACTTAGCTTTGGACTTGATAGACTTGATTTGAACTTTGAATATGAATCTCAACTTTTGATCTTCAAGAAACTTTAAGAATAGTCTTTGAAGCTCATTTGTATGTGAGAAACTTCTAATGGATGTCTTGGATATGCTTGAATCTTCATCTTGAACTTCAAAACTTCTCAAGTCGAAGTTGGAGTCGACCTTGCCTGCGACTTCGCCCAAGTCGCACATGGAGTCGACTTCGTTTGCGACTTCGTTATGTTTGTTTCCAGTTTTCAACTCTGGATACTCCAAGTCGATGCTGGAGTCGACTTCGTCTGCGACTTGACTTCCCAAGTCGCAAGTGGAGTCGACTTGACCTGCGACTTCACTTGTTCGTTTCCACTTTTCAACTCTGGATACTCCAAGTCGATGCTGGAGTCGACTTCGTCTGCGACTTGACTTCCCAAGTCGCAAGTGGAGTCGACTTGACCTGCGACTTCACCTGTTGCCTTTTGGGATTCATTCTCAAGTCGATATTTGAGTCGACTTTGGGATCGACTTCACCCAAGTCGAAGTCCAAGTCGACTTGGAGATCGACTTGACCTCTTTGCTTTCCTTAAACATTTGTCAAACATGTTAGTACTCTTTATATACTCAAATAAGTTCTTGTTAATCATCAAAACTCAGGCTTTGGTCAATTTAAATTATTTTGAACATTGTTTCCAACAATCTCCCCCTTTTTGATGATTGACAAAACTTCATTTGAGTTGATACCTTTCAAGCATTAATCATGTTCATATGTCTTTTGAAAAACAGAGCATTTGTGAATACCTTTCAAGTAAATCATGTTGAATACTTTATTAATCATTAAGAGTACTTTGTATTGTAATCATTGATCAAATATATCATTCATTCAAACTCTATATCAAGCATATATCAATCATAAACCAGTTATCATATCAAACATCATTCCATATATATGAAGTTTCATTATAGAATAATGAAGCATAAATGAAACTATCCTAGATACAAACTACCCAACCCAAAAATAAAAACACTCAAATCTAACCTATCTTCCTCCCCCTTTTTGTCAATCATTCAAAAAGTACCAAAGACTTGGTAAATTGAAATTGAGAGATGGGATATGGAATAGGTTTGATGGGACAATGATGAGCCGAGGAGTAAACAAGAGAAGCGTGATCGGGAGTTGCCTCTCTATGAACTGAACCCGACTCGTAGGGATCGAGTTCAGGCATGGGTCTCTTTTTATGATGGCCTGAGGCAAGATGATAGCGGATATGTCGCATTTCCCGTTCGATTCTATCTTGTCGGGAATGCATATCTTCAAGTGCATTAAGGACACCGGTGACAAGACTTGTCATCCGGTTTTCTTGTTGTCCCATTTCAGCCCTCATGGCTATGATTTCATCTTTCAAATCCTTTAGGGTGACCTCCTCAGAAGAGGTTGGAGGCACCCGTTCTCTTGCAGCGGACCCTTGTGGAGAATAGGATCCATGCGATATGGGAGATGCTGGCTCCTCTTGAGCAGATGGTGCCGCGGGAGGTTGCTCCCCCTCAGCTTGTGCATTGTCTGCTTGCTCTTCTTCTGTAGCTTCATGCCTTAGTTCAAGCAGATTGATCTTCATTCTCTGGATTAGTGCTTTATTTATGGCATTTGTGGATTTGAGCACTTCGAAAGGCTCGCCTTCAATATCCACTTTGAAGAATTCCAAAATCTTTGTGATCCATGTGCCATAGGGAAGGACTCCTCGTGGGTTGTCCTTTCTACTTGCCAAGGCTTCTAGAAATAATTTGGGTATGCTCACTTTGACCCTGTTGGCCACTTTCCATAATATCCCAGCTTCTTGTGGATTCAATTGATTTCTTCCACCGCCCTTTGGGTAGATGCAGTGGGCAATGAGAAGCCTTAGTACCCGAAGTCTGGGTGACAAATCCATGTACCGAAGGAATTTGATTCCCGGATGGTACTTGTTGCTCCGAGTGAGCTGATTATACATTTGATCCAAGGTGAGGTCTTCTGGGATAGGCTCATCCTCGTACGGGACTCCAAGTATGTGTCCTAAATGACTCATTACTTCAGTCGGTCCTGCAACTATCCCGATTCCAAGATCCATTTCGACTCCTTTTACGAAGGTTCCAAAATATTCTTCATCCCAAAGATAATAAAACATTCGAGTAAGATCTGGATAGACCCTTTCGTCTTCCTTTAGCAAATTGGTCCATCCTTGAAAATCCAATAGATCTTCTATGTCGGATCCATATTCTTTCAAGAAATTGAAATCTATAATCTTGGGTATGAATACCTTCCGTTCGTAGAATTTTTTGTAGAAACGGCTATGTTGGAGCTCGGTTTTGAAGTAGGTAGTGGGCATCTTCAATACTTGGGCTTTCCCAGCCGCAGTGCCTCTTTTGCTTCTCCCGGATTGTGTGCTCTGTGAAGCTTGGGCATGAGGTTGGCTTTCCGACCTTGTAGCTTGTTCCGATGTGTGAGTAGAAGCTTGGAACCGAACCCTTCTACCCGTAGAAGTTGAGGGTTCTTCTCGAACCCGTTTTGTAGGTGTCCTAGCTCTCCTAGGGACTTCTTCCTCAGTGTGAGATGTGGGAGGTCTAGGCACAGGCTTTTTTGATGGTTTGGAGACGGCTTTCTTCGGGGCCATTGAGATAGGAGTTTTGGAGTTTGAAATAGGAAAATGATGACTAGAAAGAACTTGAGAGATTTTTGAGAATGGGAGGAGAAATGAGAGAGTAGTTTGAGGGAGAGAGATAGAACTGAGATGGAGGAAACGGATTGAGAGAGTTGGGAGTAGGGAGAAGATATCAAGGAGAGAGGCAGTGAGAGAGTAGAAGTCGCCGGAGAGGGAGAGGATTCCCGGAGAGAAAAAGGAGAATCGCCGGAGGAAAGAAAAACAGGGAGGCCGGAAAAATGAGGAAGAAAGAAAAGAGGAGAGAAGAAAAAGAAAAAAGGCTCGGAAGTCGGACGGTCGCGCGCGCGGAGTCGACTTGCCCTAGGCGAAGTCGACTTCGGTTCCCTGGAGTCGACTTCGCACATAGTGCGGAGTCGACTTCGACCCTGGTGGAGTCGACTTCGCTTCTGGAGCGGAGTCGACCTGGCGTCCCTGGAGTCGACTTGACTCATCGACTTGACATTTTCAAATTTAATTTTCTTATGTATTTTTCCTAGTTAATCTCTATCATCCCCATATCATTCCTAATCTTATAAAATGAATCTTTGGCTAGAGGTTTGGTAAAGATATCAACAATTTGGTCTTCTGTTTTCACATATTCTAAGCACACATCATGATTTTCAACATGTTCTCTAATAAAGTGGTGTCTTACATCAATATGTTTAGTTCTTGAGTGCAGTACAGGATTTTTAGTTAAACATATTGCACTTGTATTATCACATCTAATTGGAATATCAACATATTCAATACCATAATCCTTTAATTGTTGTTTCATCCAAAGTAGTTGGGCACAACAACTACCGGCGGCTATGTATTCGGCTTCCGCAGTAGATAGAGCAACACTTGTTTGTTTTCTTGAATACCATGAAACCAACATATGTCCAAGAAATTGACAAGTTCCACTAGTACTCTTTCTATCTACTTTGGATCCGAATAGCCGATTAGATCTGCATCCGAATAGCCGATTAGATCAAAGGTTGACCCCTTTGGATACCATAGTCCAAGGTTTGTAGTTTTTATCAAATATTTAAAAATTCTTTTTACAGCAAGTAGATGTGATTCTTTGGGACATGCTTGAAATCTAGAGCACATACAAACACTAAATAAGATATCGGGTCTAGAAGCAGTTAAATAAAGCAAAGATCCTATCATGCTCCTATAAAGCTTTTGATCGATACTTTTACTGTTTTCATCCGTGTCGATTTTGATTGTTGAGCTCATTGGAGTGTTTGCTCCTTTGCTATTCTGCATTCCAAATTTCTTGAGCATCTCTTTGACATACTTGGACTGGTTCAGAAATATTCCTTCACCTTGTTGCTTGATTTGTAGTCCAAGGAAGAAATTTAATTCTCCCATCATGCTCATTTCGAATTCATTCTGCATAATCTTAGAAAATTCTTGACATAGATTTTCGTCAGTAGCACCGAAGATTATGTCATCTACATAAATTTGTACAATTAAAATATTGCTATTTTTATATTTGATGAACAAAGTAGTGTCTACTTTTCCTCTTTGAAATTCATGATCAATCAAGAATTTGTTCAACCTTTCATACCAAGCTCTTGGAGCTTGTTTTAATCCATATAGTGCTTTGGTCAATTTATACACATATTTTGATTGATCCTTATCTTCAAAACCAGGGGGTTGTTCAACATATACTTCTTCATTCAAATAACCATTTAAAAATGCGCTTTTTACATCCATTTGAAACAATTTGAAGTTCATATGAGAAGCAAATGCTAGTAGGATGCGTATGGCTTCTAATCTAGCCACGGGTGCATATGATTCTTCAAAATCAATTCCTTCTTCTTGGGAATACCCTTTGGCTACTAATCTTGCCTTGTTTCTAATTACAAGACCGCTTTCGTCTAATTTGTTCCTAAATACCCATTTTGTACCAATGACTGTATGATTTTTTGGTCTAGGAACTAAGTGCCATACATTGTTCCTTTCGAATTGGTTTAGCTCTTCTTGCATTGCAATCACCCAATTTTCATCATTGAGAGCTTGTTCAATGGTATTTGGTTCAATTTTAGATACAAAGGCGTATTCACCATAAACGTTTTGTTTTGATCTTCTAGTTTTCACTCCTTCATATACATTTCCAATAACTTGCTCAATTGGATGGGCATTTTTGAACTTTAAATCAGTTGGAGGTTTATAAGAATCATTACCTTCACTTACCTCTTCCTCCTCTGGATTTTCTGGCTTGAGCTCGAGTTCCTTTGGTTGTTCTTTGTTTTTTGTCTCATCTGCATCACTTAGTTCATCCTCCTTTCTCGGAGTTTGGTCAATTTCATCAAATACAACATGTATGGATTCTTCAACAACTTGGTTTCGTTTATTGAAAACTCTATATGCTTTGCTATTTGATGAATATCCAAGAAATATAGCCTCATCACTTTTAGCATCTAACTTTCCCAAGTTAGTTTTTCCATTATTCAAAACATAACATGTACATCCAAAAGCATGAAAATAAGAAATATTTGGCTTTCTTCCTTTCCATAGTTCATATGGGGTCTTTTTCAAGATTGCTCGAATGGTGACACGGTTCAATACATAACAAGCTGTACTTACAGCTTCACCCCAAAATTTCTTGGATAGATTGCTCTCATTTAGCATAGTTCTAGCCATCTCTTGTATAGTTCTATTTTTCCTTTCTACTACTCCATTTTGTTGTGGAGTTCTTGGTGCAGAAAATGTATGGTGAATTCCTTTTTCATTGCAAAATTCCATGAATCGTTTGTTTTCGAATTCGCCACCATGATCGCTTCTTATGGTCACAATAGTACTTTGTTTTTCATTTTGCACCAAATTTACAAAAGTTGCAAACATAGAGAAGGCTTCATCTTTACTAGCTAAGAGAATTATCCATGTGAATCTTGAAAAATCATCAACTATGACAAATACATATTTCTTTCCACCAATGGTTAGAATGTCGGATGGCCCGTATAGATCCATGTGTAGCAATTCAAGTGGCTTGGTGGTGGAAATTTCCTTTTTGGTAGAGAAAGGCATCTTGGGTTGTTTTGCTAATTGACATGCCTTACAAATCTTGTCCTTGTCATATTTCAATCTTGGTAATCCTTCTACCAAACTCTTTTTCCATAGGGTTTTTATATTTCTCATGTTTATATGTCCAAGCCTTTTATGCCAAACCCATGGATCATTATCAATGGCCATTAGACATTGACCATTCAATTCATCAAGTGAAACCAAATATACATTTCCATGTCTTTTACCACTAAACATGATATGCTCTCCATCAAATACATTACATATAGATGATTCAAACACAATTTTGTATCCTTTGTCACATAATTGGCTAATGCTCATTAAATTGTGTTTGAGTCCTTCAACAAACAAAACATCTTCCATGCATGCATTTGAAATACTACGTATATTTCCTTTACCTTTAATTTTACCTTTTTCATTATTTCCAAAGGCAACCATTCCATCGTTGCAAGGCTTAAGTTTATAAAATAAGCTTCTTTCACCGGTCATGTGCCTTGAGCAACCGCTGTCCATGAACCATTCATTATTTGCCTTTGCCTTAAAGCATATCTGAAAAAAATAAGCAAGTAATTCTTATCTCCTTGGTACCCATTTTATGGGTCCATTTGGGTTAGTAATATATATTAATCTTTGTTGTTCTAATTTGGAAAGCCCAAATCTTGTGTTCCTTGGAACCCAAACTAATTTTGCACCATGGTCATATAATTTCTTAAAATTACATTTGTAAGTCTTATGTCCCAATTTATTGCAGAAATTACAAGCCATAGGTAATCTTGGAGTAGGCCTCCAAGTATGCAATGGTTCAATAGTTGGTCTTCTAATCCACTTAAAATTTTTCTTTTGTGGCTTGTATATAGATGCAGTTTTAGTTTGATATTTCTCAAGTATTTGCACATTTGTTTTGCTACTTTCTCCTTGCTCAAATGTATGATATCCAAGACCTCTTTTATGTGTTTGGGAAGTCATATTCAAAAACATTTTGACACTTTCCCCTGGATTAGAGAACTTAGCTAATGATTCATTTAATGATTTGTTCTCCTTTTTCAGCAGATCATTCTCATCTTTCAATTTGTCCAATCTTCTGCAAGTTTACCATTTACAATTATAGTTGCATCACATTGTCTTTTCTTAATTGTAAACTTGCTTCCTAATTTCTTCATTTCTTCATATAATGAATCATATGCAGTTTGTAGCTCATCTAATTCAGTACATTTGAGGCATTCTTGAAAGGAAGAATAACTTGATTCAGAAAGGGAAGGTTTAGAGCTTACCTCTTCATTGCTTGTGTCTTTTGTTGAGGTAATTTGTTCTCTTTGCTCGATTTGTGCCATGCAGCAAATTCTTGCACATTCTTCCGCCTCTATGTCGTCGGTTGAGGAGCTACTCGTCGTAGATTCTTCATCATTCACGTACATGCCTCTTCCTTTGTATTTCTGGAATCTTCTATTGTTCCCTCGATCCTTTCTTTGTTCTTTTGCCTTGTTTTCTTCGGGAGTTGGACATTGGGCTTGCATATGTCCCGAACCGCCGCATCGGTAGCACTTGGTTGATTCTTTCTTCTTCTCTCGGGGAGTTCTTTCTTTGAAGCTTCTGAAATTTTTGCCTTTCCTCACAAATTTTCTGAATCGTTTTGTGAGTAGAGCAATCTCGTCGTCATTTTGAGAAGAAGATGTGTCATCGGTGTCTTGTGCGGCTTTTAAGGCAATTGCTCTTTTGCCCCTGTGTTGATCTTCATTTCTTCTCTTGATTAGCTCATGTGACATGAGAGAGCTAATTAAGTCTTCAAGTTTTAATGTGTTAAGATCCTTGGCCTCTTCTATTGCAGTGATTTTTGGGGTCCATGATTCGGGTAGAGCTCTTAAAATCTTCATGACCTGCTCAGATTCAGATATTGCTTTTCCAAGACCTTTTAAAGCATTAGTAATCTTAGAGAATCTAGCAAACATTTCAGAAATATTTTCTGTTTCTAGCATTCTAAAGTTCTCTAGTTCTCCAATCAAAATATTCCTTCTCGTCCCTTGGACTTGAGAAGTTCCTTCGTAGATAGAGGTTAGTGTATCCCATATCTCTTTGGCAGTTAAGCAAGAGGATACTCTATCATACTCGGAAGCAGTGAGAGCACAAAATAAGGAATTCATAGCTTTGGCATTGCTCTTCACTATTCTTACTTCCTCATCGGTCCATTTGGAAGCTCGTTCATCGGTAGGCAATATTACTCCATCTTGGATAGCAATCCAAGAGTCCATATCGGTAGCCATGATGAGTTGCTTCATACGAAGCTTCCAATATCCAAAATTGTTCCCATCAAACAACGGTGGCCTTGTAAAGGATTGGCCTTCAGCAAATGCGGGAACGGAAGTAGATTGGGATGCCATTTCAATAAGATCTCTTTGGTAAACTCAAAGACCTGCTCTGATACCACTTGTTGGTCCCGAGTTAATGGCAAAACCCAAGAGGGGAGGGGTGAATTGGGTATTTAAAAATTTATGACTTAAACAGAAACTTAACCCCGGATTAATCCAGTCCCCTTAATGAAGAATCGTAATGGAAGGCAATATAGTGTAAAGAGCAGATAAATAAACCAAACACGCAAGGTTTTTATAGTGGTTCGGGCAACCTCCCTACTCCACTCTTCCAAGCTCACACTTCTTGTGACTTGGGTTTCACTATTGTATTCTCTCAATACAATTAGAGCCACCGCTCTCTTCTAGATTCCAGCTCTAGGTGGCATCAACAAAACACAGCACAAGTAGGTGATGAGTCACACTCCAATCACACACTACTTAGCATATACTTGATCCTAGTTCCTCAAACTAGATCAAGTTCAACACATATAACAGAAAGAATAGGAAAACTACACTTTACAGATGTGTAGCATCAATTAGGCGCAGAGAAGAACTTGAAGAGTTGGCTTTGAAGATTCTGAAATGAAGCTCTTGCAGTTTGAAGTAGAGTTCTTCTTCTTTGAGTGGCTTGATCTCTTTTGAGCTCTTGAATGTAGTAGTTAAGCACACTTAATGATTCTCAGCTACTTCCCTCGTCCAACTTGAATGCTATTTATAACTTTGGAGGGAATCCGAACGTTAGAGGGTAGGTGGCGCGCATTTAATGCGCCAACGTTCAAATAAATTCCGACCGTTGTGACCCAAGTCGCATGTGGAGTCGACTTGGCCTGCGACTTGGCTTCCAAGTCGCACCTGGAGTCGACCTCGTGTGCGACTCCAGTTCTTCAGAGTTCCAAGTCCGAGTCTGGGTCAACTTGGCCTTCAGTCTTCAACTCAAGTCGATCCTGGAGTCGACTTGGGTTGCGACTTGGCTTGGTCTTTTGCAAAAACACCTTGATCCTCTTGAACTGCTTTTTACTTTATAAAATTGGTCTTCATGACTTGGGTATTGCTTCATTTGGAATGAGCTTGAAACTTAGCTTTGGACTTGATAGACTTGATTTGAACTTTGAATATGAATCTCAACTTTTGATCTTCAAGAAACTTTAAGAATAGTCTTTGAAGCTCATTTGTATGTGAGAAACTTCTAATGGATGTCTTGGATATGCTTGAATCTTCATCTTGAACTTCAAAACTTCTCAAGTCGAAGTTGGAGTCGACCTTGCCTGCGACTTCGCCCAAGTCGCACATGGAGTCGACTTCGTTTGCGACTTCGTTATGTTTGTTTCCAGTTTTCAACTCTGGATACTCCAAGTCGATGCTGGAGTCGACTTCGTCTGCGACTTGACTTCCCAAGTCGCAAGTGGAGTCGACTTGACCTGCGACTTCACTTGTTCGTTTCCACTTTTCAACTCTGGATACTCCAAGTCGATGCTGGAGTCGACTTCGTCTGCGACTTGACTTCCCAAGTCGCAAGTGGAGTCGACTTGACCTGCGACTTCACCTGTTGCCTTTTGGGATTCATTCTCAAGTCGATATTTGAGTCGACTTTGGGATCGACTTCACCCAAGTCGAAGTCCAAGTCGACTTGGAGATCGACTTGACCTCTTTGCTTTCCTTAAACATTTGTCAAACATGTTAGTACTCTTTATATACTCAAATAAGTTCTTGTTAATCATCAAAACTCAGGCTTTGGTCAATTTAAATTATTTTGAACATTGTTTCCAACAAAAATGATGTAAAAAATTAAGAAAAATCACTATGTTCCCATGAGAATAGGGCTATATGTGCATATATATATATATATATATATATATATTTATAGAATATTTTCACAATTTTAATAATAAATGTGTCATTGAAATAAAACTTTTATGTTAAAATTATTGAAAAATTATACTTTCATAAAATCCTTATTTATTAAATTTTAAACCTCAATGCATGTCATCGATTGTTTATTCAAGTACATAAAACAATTCTCACAAAAAATATATAAAATAACTAAATTTTTTATCGAACTTGAAATTAAATAAATAATTTTACAAACCAAATAGAAATGAAACAAATTAAAAATATTTTGTGGTCTGTTCAATTTATATGGATAAAATTACATATCACTTTTGGTATTTCGAATCATTTGTACTTAGCCGCATGTGCACAGTTTCATCGTGCACAGGAGGAGCACCAAAAGATGGTGCTCCATTATCTCAACAAAGAGGCCATTGCCATCTTCGATACCCATTCCAAGTCCTATCCCTTGCAATGACAAATCACAAGACCATGCCAACCATTGTTTGCAAAAAGCCCATTCAACCACAGTCTTTTTTTCTCCTTCGGCCGCATCGTTCTTCTTCAAGACCGATGAAATCAAACCACCATGTCCGTCGGCTATTTCAGATCCAACGCTAGAAGCCATTTATCAAGAAATCCAAGCTAAAAAATTGGTTCGCTAATTGGAAGCTGCACAAGATTAGCATCCACAACATCGATCTTCATAATCTCCAAACACGATTGCTGCCCCTTATTTAGTCATCTCATTTATCTCCATTAAAGTCGACGGGCTCGACACTGCTGCCAACTTCTTCAACCAAAATCCATGGCTAGCGACAAGCAAAACGAAACTAGCAATAGCAATACTCAATAAGAAGCAAACTTCCATGGAAATTAAATCCAACAAATCAACATCCATAGACTTAATCTTCTTCATCTCCAACCACAATCGATGACCCTATTCAAACATCTCATCCATCTCCATTAAAGTCGATGGGATTCGATATTGCAACTAACTT
The DNA here is from genome assembly GCA_030490835.1 of Annona cherimola. NCBI lineage: Eukaryota > Viridiplantae > Streptophyta > Magnoliopsida > Magnoliales > Annonaceae > Annona > Annona cherimola. Next base: position 71,134,255 of record CM059976.1, read on the forward strand.
CTCCGACTAAAATCCATGGCCAACAACTAGCGTCTCCGTAGGGGCATTCTGGGTATTTTTACAAAATTGACCAACATTTTACCGTGTATCTGTTAATTAACCTAATGGTTGGTGATGAAGTGGACCCACTGAATTTCATTCGTCCATTCGTCCATCTGTAGGTGGAAGGGCTGATATTTGCACGCATAAGAACATTGTCTGTTGGGCTCTCTTGATAGGGCTCAACTTCAAAACCCATCCCAACATCCACGTCAAAACGATGGGCGTTGGATAGTAGAATGCGTGAGCCCAAATCGGCATCGAGCCACAGAGACCTCACATATCACGACAGCCATTAGCAACAGACTTCTACGGCCCTCAATTTTTTTAAAAAAAAAATTCTTAGATTCTTAATTTCAAACGGTCACTTTTCTTCAACTATAAATTTTTCAAAATATTTTTATAAAACCTTCTAAAAATGATCTTTCATTTTAATACTAAATTTGATCCATCTTTTTATATTCCAAATTTAATTTCCCACTACATTTAATAATAAAAGTTTAAGTGATAAATTATAGTAATATATTTATTATTTTTATTCTATTCTACTTTATAATTCTAAGATAATTTAATTATCAAATAAAAATTAAAGGTCATTATATTCTTCTCTTTTGATAAAATGTTTCATCCTCAAAATTGCCCTAATTGAAAAAGATTGGTCGTTTATTCAAAATTTCATCCTTCTACTGTCAAGTTAGTTCACATTCCTAGCTTGCATATCGGAAGTCTAGGGCCCGAATTCTCTTTGGGAGAATTTATCTGCCACTGCGGGTAGCCTTTAGTTTGTCTATTGATATTTCTTCTAGTGAACAATGACTGATATGTCAATAAATGGTAATAGATTTTGTGGTATTTTATACAAATTCAATGGATGATTATTAGATGCAAAGATGAAATTTATTTTAAATTTTTTTCAAATAGTATTTTGGAGGTGATTTGGCAATGGGCAAAAATCTGTGACATTTTTTTTGAACCAAAAAAACTTATGGGGATCCTTAATCCCAATCCGCACTCAAATTATGTGGGGACCATGTGAGGATGGGCCATCAGAACATTCATTAATATAAGACAGATCTTTATACAATTGTTCAACTATACAAGATGGTAGATGTTGCTACCAAAAAACGATTGACTGTGGTGTTCAATCAAAGCTTCTAAATTATTGTCCTTTTTGAAGATGAACGCTCTGAATTTTTCTCTCTTAAAAAATAGAGAGACATTAAGGATGCACTTAGTAAAACCAAAAAGAACTTTTTCATATAATTACTTTAATTTTCAATTATTTTTATGTATCTTTTCATATAATTACCCTACTTTTTAATAATTTTTTAACGTTCTTCTGTACAATTGCCATTTATTCTTAATTACTACTCCTAGTTGATCATATCACTCTTACATTTTTTTTGAAAAGATTCCACAACAACTTTTCTATATTTTATCCAGATTACCAAATAATCTAAAAGAGAAGGATTTATTTACTTTTTTAAAATATGAACAGGTGGATTTTCTAGTTGCAACATTGAAATGAGGAGTTGATATTTCCTTCATCTTGCTACGAAGATTATTGGCCTTGAATAGAGACAAAAATTAAGGTGAATATGACATATAATAAATTAGCGTGAATCATCAATTTGACATTGTGAAATTGAATATCATGTTCAACCACAATCAATCTAGATTTGATGAAGATGCTTTATAAAGAAAATTGATCTTCTACAGCCTTACAACCATTCAATAGCATATGATCATATTATGATGAGTGAATTGACAATTGACCAGATTTAGTCAAAAGCTTAGATTATATAATATGATTAGCGAATTGAAGTTGATCTGATTTAGGCCAAGCTTAGTTGCTAGAAATCTTATAGGTAAATTATTAGGCGGCAGCAGCAGCGAAAGCAAGCATAACCAATGTTGTCAGAACCAAACCGGTAATCAAACCGGTGAAGAAACTGTCGGTTTAAACCAATGATGTCAGCATGATATATTTATGATGTCATAAATATATAATTATTTATCCATTTTCAATTAATTATATATTGATAAGTTTATATATTCATAACTCCTAAATCTATATGTTAGACTAATCATCATAACAAAACATGAGGAAAAAATTATAAAAAATTTCCAAAATTCATTAACTAAGCAAAAATATCAACATATTAAATTAGAAAAAATTAACTTTATTAACTAACTTGAAATGTATGATAAGCCTTGGCTCTTGACTCTTTGGTCATGAATTCCACGTATTTATCTCTTTGGATTTATGATTTGCACTTTTCTAATCATATCTAACAAAATAAGAAATAAAGTAAATTAATAATGCTCGAACAATTAAATCATTTATAATAATAATAATAATAATAATAATAATAATAAAATTCTGTAGGACAAACTCATGTGTTGAACAATCTACTTTCATCAAGATATAATATTGCCTATTATAAAACTACATAATCATAGAATTATGCAATGTACAAATTTATAAATTATGGTAATTAAATCACGTAATCGATAATAATAACATAAATACACAATTAAATCAATGGAAACAAGTAATGAAATAATATAATACAATCAATCAGTCCATCAACAATCCAATTCAGTAATATATCTAGTTTTAAATTTTTAAAAATAAAAAATGAAGGTAAATATTTCTCACAGTATATTTTGCTTAAATTTAGTGATTGTAGTATGCTGGAGTAGTGCACACTTGCATTGCAAATCTACAATAGAACAACAGTTGAAATAGTTGGTTTAGATTTTACGAAAAATGAAAGTAAAATGAAGTAAAAAAAGTAAATTATGTGATGCATTATAAATTATAATGTGCCGAAAAATTCACTCTTGTTTAATTGATGGATGCGGGTTATGGCTCAATTGATGGATTAACGAGATGAAAATAAATCATAAAAGGCCGAAAAATGCACTTCTGTTTAGATTTGATTTCAAATAATATTCATTAGATTTCAAGAAAATTGTTAGATTTTAGGGAAGAGGGAGTTATAGACTACTATTATTTGATTTTTTTTTTTAAAAAAAAACTTGATGGGTTTAATCGAAGATAATGAAGAAAATACAGATTACTAATTGCAAAGCAGGGAGATTGGAGTTAGACGGGCACGGGTCCATGAGAGCAATGCATGTGTGACCGGAAGGAAGATGAGAACAGGAGAAGGGTTGCCGAGCTGAGAGCTTAACTGTCCAAGACGCTAGGGATGATCAGCGTCTGCACCGAGCTGCTGACAAGCAAGGAAGCTGGAGAGACTAATGATTGAGGAAAAGTTTGGGAAATGCAATTTTTTGATGGAAATTTGATTTAAAGGTTGGGACCTGGGAGAAGAAATGCAATGGAGAAAAATAGGGAAAGGTAAGCGCAAGCTCACAACCACGTGAGATGCATTTTTGAGCTTTCATTTCATTCTGCTGTGAATCAGTTGAACTGCATCATTTTGAGCTTTCTTTTCGTTCTGCCGTGAATCATTTGAACTGCATCAAACCGATTTTTCCGGTCTGATCGCAGTTAGCATGGTTCATATGGTTTCATGGTAAATGATTGGATCATCTGCAATCGAATTGGACTGAAGGCCCGTTTTCGATCAGATCGTTCGAACCCGCTGGTCTAGTCAGGTTCTGACAACACTAAGTATAACAATTATAGATGAGAAAATTCAGATTGAGCACAAACCACGAAGATAGAATTAAAGATTAAGGAATGAAAGAAAATTAAGATGTTCTAAAAGGAGAGATGATAAGAGCTATTTTAACTAAAAACAAAGACAATGAAGATAAGTGTTAGGGATTTTTATGTTGACCCTGATAATACTGCTAAGAATTTCATTTTAACAAGTAGCTAGTAAATTATTAGGTAAGAAGCTGATATTTTCCTCCAACTAGTGGTGATTTCTCATCTGTCCTTCAACTTCTTTTTCTATTAAGTTTCTGATTATTGAATTTTATTTTTCTTACAAAAATATATGGCTATATTATTTAAGAATAGCAAGTTTCTTCTATTGTGGTATTTACAGTCATCTCAACTATATTATAATCAAGCTTTGAGGCATTCTAACAAATTTCTCTTTTACATTTTCACAAATATCTAAGAGAAATCATATATTTTATTTGTGCAAATATTTTGATATTCAGAGTTGGTCATTAAATAATTATATGATCAATATGAGGTACATCAGCCTCATCTACGAAAAATATTCTGACAAAGCTCAGACTTTACTTGCAAAGTTTGAGATTGTTTCTGTCGAGCGTGTTCCTCAGTTAGAAAATATATTTATCGACGCACTATTAAAGCTAGCTAGTATCCTCTCTTTCAATGAGCTTGATAACATAACAAGTTGAATGTGAAGACTCAAGGATATTGAGGATCTCCAAGCCAACCAAGTTGGACGAAGTATACCAACATGCTTGTAAGCAATGACGATTGACATATACCTATTATCAACTACCTTAAATATGGTAATTGAACAACTCTGCTGTATCGATGACAGCGAGATTTGCCAAATTCTTTAGGAGACACATTCCAGTAAATGTGGCGTTCACCAATCAAGGCGACGCCTTTATCAATGAATTAGGACATTGGATTATTATTGGCTAACAATCAATCAATTTTGCAAAATCAGTTGAAACTTGTTAAATATATGAGGATATTCATCATGTTCTTGCCTTGTAGTTGTTACCACACTCATTTCATAGCCTTTCTCTTAGTAGGATTTTGATATTGTTGATCCAGTTAATACATCATCATCCAAAGGGTACTTATATATTTTGACTACTACAAATTATTTTTCTAAGCAAGCAGAAGCTAAAGTTTACAAAAGAGTTCGAGCATAAGAGGCGGTCAAATTCATCAAACACAAGATTATTTATTGTTATGGTGTTCCATATTAATTTGGCTCCTTTTTAATTTGTGGTGCAGGGATTTACTAACCTACATTTATATATTTATATACGTCTTCCAACGTATATAAACTTAATCTCACAATACCCTATTGCTATGTTCCTATGCAAACAAGTATGGCTGGATTCATTTTCTCATAACCTGTTTAAGCCTACATAGGGTTCATTGGTATATTCCTATTCATTTTAAATTTCCGCCTTATCAGAGTTAGAAAATTGTGCCATACATGCAAGTCTTAGCTAGAATAATCTTTATCAAGCATGAATGCAGTTAATAAATCATCTTGCAGGGTAGCTAATTTTGTAAAAGGCATTGAATACTACATTAAATCCATAAAGCACATGTATAAAGCAACTATATATTCATATTCAAACCATAAAGATTTAAAGCAATATAGTTTAGGAGTCAATTCATCTCAATCTCCCATCTTTATGAGTTTAGCCCAAAAACATATAATAAAATATCATAACAACCAAGTTTAGACACATTCCATCAAAGGCGAAGAAGAAAATATGTAGAAAATAAGAAATAGAAGATGAAACTTGCTGGTTTCTACTACCCAAGCTAAATCTTTATTTCAAAATCTCCCTTGGCTTGAAATTCTTCTTTTTCTCCACTTGTGGCTGCTTCCACAAGCCTTAGTTACCTTCCTTAAACCCTAAGCATCATATTTATACCCCCCCCCCTCACACAACTAGCACAAAACATGTGCAAATTTGCACACATGTGAGTTGGCACCGGAATGCCAACTTTCTGAAGTCTCCTGCTTGCTTTGGAATCTTTTGTAGCTTTTAGTATGTCAATTATTAGTGTCAGGGTGCCAGTTAAACCACTAAATCAAGTCAAGGTTCAGCTCCTTTTAAGCATCCGCTTGTTTTCATCCTTCTTTGGGCTTTAAATTCTCATGTCCCTTATTCTGCAACAAAAGTTAAGATAAGTAATATGTTCCTATATGAATGGATGAAATTTAGATGTCATAAATGATGCAAATTATGCTCAAAATGTACAAATTATGAAAACTAAACAAAAGAATGCAAACTAATGCAATTTTCATGCAAATCTAAGCGTTGTTTTTTGACTAGCATTCAAAAATAGGTGCAAAAATAGGCAATGATGACCCCACTTTTGCAAAGTTATCAATGCATGGGTGTTATTTTAATATATAAAACTCTGTTTATTTGAATGACACATTTTGGCAAGTTGGACGATCTGATGGATTGTGAAATTTTTTTTATGAACTATATTTCATCTTTAACATCCCTAGAGTTTTGGATTTTTGCAAACAAGCCCATTTTGAAGAGATTTTTTTAAAAAAGGATATGGTATTATATTAATTGCAAAAATAACTGTTAAAAATAAATTTTCACTTGGGTCATTGTAGCTTTTTGTTTAGGCTAATGATTAGGTAAGCCCAGTATTAGAAGAAGTCTAGTATGATGTGGCAATTTAATAGAACCCACTTTGTATTCTTTATAAATTGATCATTTTAATTAGAATTTAATGATCAAATTGTTAACTTTCATATTTTTGATGATTCTAGACTCAATGGAAGTGTTTATTTTTCATTTGAGGATCATTTTTAAAGTTATGAAATTAAATGATTATTTTTATCATTTAATTAAGTTTTAATTTGGCCATTATTTATTTTCAAATATTATTCTACTTGCTAGACATATAGGATGAGCCCATTTTTTATATGTGTACCAGAATAAGTAGGACACTAAAGATTGACTTGCTTGAAGATTTTCAAGAACAGTTATTTTATTTTATTTAAAATTATTTTAAGGCATGTATTGAAAATATTGAGCATATATTTTATTATGTCTCGATAATGGGAAAGTGATTAGTGGGAGCAAATTTTTATTTTTTTAAAAAAGTTATCAAATATAGTAATTGATTATGCAATATACGTGTGATTGATCTTTAAAATAATTTTAGATGATAAAAGAATAATAATTTTAGACGATATAATTAGCTTTTTGATGTACACATTATAACTAGTTGAGTCTTAATTCCATCCTCAAAGCAGAACTCATCTAGAAGTCTCCCATAAAACTAGAACATCATTGACAAACCATTTTACAAATAAATAGTGTGTCTAGTAAGTGATAAAAAAAATTTTGGATAAAAAATTTATGGTATAAAAGTTTTTGGATCAAAAAAATAATGTGATGTAATAGGAGTAATAATGAGAAGTAAAGATAATCGAGGATGCCCTACTAAAAAAAATAATTGGAGATGCTTCTTTAAAACTCCCTTTTTATGTAACCCCCTTTATTTTCAGCATCTAGATGATTGATGAAAAATCTACTCTATCTATTGTATTTAGTGTCACTTATATTATTATCATTTGTCTAATATCATTGTATGTGGGCAATAAATACAAACATATAAAATCAATATAATAAAATGATTTAATGCTAAATATCAAAATTTAAGTAATATTTTCAATATCTAAATCATCTAAAATGTCATTACTATATAGCTAAATGATTCTCTAAAGTATTACTAAATTCTAATACATACGTGAATGAATCTAAATATTTTCTTTAATTTACGCATTGAATGTACCTATTTTTGAAGAAATACGACCTATGCATATATTGGATTTGAATGAAAATTGATCATATAAATAGAGAAATGATGTTAAGTACCATTAATATGTTAGATTTTCCATCAACATCGAAATCTTAAAATTTGATGAAGTTTTCTAGAATCGCTTCCATAAAACTTGGTTATGTAGAAGTGGGTTTGAAAGACAATAATGTTAAAATAAATAAGTTATTTGTATGGGTAGTTGTGCATAAATAATTAAAAAATTAAGATAATTGTATAAAAAAATAAAATGAAATAATTAAAAATAAGATAATTATAGAGAATGAAAAGTTTTAGAAAAATTTTTTAACTTAATATTTTAATGAAACTTGATATTATTAATTCATTGCCAAACACACCCAAATGTGTGACAATACCTGGAAACAAGAGCAAGATTTTTCATCATGCTCAATAAATGCCTAATAATGAATGAAATGGATTGAGAAAGCATTTTTGAAGGGGTACATTTGGCAATATTATAAAGAGAGAGTGATACTAATGCCGAAGGTTGGGTTTCGAGTTTTCAACAGCTGAGAGAGAACCACTGGGATGAAGAAGACAACAGGCACATTGGTATGGGGCCCTAACTATAGGAAGTCTTTCCCATGAGAAAAAAGGAAGTAGGGGCATTGTGGTAATTTTATAGTGTGAATATATTTATTTAAAAATGTGAGTATGTTTAGTTTTTTGATAAAATTTGTATTTTATATATACACACAAAATCTCAATCTATTCTATTCATTTGTTGGATCAATTACTAAAATATATGTAGACATAATTTTTCATTATTTGACATTTTTTAAAAATATTTGTGTACAAAAAATTATTTTTAATAAGATTTCATTATAATTGGTAAAGTTGAAAAATATATTTTATATAAGGAGTTATATTCTATTATTTAAAGTTCATGTATTTAAGGTACTCCCAAAAATAACAATTTCAATATTTATTTTTGAATTTTGAAAATTTATTAATATTTTTTATTTTTTGAATATAATAGAATCTAACAGCATCTAACAATATCTAACAAAATCTAACACTATCTAACTTTTGATATTCATAAGTTAATCTTAATTTAACACCTGTAATATGATTCTAAGCCCCTTATAAGGTAATTTATACCTTAATTATAAAATTTAAAACCTAGATAATAGGATTTAATGAAATCCACCTTATCTAATTACATCAAACAATATCTAACTGCATCTAACGACATCTAACAACATCTAATCGGATCTAACGACATCTAATCGGATCTAACGACGTCTAACAGCATCAAACTTTTGATATTAATAACTTAATCCTAATTTAATACTTGTAATATGATCTTAAGCTCCTTGTAAGGTTATTTACAACTTAATTAAAGAATTTGAAACTCAGAGAATATGATTTAATGAAATCCACCTTAATCTAGCAGTGTCTAATAACATCTAACGACATCTAATAGCATCTAACTTTTGATATTAATAAGTTAATTTTAATTTAATGTCTGTAATATGATCCTAAGCCCCTTATAAGGTCATTTATTCCTTAATTATAGAATATGAAATCCAGATAATATGATTTAATGAAATTCACCTTAATCTAGAGGCGTCTAACAACATTTTACAGCATCTAATGGAAACCAACGACATCTAACAGCATCTAACTGGATCTAACGCCATCTAACAGTATCTAACTTTTGATATTAATAAATTAATCTTAATTTGACACTTGTAATATGATCCTAAGCCCCTTATAAGATCATTTATACCTTAATTACAAAATTTAAAACCTAGATAATATGATTTAATGAAATCTACCTTAATCTAACAATATTTAATAGCATCTAACAGCATCTAACCAGACCTAATGACATCTAATAACATTTAACTTTTGATATTAATAAGTTAATCCTAATTTAACACCTATAATATGATTTTAAGCCCCTTATAAAGTCATTTATACCTTTATTACAGAATTTAAATATTGGATAATATAATTTAATGAGATCCACCTTAATCTAATAGCATTTAACCACATATAACAATATCTAATAGCATCTAACGACATCTAACAGCATCTAACGATAGTTAACAACATCTAACCGGATCTAACAACATCTAACATCATCTAGCTTTTGATATTAATAAGTTAATTCTAATTTAACACCTGTAATATAATCCTAAGCCCCTTATAAGGTCATTTATACCTTAATTACAGAATTTGAAACCCAGATAATACGATTCAATGAAATTCACTTTAATCTAATAACGTCTAACAACATCTAACGACATCTAACAACATATAACTTTTGATATAAATAAGTTAACCCTAGTTTAACACCTATAATACGATTCTAAGCCCCTTATAAGGATAACCTTAATTACAGAATTTAAAATCCTGATAATAGCATTTAATGAAATTTACTTAAATCTAACAACATCTAACAACATCTAACAGTATCTAATAGCATCTAATGACATCTTACAGAATCGAACAGCATCTAACAACATCTTACAAGATCTAACAATATCTAACAACATTTAACAGGATCTAATAACATCTAACAATATCTAATTTTAATATTTTAAAAATATTTTACATAATTTATGTATTTTGCAAAAGATATAAACTTAATAATTCATTTTAATTATTTTATTTTATAAATAAAATATAAATGATTATTTCAATTAAATGCATATTAAGCCTTTGTAATTTATATAGAAGTGACATTGATATTAGTGAATAGTATTTAAAATTTTATTATTTATATAATAGGTTTATAATTTTATATATTTGCATTTCTTACACATCTAATTTAATTATTTTGAAATAGACCACACAAGTTTGTGTAATTTGCTAGAGATATAAACTTGATAATTCATTTTAAAAATATGCCAATTAGAATAGAAATCTTTTAAAACTTGAACGACCAAATTTTTCTTATCGTAACAATAGAAAACTAGTGGGTAGCAGAATGGTATATGAATTGGAATATGACTTTTCTAAATGGGTAAAATCAAGTGAACCATGGCTCAAACAGTTCAAACTATTTTCCTCTTTTAAACATTATCGTATAAATTTAGTATATAAAATTTTGTGATACATGTAATTTTTAAAATCATAAATGAATGTTGTAAAAAATAGTATCTTTTAAGCATGAATATATAAATATTAGAAAATTTAAAAAGAATTATAATATGAATATAGGACTGCAGATCCTACTCAAATAATTAATTAATTGCTCAAATTTTCTAAATAGGATTGCACATGCATAGGCTCTCTAGCACCTCTAGATTAATAAAAGTTAAAGGTAAATTTAATAAAAGTAAATTAAAAATATATACCAATTTCAATTAAATGAATATGACTTTTACATAAGTACTCTACTGGTTGAGCTAAGATGCTCGTTACAAGAGTTCTCTACCCATTACTTGGTATCAATTTTTTATCTTTTAATTTGAAATAAATAATTATTTTAACTTCAGTTTAAATATTTAATTTATAACATTAATTTAATATACAATACTTGTTATGAAATTTCTGAAATAAAATGTTGTAACTTATTCTTTAAAATTAAGTTGCTATTTAAATATTCATCTTCAAAAAAAGTTATTATATAATATATTTAAAAATATTAATATTGTGCCTTTGAAAATACATTTCTATACAAGAAAATATCTCTAAAAATGTCTTCCAAATGATGCCTACAAAAATAACAAAAAATTTAAAAACATATGTATACAGATGGATTCTAGTTATGACTACATGACCATATGGATTTTCTCCTTTCAAATTTACATAATCAAATTTAATTATTAGTTTGCAACTTTATTTTATTTTCTTGCTCAACCAATTTTGACGTAAGATTATTTTTTTTCTTAGTTATCCGTTTGCTACTTCTCATTATTTATTTTATTGCCACGATTTTGATTCTATTTGGGAAAGAAAAAGACAATGATGGGCATGGAGAGAGCACATTCTCAGTTTTCTATTCCATTCCATTATGTTAAAATATGATTAACATGTATAGCATCCAATTTAGCACACAAAGTACACATATTTTAATTTTTCAAACACAATGTACCTATTCCAAAATTTGTATAACAAAACTTGTAGAAGATTATTAATAAGTAAATTCGTGAAATAGAATTGGAATGTAATACATTGTTGCATACATTCTGCTACGAACTGAAAAAATGGTATTTTTATTCAAGACATTACATGTCAACAACTCTGTTTGTTTCAAAGCATACAAAGACGTTCAAAAGATCTTGAATTGCACAATTCTTTTTTTTTTTTTTTGATGAAAGAATTACTCAACCCCGACCCCCCCATCAAATGACCGGGTTCGGGATGGAGTAATCCGAGCAATTCATTGTCAAAAAATTTTCTGTACATATTTTGTCTTCAATACACTGTGGGGGATTTCCCTACCAAGAAACACAATCCAAACCAGACACAGCAACAAGATCAGCCAAAGCATGCGCGACCCTATTCCCCTGTCTTAGCACATGGTGGATAGAAAGATTCGGGTTAGCCTCAAAAAACGTTCTGATCTCCCAAATGATGTGACCCACCGGGGAGGAGATAAGACAATCATTTGATAGATAGGTGTAAAGAAGAAGGGAATCGGTTTCGATCTGCACCTGTCTAAACTTAAGATGAATAGCCCACCTGGTAGCCAAAAGAACGGCGTTTGCTTCCATAGTCAGTGGTTCCTCCACTGCCCTCCGGCTCCAGCCTTTAGCCGCAATAAAATACCCCCGAGAGTCCCTAACAACCGCAGCAAAACCAGTGACCACCCTTTCCTGCAAGCAACGAGCGTCAACATTCATTTTGAGAACTCCATCAGGCGGTTTAATCCATCTTGGGACAAGAGGTGAATCCATCACACCACACTGGTCCAGATCATTAGCTCCTCGCAATTGCGCAGTAAAATCCCGACACCACTGAATTGTGTCAGCGAAAAAAGGTTGAGCGCCTTCCATCTTGAGCTTGTTTCGCAAAAACCATATACGCCAACATAGCAGGACAAAGAAAGCCAAATCGTCAATTCTTTGATAGTAATGTTTGTGATCTTCCATTTTCTCAAAGACTTGTTCTGTAATGACAGCAACATTGTCATCAGCTCTCTTGATCTCCTAATGGGCTTTTTGGTAGCATGCAATGCCCTTTAAAGCATCAAACCCATTAGCAATAGCTACTTCACCCGTGGCTTCATATGCCAACCTCTGCATCACAAGAAAAGCCAGAATAATTTAAATTACATCCCAAAATGCAACAAAATGGCATGGAAGAGAAGGCCAGAAAAGGCTCAAGCTATAAATCATATTAAGCACGTATAGGTCATAAACCAACTATTAAGCTACTAAAAAATGTAAGAATGTGGGAATGAAGCCACTGCTTGACAGTGAGAACGAGAACTATCTCATTGCTGTTTGCCTATATTAGGATGTGAGAACACACAATTAATTGATAGCATTGAACGATCCCCAGGTCGGGACCTTTCTAACAACCTTTCTGATAGAGCTCTAAGAAACTTAACAGAAGAAATTTGTATTTCAGAAAAATGTCTTTTTGAAATATTGTATAAAACAAATTGAGAACCAAAAACTATAGGGTACATATTCGAATGCACGTGCATAAGCCTATTCAAATGTTCCTATCCCAATTTTTCCTTTCTCAGTAAGCTACAAAACTAATTAAATATTCTTCACTTAATAACCACAACCTATATATTTGGATTGGTATAAGAATGTAATAAATTTGAGAACATAGAATTCTTGAAATAAATCGAGATATCAATAAAAAGAACTTAAAAGTAATTTACATGATTTACTCGTATATAATATGATTGAATAATGTTTATCAGGCTTCTAAAGGAAGCTACTTCTTGAAAGTAGCTGATTCTTCTTAACAAACCTTTGAAATGTAAGCGGTATACTGCCGAATTTTTACCAAAAATGAGTGGAACCAAGTTTTAAAAAAAATCGACTAAATTTTAGACTCAATGAAAATGCTTTCATTTATATAATAATAAAACTTTTATTTTATCTACAAGTTTCACTATTTAAAAGATCCATTGAGTAAGGTCTCATTATAATGCACTCGTGGATTCGGGGTAATAAATAAAAGTATCTAGAGAGCATGGATATCAAGTAGTTGTTTACTGTCAAATGAAGTGATAATCTATCTTATTGCAATTCAAGCCATGATAAATTGAAGAAAAATTTAAGAGAGGCCAAATAGGATCAAACCTAGTAGCTATGCCAATTTCTGTCATTGTAAAAACAACAAGAGTTTGATGCCCTTGTTTAGATTCAAGAATGAATGATCCCACTTAAATTTGATCAGTAACACTATTTCCCCTTCCCTACTATCCTAAGTATGATGAAATGTCACAATTGATATACCGACTTGAGTAATCACATAAAAGGATGCAAAAGAAAAAAGTAATTCCAGAGCTAATTGTTCCGGCCTCGTGAGAAATATAATTCAAAATTCATTCGGTTGAAAATTGTATTCCCTGCGGCTTTGAGAATAAATGCTAAATTAATTTCCCAGCAAAATTTTAAAGCATCCAATTCTTTAACCGAGTCCGAAAAATACATCACAGAAATATTTTGCATTGTGTTCCACATTCTGATTTTACATCTCTAACGAGAAAACTCTTGATTAAAAGAGCTTAATACAATGGTCCATAAAAAAAATGCTTAACAATAATGAAGTGCGTAGAAGATCCTTCTACGTCTTTACAAGTGCACGAAAAATCGTGTCTGATAAAAAATATAAAGATAAATGAGTACACTTCGCCCCGCGCCGTGACTCGAATGTGAGGTATATGACGCCACGCGCCATATCTTAAATATGAAGTACATGACGCCGCGCGCCATGACTTAAATATGAGGTACATGACGCCGCGCGCCATGACTTAAATATGAAGTACATGACGCCACGCGCCATGTCTTAAATGTGAGTTTACGCTTAGCCCGTCGACCAGCGATGACTCGATTTTGGGAACTAGTGAGGGGCCCGTCGGCTACACTAGTGACCTTACACAGCAAACTAAGTGCGCTCTTAGCTTCTGGATTTACACAGCAGACCAGCGTGTCCCGCTTTCAGCTTCTGTATTTATACAAGAAACCAGCGTCTCCCGCATTCAGCCTCTGGATTGAACAATTGGGTGGTTTTACCAAGGAATGGATTCAACCGGATTTTAAAAGTATGTTTGGGTCATTTTTGACCAATTAAAAAGGCTTGGGCCCAACTGGGCTTGTTGACAAGAGTTTTGGGCCATCTTGGGCTTTTTGAAAAGTTTTGAGCCATCTTGGGCTTTTTGGAGATTTTTGGGCCATCTTGGGCTTTTTGGAGAGTTTTGGGCCATCTTGGGCTTTTTGAAGATTTTTAGGCCATCATGGGTTTTTTGGAAAAGTTTTGAGCCATCTTGGGCTTTTTGGAGATTTTTAGGCCATCTTGGGCTTTTTGGAGATTTTTAGGCCATCATGGGCTTTTTGGAAAAGTTTTGAGCCATCTTGGGCGTTTTGGAAAAGTTTTGAGCCATCTTGGGCTTTTTGGAGATTTTTAGGCCATCTTGGGCTTTGTGGAGAGTTTTGGACCATCATGGGCTTTGTGGAGAGTTTTAGGCCATCATGGGCTTTTTAGAGGGTCTTGGGCCCAAGAGGGCTTACTCGGACATTAAGGCTCGGGTTGAGCGAACAAGTCATTTTATATATATATATATATAATAGAAAGGTACTTAGCCCTGTGTATTAACTTAACCCACTGTTTGGGGAGTATCTACTAAGGCAAAAGCATATTAATTTTTTTTTTTTTTATAATATATATATTTTTAAAAGTCTAAAAATATATATATATTTCTTTTTGGGGCCCGTGGGGCAAATACATATATATATATATATTTATTTTTTTGATGGCCCGCGGGACAAAATATTCATTTTTGGAGGCCCGCGGGACATTTATATAATTTTAGAAATCAAAATCTTTGTTTTTGGATGCCTTTGAATATATATGTGTATTTTGATATATTTTTATAGAAAGTACACATATATTTATTTTATTTTTGAAGGAGGAAATATACTTAACCCTTGTGTCAATTCAACCCGCCAGTCGGGGAGTATCCACGTTGGGAAAAGTAGTTTTTTTTTTTTGAAAATAATATATATATGTATATATAGATATATATATATAATATACATATATATTTTTAACGGAGAAAATATACTTAACCCGTGTGTCAATTCAACCCGCCAGTCGGAGAGTATCCACGTTGGGAAAAGTAGTTTTTGAAAATAATATATATGTATATACAGATATATATATATATTATATACATATATATATATATATTTAAAGGAGAAAATATACTTAACCCGTGTGTCAATTCGACCCGCCAGTCGGGGAGTATCCACGTTGGGAAAAGTAGTTTTCGAAAATAATATATATGTATATATTTATTTATATATATAATATACATATATATATTTAAAGGAGAAAATATACTTAACCCGTGTGTCAATTCGACCCGCCAGTCGGGGAGTATCCACGTTGGGAAAAGTAGTTTTTTTTTTTTTGAAAATAATATATATATGTATATATAGATATATATATATATAATATACATATATATTTTTAACGGAGAAAATATACTTAACCCGTGTGTCAATTCAACCCGCCAGTCGGGGAGTATCCACGTTGGGAAAAGTAGTTTTTGAAAATAATATATATGTATATACAGATATATATATATAATATACATATATATATATATATTTAAAGGAGAAAATATACTTAACCCGTGTGTCAATTCGACCCGCCAGTCGGGGAGTATCCACGTTGGGAAAAGTAGTTTTCGAAAATAATATATAAGTATATATTTATTTATATATATAATATACATATATATATTTAAAGGAGAAAATATACTTAACCCGTGTGTCAATTCGACCCGCCAGTCGGGGAGTATCCACGTTGGGAAAAGTAGTTTTCGAAAATAATATATAAGTATATATTTATTTATATATATAATATACACATATATATTTAAAGGAGAAAATATACTTAACCCGTGTGTCAATTCAACCCGCCAGTCGGGGAGTATCCACGTTGGGAAAAGTAGTTTTCGAAAATAATATATATGTACATATATATATATTTATATATATATATAAGAAAGAAACTCTCTTCTTTTTTTTTAAACTAAAAAAAAATATATCTAGAGAGCTCACGTTCTCTCTTTTCTTGAGCGCGGGAGAGCTCCGCCCGGTTGAGTCCTCTGCTCAAGTTCTTTCTTGTTCTCCTCTCTCCTCTTTTGTTGCCTTTGCCGGATGCGGCTATTTATAGGCTTTTGCCGGGTCCGGGATGAGTTCCGCGGCTGTGATGCAAGCTCACGCGGAACCGTCTTCCCGCGGAACTGCTTTCCCCGCGGAACTAACCGCTTTTCCCGCGGAACTTCGTTTGCTTGGGCGCCAAGCTGCACTTGCGCGGAACCGCTTTTCCCGCGGAACTGCTTTCGCGTAAGTCCAATTTCTGTAGACTCGCGGAACCACGACGGCAACAGTAGCCACCGCGCTTTCGTCCTCCCCAAGAATCCATCCGGCAGGACCTGGTCCAGGTCCGCATCGACAAGCCCCACGAACAGCTCCTTCATTTGCCGTTGCATCCTTTGCTGCTGCTCCGGCTTCTTTCTTTTGCACTTTTTCTCTCCGTAGGCAGAGAATCTCTCTCCGTGGCTTGCATGCACCACTGGGTTCGTTTTTCTCTGCCTCGGAATCTCATCCCTTCTCGATCTGAAACACCACCGTAAGCTCGGAGATTCTCCACCGATGGAGCAGGCACGGGCGCTGGATCCGGCTTCTCGTTCTTCGCAGCGAGCTTCTTCTGCTCAGCGGCGATCCATCCCCGCATAGGATATTATTCAAGCACTTCAAGGCCACCACTGACGCCTTGAAAACCACCTCCGGCAGCGTCTTTGCCAACAGGAATTCCAACCCGTTCAGCGTCTGATACCTCAAGCTGCTGCTAAGCCCATATGTGCAGCCCACGTCGCTGCATTCAGCAGCGTCGGCGGAGGCTTGTTGGGCGACTCGAACATGCGGCTTGTCGGTGAACTGGCAAAGATCCCAGGGACGGAAGGTGGTGACGCCCCGGCCGTGGGCGCGAGGAGGTACATCAGCAAGAAGTTGAGGATCGAGCCGACGACGAGCGTCGAGAAGACAAAATCCAGTTCGTTGAGGCCGAAGTTCGGCCAGGAGGCCATGTCAAGCCGAGACACCGACGAGCTCCTCCATTGGGACCCTGAAAGGGAACTGCGGGTCAGCGGGATCGCCATCCGTTAATGAAGGCTCCGATCGGGCCGAAACTTGCCGGCTGAGACCGACTCCCATCTGCTTTCAACCGGTAAGCGGTAGCTGCCGCAGCTCATCTTCTCTCTCTGTACAACATTCAAACCCAGCAGCAAAACTCAGAGGTTGTAAAAGATGACGAAAGAAGTGCTTGCAGATGCGGAGCAGCCGCATGGCAAGGACTACAGCGACCCTCCTCCGGCCCCGCTCTTCGACCTCACCGAGCTCAAGCTCTAGTCCTTACGCAGCGCGAGGACCTCGTGCGGGAGCAGCGCACCTGCCACGATCCTCGCCTTCCCCTGACAAACGTTGTTTCAGGTACGCGGCGAAAAGCTCTGCGTCGTGCTTTTGGAACAGCTTCTTGTAGTTCTTCGTCTCAACGGACGCGACGCGACTGTACGGCAGCCTCGCCCAGCGATTCGCGCTCATGTATACCTCTGCAGTTGGAGAATCCGGTGCAGGGGAACTGGCACATCCTTCCGCTGTTGACCGGGTCGTGGCTGATGGGGTGGACGTGCTTTCCATCTCGCTGGGCGGTGAGGTTGCCTCCTACTACCGCGACAGCTTGTCGGTAGCAGCGTTTGGCGCCATGGAGAAGGGGGTGTTCGTCTCTTGCTCCGCAGGAAATGGGGCGCCGGAGCCCGTCAGCCTCACCATCGTTTCGCCGTGGCTCACCACCGTGGGCGCAAGCACCATGATCAGAGATTTCCCGTCGGCGATGAAGCTAGGCAGCGGCTGGGACCTAGGCGGCGTCTCGCTCTACAGAGGCAGGCGTAGGCTGGTTGCTGGGGAGCAGTACTCCCTGGTCTACCTGGGCGGGAACTCCAGCAGCCCCGACCCAAGGGCGCTGTGCTTGGAGGGAAAGGTGGATCCGCACGTTGTCCGGGGGGAAGATCGTGATATGCGATGGGGGAATCCGCCCGAGAGTGCAGAAGGGCCAGGTGGTGAAGGACGCAGGGGGTATCGGCATGGTGTTGGTCAACACCGCAGCGAACGGCGAGGAGCTGGTCGCGGACAGCCATCTCCTCCCAGCGGTTGCAGTGGGTGAGACGGCTGGGAAATTCATCAAGCGCTACGTCCTCGCCACCCCGAGTCCGACCGCGACCCTTACGTTCGCCGGCACCAAGCTGGGAGTCCAGCTGTCCCCCGTGATAGCTGCTGATCAACGGCTTTGGGTGAGAAGACGTAGATAGCATGCTCTGCTGCTGCTGGAACAGACATGGAATTCAAGCGAGCCGCCTGTGGAGAGAAGCACGGTTGATCATTCAGAAGTTGCTGGGCATCAAAATCAGGCGACATGGAGAAATCGTCAGCAGGTATGTCCCTTGCGCTGAGAGAGGATCTCGGCCAGCTGGATTGCATATTGCTCCCAGGAAGATGGAGAGTTTGAACACTCGGCTGCGGCCAAGCCATGGCCGAATGGGACATCCCGTTCGCAAAAGGCGACATAGGAGTGAATGGGGTAGGAGACATGACGGACACGGACGAGGGTGAGCCAGGAAGAGCGACCATGGTGAGATCAGGCACGCCATGTTTCCTCACCACGAGGGTGAGAGGCTTGTTAGAGATGTCGTTCCCGTAGGCGTTGGGCTTCAAATCATCGCCGGTCATGACGGATGCGGATGTGGATGTTGCGCCGGGGCAACCAAAGAAAAGGACGTTCAAAAAGTTCGGCTTCAGAGGCGTGGATTTGGATGTGCTGAAGCGTTGCGGGATCATGAGTCGAGCCAACGGAGCTCTGAACGTGTGCTTCGAGGGAGCGGAGAACTTGCCCGGCGGCGGCGGGTCCAAGTACGGCACGAGCATCGAGAAGGAGTGGGCCATGGATCCGGCGCGCGATATCATCTTGGCGTACATGCAAAACGAGGAACCTCTAACGCCTGACCATGGGTATCCCATCCGTGTTATCATCCCCGGATTCATTGGCGGGCGGATGGTGAAGTGGCTGAAAAGGTTTATCGTCACGACGGTGTAGTCGTCTCTTTTTTTTTTATCATATATCTCATCAAATGCCCCTCAGGAATTATGCCGCTGTGGGCCATTTATAGAGGCGTGATTCCTGATATGTTATGTAGTAGGTTTTTTTTTTTTTTTTTTTTTTGCGACTAAGCATAGAGCTTTGAGAGTCAATGGATCCATAGTCCTTATGATTTTTGAAGTATCACTCTATGGCTTAACGGGTTTCATCCAGTGCCTAGGCCGTATATTTTTTTATTTTTTTATTTTTTTATTTTTTTATTTTTATTTTTTTATTTTTTTTTTATGGGTCATATACATCACAATTCTTTCTCATAGAGAAGAAAATGAGGGGCTCCTGGAAGCTTTGACTGAATGATTTCGAACATCTTGTCGACCCTAACAATAGGTGGAGCACGCCTAAATTGAGGATTCTCTTCAAATTAATCAAATGGTTCTGCAATGACAACGCCTTTCATCGCCCCACACTTGTGCAGATCACGAACAAGAGACCGAACATCTCAGCAAGCAGAAAAGTTTACAATAGCCCATCTTTCTTTTTTTTTTTTTTTTTTTTTTTTTTTGAGGGTCCACAAGTTTCTTATTGTTGAAATTCCATGGACCATTTCTAGGAAAGAATTCATCATTGCTAACTTTTAACTTTGGTGCATTCAAGACACGACCTTCTACTTGAGTGAAGTTACCATTGATCGAAACACCGCATGCCTGTTGAGATTATTGATCATGTGCTTATCGAATAGAATGGTTAATTTGATTTTGATGATTAACAAATAATTGAAATATCATTAAAAAGGATCTAACACATTTGTCTAAGTGTTCTCAGATACTTTGTCTCTAATTATGTGTATGAAAATGAGAATGTAAAATAATTTAAGTTTCAAGAGTTCTAGTTCATGAATTGCAAGTTCAGCAAAGTGAAGTCTCAGCCCAAGTCGACTTCACTTGCGACTTGGGTGAAGTCCCAGACCCAAGTCGACTTCGCCTGCGACTTCGGACAGACAGCAAAGTGAAGTCTCATCCCAAGTCGACTTCGCCTGCGACTTGGGTGAAGTCCCAGACCCAAGTGGACTTCACCTGCAACTTCGAAGGCAAAATTCTGGACAGCAAGTTTTTACAAGGCGAAGTCGCATCCCAAGTCGACTTCACCCATCCGAAGTCGACTCCACTCATCCGAAGTCGACTCCACTTGCGACTTCAACTCGTAACGGTCGAAAATCCGAACGTTGGAGCTCTAGATGCACGTGAACCTCCACTCCAACGGCTAGAACCTTTTTCCCTCTATAAATACCATTGAGGAATGAACGTGGAGAAGAGAGAAGGAGGAAAGAAAGAGGATAACACAAGTTGAGCTTCTATCTTCAAATATTCAAGTGTGTTGAAGTCATTTGATTAACTATTGAAGTTCCAAGTGCTACAACTTCCGAGTGCGCTTTCAAGTTTATCATCTCTACATGACAAGGAGCTTCCGGTGCTTATCGAATACACATTGTAAAGTGTAAATTCTCTTTTGTTTATTTTGTTTTGTGTTGTTGCCTTGAATCGGTGTTGGAGACCGAATTCAAGAAGAAGCAAAATAGGGGGTTGGTTTGAGTTTGTCTCACTAACGGGTTTTGCTTGATTGGTTTGAGTTTGTCTCACTAACGGGTTTTGCTTGATTGGTTGGAGTTTGTCTCACCAATCGTTTGGACTTGGTTGGTTGGAGTTGGTCTCACCAACAAGTGATTGTTGTATATGCCCCCTAGAGCTAGAATCTAGAAGAGAGCGGGTGCTCTAGATTGTATTGAAGATACAATAGTGGAACCCAAGACACAACGGGTGCGTGCTTGGAAGAGTGGAGTAGGGAAGGTTGCCCGAACCACTATATATCGTTGTCTCTTGTTTGGTTTGATTGTTTACATTTTTATATTCCATTTGCACCCTCTCATTCTATCTCATATCGTTTCATCAAGGGGATTGAAATTATAAGGGGTTAAGTTTTAATTTACCAAAGAATTTTTCAAGAACCCAATTCACCCCTCCCCTCTTGGGTTTTGCCATAAACTCGGGGCCAACAAGTGGTATCAGAGCAGGCCTCTATCTTATTTGAGGTGATCTCTTTTATATATCTATGGCAACCTACTTAACTTCTGTACCTGCATTTGCCGAGGGCCAATCGTTTTTAAGGCCACCTCTATTTGATGGCAATAATTTTAGTTATTGGAAGTTAAGGATGAAACAACTCATTATGGCA
This sequence comes from Annona cherimola, assembly GCA_030490835.1. NCBI lineage: Eukaryota > Viridiplantae > Streptophyta > Magnoliopsida > Magnoliales > Annonaceae > Annona > Annona cherimola. The sequence continues at coordinate 71,156,354 of CM059976.1, forward strand.
ACTAATATGAACTCTTGGATAGCCATACAAGATGGCATTACCTTACCAAAGGGGGACAAAGCGTCCACTTGGACAAAAGAAGAAACTATGTCCATCCAAAGTAATGCCAAAGCTATGAATTTCTTATTTTGTGCATTGACCGCAGCGGAATTTGATAGAGTTTCTTCATGCACAACGGCCAAAGAGATATGGGATAAATTGGCATCTATTTATGAGGGTTCCTCCCAAGTAAAGGGAACTAAAAGGAATATCCTTGTTGGTGTTTTTGAAAGATTTCAAATGTTAGATGGTGAATCAATTTCAGAAATGTATGCTAGATTTTCTAAAATCACTAACGCTCTTAAAGGCCTAGAAAAGCCAATTTCTGAAAGTGAACAGGTTATGAAGATACTTAGAGCATTGCCAAACTCATGGAATGAAAATATCACAGCTATTGAGGAGGCAAAGGACTTAAACAAGCTCAAAGTAGATGACTTGATTAGCTCACTCATGTCTCATGAGCTCATCAAAAACAAGAAAGAAGAATCTCAAAGAAGTAAGAAGTCTATTGCACTCAAAAGTATGATGAAGAGCTCAAGTGAATCTACATTAAGCTCATATGAATATTCTAGCTCAAAGAAGAAAATGAAGAATAGAAGAAAGGAATTTCCAAAATGTTATAAATGTGGTGGTCTTGGACATGTACAAATCGAATGTACCACCCCGGATGATTTGGAAATTCAAAATAAGAGAAGCTTTTCAAAGAGACAAGCTAGAAGAAAGCTTAAAAAGGAATATACTACATCAAGCTCTAGCACTTCATCGAGTGAAGAAGAAGATGCAGTAAATTGGGCAAGAATTTGCTGCACGGCCATTGTAGAAGATGAAAAGAAAACTTGCCAAAAATCTGAAGAAAGGGATGCATTTATGGATATCGAGGTCAACTCATCTGATTCTTATTCATCTTCAAATGTTTGTTCTAAATGTAATGAGCTGAATGATTTACAACAAACTTATGACTCATTATTTGATGAATTCAAAAGCCTTGGTACCAAATATATTGAAAAGAAAAGGCAATTCAACACAACTGCCATTGTAAATGGAAAATTGGCAGAGGAGAATGCATCCTTGCAAAATGATCTAAATGCCTTGAAGATTGAAACAGAGGCATTGAAAAAGGAGAACCAAAATTTGAAGGATTCATTGGCTAAGTTCTCCAACCCGAGAGAAAATGTGCAGAAATTTTTGAGAATGACCACTCAAGTTAATAAGAGAGGTCTTGGATTTGTAAAGCACATTAATGTCAAACTAAATGAAACAAACTCTCCTATTTGGATTAAGGCTTCTAGTACATCAAATGTGAGGGGACATTTTAAGAAGCTTGTTGATAAATCATGGACAAATATACCTACTTGGCAACCAAAGAGTTATCATGGTACTCCAACCTATGCTAGAATCACTTGCCATTATTGTAATAAGTTTGGACACAAAATATATCAATGCAAGGCAAGAAAAATGGTTTACAATGGAGTCAAATTAGTTTGGATGCCAAAGAGACATATCTAAGGTGGAACCAAGTCTTTTTGAGTTCCTATGTATTATGGTACTAACATTCATGGACCCATAACACGGGTACCAAAAGAAAAGAAGATATCATATTTGTGATGCAGGTTTTTATTTCAAAGCTATCTAGAGAATGAAGGAGCATGAATTGCAAAAGAAAGGGGGAGTTGAGCAAAAAAAAGTAATGATAATCAAAGGTAAGTAAAGGTATGTTGCTCTCCCAAAGAAACTAATAAAACAAGTGGTACCATAGTCAAAATGATTAATAAAGAAATCGATTATTGATCATATGCTTGACTCAAAATGAATGATTAGTATGAAAAAAAGGGGGAGAGAGAGTGTAGTATGAACCTATTTTTAAAAGTCTCATTTGTACTACCTATTTTATATGCCCCATTATGCCCCATTGTGCTAACCTTTTTGTATTGATTGACAAAAAGGGGGAGAGAGTATGGAAATATCTTACAGAGAATAATATTGCATATAACTTAGGGGGAGAAGTATTTCCATGAAAAGAATATATATTATTGCGCTTATTGATGAAATTCATGATCTTCATATATACATATTTGTGATTCATTTGAGAAAGGAAGATATTTCAATTAAGTTTTATCAATCATCAAAAAGGGGGAGATTGTTGAGATTATTGATCATGTGCTTATCGAATAGAATGGTTAATTTGATTTTGATGATTAACAAATAATTGAAATATCATTAAAAAGGATCTAACACATTTGTCTAAGTGTTCTCAGATACTTTGTCTCTAATTATGTGTATGAAAATGAGAATGTAAAATAATTTAAGTTTCAAGAGTTCTAGTTCATGAATTGCAAGTTCAGCAAAGTGAAGTCTCAGCCCAAGTCGACTTCACTTGCGACTTGGGTGAAGTCCCAGACCCAAGTCGACTTCGCCTGCGACTTCGGACAGACAGCAAAGTGAAGTCTCATCCCAAGTCGACTTCGCCTGCGACTTGGGTGAAGTCCCAGACCCAAGTGGACTTCACCTGCAACTTCGAAGGCAAAATTCTGGACAGCAAGTTTTTACAAGGCGAAGTCGCATCCCAAGTCGACTTCACCCATCCGAAGTCGACTCCACTCATCCGAAGTCGACTCCACTTGCGACTTCAACTCGTAACGGTCGAAAATCCGAACGTTGGAGCTCTAGATGCACGTGAACATCCACTCCAACGGCTAGAACCTTTTTCCCTCTATAAATACCATTGAGGAATGAACGTGGAGAAGAGAGAAGGAGGAAAGAAAGAGGACAACACAAGTTGAGCTTCTATCTTCAAATATTCAAGTGTGTTGAAGTCATTTGATTAACTATTGAAGTTCCAAGTGCTACAACTTCCGAGTGCGCTTTCAAGTTTATCATCTCTACATGACAAGGAGCTTCCGGTGCTTATCGAATACACATTGTAAAGTGTAAATTCTCTTTTGTTTATTTTGTTTTGTGTTGTTGCCTTGAATCGGTGTTGGAGACCGAATTCAAGAAGAAGCAAAACAGGGGGTTGGTTTGAGTTTGTCTCACTAACGGGTTTTGCTTGATTGGTTTGAGTTTGTCTCACTAACGGGTTTTGCTTGATTGGTTGGAGTTTGTCTCACCAATCGTTTGGACTTGGTTGGTTGGAGTTGGTCTCACCAACAAGTGATTGTTGTATATGCCCCCTAGAGCTAGAATCTAGAAGAGAGCGGGTGCTCTAGATTGTATTGAAGATACAATAGTGGAACCCAAGACACAACGGGTGCGTGCTTGGAAGAGTGGAGTAGGGAAGGTTGCCCGAACCACTATATATCGTTGTCTCTTGTTTGGTTTGATTGTTTACATTTTTATATTCCATTTGCACCCTCTCATTCTATCTCATATCGTTTCATCAAGGGGATTGAAATTATAAGGGGTTAAGTTTTAATTTACCAAAGAATTTTTCAAGAACCCAATTCACCCCTCCCCTCTTGGGTTTTGCCATAAACTCGGGGCCAACAATGCCTTCAACATTTCATCAGCACCATAGTTGCTACTTCTTAATGCATTACTTAAAGTTTGCATCCTTTCTTGTGGTTTCTGTCGTGATGATCTTTGCCAAGTTGACAGAAATTTTGCAATGAAACCAGAGAGCAGAGCTCGACAGGATAGTAAGTGGGGTGTTTTGGCTTTCCAATCTAAGCTCAATGTGCCGATAGTTAATAGAATAATCTCAATGGTTTGAGATGGGCTATCGCCTCTTCCATTTTTCTGTTTCACAATAAACATTTGCTGGTTGCATGGAAGCTCACTTAGCCCTACAATTTTAAACTCCGTACTTGAGGGTCTTGTTTTCAACCCCAGATTCTTCAGAGTTCTCTTTGCCTTTCCCCAATCAATTTTACCATGATTTCTAACATTTTGATTAGCCATCAAAAAGTCATCAACAGGGCCAGGCCTTATAATCATTGTAGTAGACACATCAATATTTAGAGACAATCCCCCCTTGACTGGTTCGGAAGCTAGAATGAAAACCACGACAACCCAAAACTCCACTTCCAATGTCAACGAAGTTACTAGGATCTTTGTGAAAAAATGACTGCCGAACCAGAAGGCAAACCTGCTTTGCAGCATGCTGCCTTAGGATTATATCTAGAACCCTTAAGGCTTCTTGAGAACTCTAGGAATCGTGTCCTTGCAGAGCGTTTGCAATAGCTTTCATTGGAATTTTGGCAGCAAAATGTATCTCAACTTTGAACGTCTTGGTCTGATACGAACGCCTTTACCTTTTCCGATCTCCCTCCCCGGGGCTGTCATTACCATGAGGACTACTATTCCCACTAACTTTGTTTGAGGATATGTCTTTAAGCACAACACTGAATTCAAAATTCTGTTGTGGAAGAGCCCTCACTGTAAACAAGCTCTTCTCACCATCATAAGTGAAGTACTTTCCCTGAAAGTCACCAATATAAGTCTGGTGAACTCTATCCATGATCTTTCTTTTGATACCTTTGCCATCAATAGGTTTACCATCTTCATAAGACAGAGAAACCTTCCCGCCCAGTGACAAACCTTGCCACTGGAACTCGATTCATTGAGTTTTTTTTTTTTTTTTTTTTGACAACTGCCTTAGTTGTCGAAATATCTGATGATGATGCTCATGGCGGGGAGAATTTGACATCGATAGAGCCGTTACCTGTTTCTCCTGCTGATGTAGTGAACTCCATTCGAGTTTTGAAGGAGTCCCTTCCTTCTACGAGGGAGGCTGTAATTTCATGGATAGTATCTTTTTAAGTAATTCCCATTCACGGTTGCTTTCATTTGATTTCCGCAATTAACAACTTCATATGTGCCATTGCCATGGACCCTCTCAATGAAGTAAGGCCCTTCCCATTTAGGCTCGAATTTGCCGGTAAGTTTGCCCCCGGCCATAAGCTCTGTGCGTAGCTTTAGCACCAAATCTCCTCTTTTGAATGAGCGATGCCTCACAACTTTATTGTACGCTTCGACCATTCGAGCTTGATAAAGTTCGATCCGTTGCCGTGCTTGAACTCGTTTCTCGTCCAGTGCCTCGAGTTCGTCGAAGCGAAGTTTGGCTTGTTGTTCAGGGGTTAACCCAGAATGGAAGGCAACCCTCGAAGATGCCAACTGAATTTCCACTGGTAAAACCGCTTCCGTGTCAAAGAGCAATGAATATGGTGTTGCTCCCGTTGCAGTTCGATGTGTGGTTCTGTAGGCCCACAATGCTTCGGGTAACCTCTCGTGCCAATCACGCTTATTTTTCACAGTGGTCCTTTTGAGGATTCGAATAATATTTTTGTTAAATGCCTCTGCTTGACCATTCCCTTGTGGGTAATAGGGCGATGAGAACACTTGTTTGATTCCAAACCTTCGGCATAACTGATTTACTTTGTTGTTTTTGAATGGTGTGCCATTATCTGAGGTGATTTGATAGGGAACACCATAACGGTAGATGATTTTGTGCTTGATAAATTCAACCACCTCTTGCGCTCGGACTCTCTTGTAAGCTTTAGCTTCTGCCCATTTGGAGAAATAATCCGTAGCGGCTAAAATATGAAGGTGTCCTTTAGATGACGACGGGTTTATTGGACCGACAATATCAAAACCCCACCAAGAGAAAGGCCATGAAATAGGTGCTGGAGACATTACTGAAGCAGGAATATGATAAATATCTCCATGCATTTGGCAGGCTTCACAGGATTTTGCAAAATTGATGGAGTCTTGGACCATTGTGGGCCAATAATAGCCCAACGTTTTGATCCTATGATAAAGACGACGTCCAGATTGGTGGGCGCCGCACTCGCTGGAGTGCGTCTCTTGAAGGACTTGACAGATATCATTCCCGTTAATACAGCGAAGCCAAAGCCCATCAAAAGCAATCCGATACAAACTATCTTGAAACACGGTATATCGCAAAACAGCCTTTCTCAGTGACTTCCTTGCACTTGGATCATCTGGTTCAATACCATATTTGAGGTAATTGATGATAGGGATGCGCCAATCATCATTGTTTGTAGTTACCTCGGATACGCACCGTCCAATTTGATTTACTTGGAGCTCTTCGTCATCTTCTAGTCTTTGTACTCGAATTGTCATGTCATCGAGCTCATTAAAGGCGAGAATACTGGCCAACTTTGATAGTGCATCAGCAACTATATTTTCTGATTGAGGAACATGCTCAACCGAAACCATTTCGAACTTTGCCAACAAAGTTTGAGCTTTGTCATAATATTTTCGCAAATGAGGCTGGTGTACTTCATATTGATTATTTAACTGTTTAATAACCAATTCAGAGTCCCCAAATATTCGCACAAATAAAATATCTGATTGCAGAAGAAGTTCCATGCCGATGAGTAAGGCCTCATACTCAGCTTCGTTATTTGTTGTGCTTCTTCCAAGAAAGTAGGAGTGCGGGAATAAGTCTTTATGAGGGGAGACTACGACAATTCCAACACCAGCTCCGGATGGCTTTGAAGCGCCATCGAAATACATTTGCCACATTGGATCATCATTTGTATAGAAAACCTTCTCATCAGGTAGGTTTTCTAAGATGGGAAATTCTTCTTCAAGCGGATGGGCTGCTAGGAAATCTGCTAACACTTGTCCTTTCACTGCCTTTCGTGGCACATATTTGATATCAAACTCAGACAGCAGCAGTGACCATTTTGCTAGGCGTCCTGAAAGCATTGGTTTAGTGATCAGGAACTTGAGGGGATCGGCCTTTGATATAAGTATGATCTGATGCGCGAGGAAGTAATGTCTTAGCTTTTGTGCCACAAAAACCAATGCTAGACAAATTTTCTCGATCGAGGAATAATTGCATTCAGCTTGCAATAATCGTCGACTGAGATAATAGGCGGCTTGTTCTTTGCCTTGGGCATTTTCTTGTGCGAGCAATGCCCCCAGTGATTGTGGGCTGGCAGCAATATAGAGAATGAGTGACTTTCCTTTTACTGGAGTTGTCAAAACAGGAGGATTTTGCAGTAATTCTTTGATGGCTTCGAAGGCCTGTTGGCATTTTGCGTCCCACTGGAAAGTCGTATCTTTTTTCATCAACTTGTGAAAAGGCTGGCACCGGCCGGATAAGTTGGAGATGAAACGTCGGATATATGACAATTGGCCTTGTAGACTCCTAAGTTCTCTGAGATTTTGTGGAGGCGGCATATTTTGAATTGCTTCCGTTTTGAGTGGATCGACCTCGATTCCTCTTTGGCGGATTATGAACCCGAGGAATTTTCCAGATGATACTCCAAATGCACATTTGAGAGGATTCATCTTGAGATCATACTTTCTCAGGCGCAAGAATACCAATATCAAATCTTCTTTATGATTATTGTGACCTTCAGATCTTACAACCAGGTCATCGACATAGCACTCGACATGTTTGTGTAACATATCATGAAATATATTTTGCATGGCCCTTTGATAAGTTGCGCCAGCATTCTTAAGACCAAAAGGCATGACTTTGTAGCAAAAGACACCCATCGGTGTTCGAAATGCTGTTGCGGCTTCATCTGCTGGAGCCATCTTGATTTGATTATATCCCGAATATCCATCCATAAAGGAGAACGTGTCGTACAGAGCTGTGCTGTCGATTAGCACATCAGTAAAAGGAAGAGGAAATTCATCTTTAAGGCATGCTTCGTTTAGATCTCGAAAGTCTACGCAAATGCGGATCTGCCCGTTTTTCTTTTTGACAGGAACAATGCTAGAAATCCATTTTGGAAATTTGATTTCCCGAATGAATTCAGCATCAATGAGTTTTTCAACTTCCTTGATGATTTGTTCTTCGAGCTCTGGCCGAAACCTTCTCGGAGCTTGCTTGACTGGCTTTTTATCCCACGTAATATGCAGATGGTGCATTGCAACCGCGGGGTTGAGACCTGGCATTTCGGAATACCCCCAAGCAAAAACATCTTTGAATTCGCTTAAAAGTTGCTTCAATGCCGCCTTTTCTTTTTCGGCTAGATTTTTGGCAACAAAAATGGGTCTCGGGTCCTCCTCAGTCCCGAGATTGAATTCCTCAAGTACGTCAATAGTAGGCTGCCCTCCATCCTCAATCGCAGGTGGAGCGTCCTCTGGTTCCATTAATGTCTCTTCATCATTGTTGGAGTCATCACTTGTGGAGACGCAGTAGGTGGTGGCGAAGTTGCCGTCTTCTTCTTCTTTATACCCAAGGCCAAGTCGTTTGTTTCCCTTTAGATAACCAGGGGGTCTTTCGGATAACGGGATAGGGATGTCACTTCCGAGGCCTGATAAATGTGGTTCATCAGGATAGAACCCCATCAAATCCATAATTTTCTTGCTTTCTCTGCTATAGCGATGGAAATCCCATTTCTTGAGCTTAGCCGTGGGCAAACAAGAGGATTTGTTAGGGCTACCGTAAACCTTGCCATATTGCTTTATGAAATGTTTTTGGGCAAATTTTTCATCTTGAGGTTCCTGCACACTTGGAGCAGATACATTAAACCCCACGAGCATTGCTAAAACCTCATCGAGCGTTTCCTTAGGTTTTTAATTTTGGTGAGCGGCCTCAGTGGCCATTCCATCACTCTCACAGCAAAGTAACTTGGCTTCCTCATTGGCCTGATTCTGGAATCTCCGAAGAGCTTCCAGATCCACCTCAAACCTAGGGAAATTGGCTCGAGGCGGTTTATCAACCTTTTTCAGGACTTCGAGGTCCAAGTAGAACCGTGATCCTGCAGCAGTGTTGCTATAGCTGGTAGGAGGTGGTATGGTTGCCCCCTGTCGTTGTCGTGGTAGTGGATGTACTGGATCGAGGCTCATATTTTCAAATTTGGTTTGAAATTGAGCCCTCGGTTCTGTCGTCCCTCGTCCACGATCGCGCCCTCGACCACGACCTTGACCTTCCATCTTCTCACCCTTTGAGAATATGTCTGTGCTTACTGGGGCGGGGGGAGCCTGAGATACCTCCTGCTGACCTTCGCGTGTGGTCGCTTCAACTGCTTTCATTGATGTGTTGACAGCAGATGCCAAGTCATAATACTTAGCATCAGAGTAAAACGATTCCGCCGTTGCGAATGGTTTATGGTCAGCAAAAATCCTTTTTTCGACTCCATCCTTGCAGTACTTGAAGCATTGATGCACCGTTGATGCGATGATCTTATTACTGTGGAGCCAAGGCCTTCCCAGCAGCAAGTTATATGAGGTCGGAGCATTAATCACAAAGCATGGGATTTCGGTGCAGAAATCTTCTATGCTTAGTTCCAACTCAATCAGGCCCATGGCCTTTTGAGTCCCTTGATTAAACTCGTGAATCACCACACTAGTGTCTTTTAGCGCTGATGGAGAAATTCCGATCCTCCTGAGTGTTCGAAGGGGCAGGATATTAATTGCAGACCCGGCATCGATCATGATTCTGTTAACCAGCTCACCGGCTAGGTTGCCCGTAATATATAAAGGTCGATTGTGATTAATGTCTCCAAGCAACATATCCTCATCAGTGAATGAAATGACCTCATCACATTCAGCGGCGTCGACCAGGTAAGCAAGACGGACATTTTCATCTGTCAGAGCACTCACCAGTGCATCCCTGGCTTCTTGTGACAACTGCAACGCATCGTAAATACTGAGTCGAGCAGGGAGTCGCTTCAAGTGTTCAAGCACGTTATAGCTTACTGAGGATTTCTCATGATTGGCTGGTATGTGCTGTTCTGGCTGAGTACGATTTTCTTGTATCGGGGCTTTACCCTTGTTTTCTGGTGTGATTCGACCAGATCGAAGAATTGCGAGAACATCCTCTTCAACTTGCACCATATTGCAGGAGGCAGAGTCCTGAATATTTGTAGCCAATGTCCGTAGTACATCTGAGAAAAATGGCTGCATTTTTGGGATTTCAGGAAAATACCCATTCATTGACTTGATGCACTGATGAACCATGATTTCTTCTTTGTCGAATTTTTGGTTGATTATTCTGCAGTTTATCCATCTCAAGATGTAGTCGTACTGAGATTCTCCTGATAGGGGGTGCATAACTTCTATCATCTCTGGAGGGAACTCTGTCTCATATTCGTGGAATCTCAGGATAAACATATCAACGAACTCTTCCCAAGAACCAAATGCTTCTTCAGGAAGCGAGGAGATCCAGAGAAGGGCACAACTGTCATGGGCCAAGCTCAAAACAAAGTGCCCGAGTGCAAACTCTTCTGTTTGCCCCATTTGACAGACCGCCAGTGAATAATCGAACAAATGCGGCAATGCGTACTTATGATTCTCGTGGAATAACTGAATATGCGGCCAATCATAGCTTAACTCCCTAGTTAAGAAAGGGAACACTCGAAGAATGGGCGCATCGTTTAACTGCAGCACATGCAGAACTTGGAGTTGATTTGTCCTCCCAAAACCTTCAGCGTCGCTAAAGATTGCCTCTTGTTTGAAGCCTTCATTGCCGACCAACCGGATTGCCTTTATGAAAGTTTTAGCTCCAAAAGTCTTGTACCCATTGTCAGCCGGAGGGCATACCGCATCTGAAAGGTACTTCGTGACCATTTCAGGTTCAGACAACCATATGGCCAAGGGATCACTCCATGTACTGTCTCTGAGATAATTTACGTAATGAGCAGTAGATTCTTGACTGTATTGTATTTCCCTCAAGTAATTACTAGGGAACTGCTCTCTTTGCCTTGACAGGAAGCGGACCAAGAATGCATCTATCAAGATGACCCACTCGGTAATTTCTTCGATATGATTATCTTGGTACCAAGACATCACTGATTCCCCCAGTGAGTACCGGAAATATTCCACTCTGGTTTCCCAGGATGCTGGCAGAAGTCGAGATTCTCGCAAATACGTGATGATGTGGTTTACCGGTGACATCCCAACTTCAAACTTGGTGTAGTTAGGGATAAGCACCGAGGCAGTTCTTCGCCGCTTTGCGGGCTTGGACGTAGACGCATTTATATGATAGCAAGTTTCGGTTTCTCCTTTGTTGCTATGTAGGTCCCAAAACAGACCATTCTCACATGGAGTTGTATTTGGTAACTCCTCGAGAATGTATCTTTCTTTTTCTGGTCGAGGTGATCTTCCAGCAAGCCGTCGATAGAATGGGAATAGCAACTCGGGCTGCAAAAAGTCCATGATCATGAATGGTTGCACCCGTGAGGATTGCCTCAAATGCCTTGAGAAGAAAGGGAGAATGGCCTTATCCCTTATTCTTTTGTCTTTTCTGCATAAATCTTTGAGACATCTTTTTGTCCGTCTTAGGCTTGGTGGTTTTCGAACCACTTCCCAATCACCCTTTTCTGCTATCTCAATTGTCACAACATTTGATGAAGCTTGCGCTGGTGGACTGAGTTTTATAACCCCCTTGTCGATGTAATCTTGCAATATTGCTTGGAGATCCCAACACTTCTTAGTGGGGTGACCGACATATCGGTGGTAACTGCAATATCGCTGGTGAGAAGTGCGTCCAACTTCTTCTGGCCTTTTTGGGGCAGGCAACTCGAATAGCCCGGTCGACATGAGGTGCTGGAATAGCGTCTCTACGTCATCTTCCCCAAAGGCATATTGGATTTCCTCTCTTCGGAAGGGTCTTGCAGGCTGCTCTTTTACAGGCGGCTTTGCTTTATCTGGCTGCTTCTTAACCTCCGTGGTGTTCGCAGAGGTCTCTCCAGTTTTCTTCTTCTTAAATGTAGTGGTTGTGGATGACTCCTTCTTCCAAGCTTTTTGTTGAGACAACAAATACTCTTTTCAATAAGCTTCTGTAGCTAGGGCCTGAAATGTACTTAGCTGTTCATTCATCAGCAGCGAGATTTCCGTCTTGATGCCATTCCGGCAAAGATTGACCTTCATTGCTTGAGATAGGGGTGCTTGACATCGGTTAGCGGCCCTTGCCATCTAGTGATGTAGTCTTCAACCGGCTCGTCCTTCTTTTGGGACAGGGTAGATAATTCCGATAGTTGTACTTCTCGTGTAGTATCAACAAATCGGGAGGTGAACATTTCTTTCATCTCTTCCCATGTTTGGACTGAGCCGATTGGGAGAGATATGTACCACTGGAAAGCATCACCAGAAAGAGTATTGGGAAACATTCGAAGACAAAAATTTGAATGGTGCGCCCAATTGCCCATGGCATAGTGGAATGATGCCAGGTGCTTTAACGCGCTCCCAGTCCCATCGAATTGGATCTTTGGTGGCTTCAAATCTCTAGGTAGCAGCTCCGCTTCAACCTCTGGGGGATAAGGCCTGTTGATTGTCGTTGTAGGGACCCCAGTGAGTTGAGGTGCCTGTCGACGAAGGCATTCGGCCACAAGCTGATGTACCATATCCTTCTGTGCAATAAACCTGGGTGGAGACCCCATGGGTGTGTTTACCCGCGCGTCTTGCGTTCGAGGGGTATTGATACGTAGGTTATTGAACTGCAGAAAGCCTTGCTCCAATTCTGCATTTTCATCTTCCTCGGTCTGCTGCCTAATTGGTTTCGCGGGCTGATGGACTGATTGACGGTTCCTTGGTGATGGTGGTTGATGAGAACCTGATGTCTTGTTGCCTTGAGTTTCCATAGCCCGTTTCATACTCTTAATCTCCTCCCGGAGGTCATGAATGAGCTGAGACTTGGGTGTAAGAACCTCTTCTTCTTCGCCCACCATGTAAGAGGCTTCAAATTGACCTCTTGGGAGGGCGGCCCTGATCCCTTCAGGATGAGAGAGGCTACAGAATGGCGGTGTAATGGGCATTGCGGCTGCCCTTGACCGGGTTAACATCTCCGACGCTTTGGAAGTGCTTGGCTGGGTGAGGTCCACCATGTTGACTTCTGTCGTCTGGAGGAGACGTCTCCTCCTTTTAGCTTCTCTCTTGGGGCGCGGCATCCGGTGCTTTCCTCGGAACGGGGCCACAACAGGCGCATAAGTCATATCCTCTTTCAGTCTGATTAATGAGGCGAATTGATTTCATGTATAAAGTTAGGGATCAGCCTGAGCACCGAACGTGAATACGTTGTATGGCGCTTCTGAGGATACTGCCACTTGTTAGAGAGTCTTGGCTTTTGAGGCACTCTCAATTTGCGAGTGTTCTGTAGTGGCTTCTTTTGCGGCCTACCCCTTTGTTGGGGGTGTGAGAACAGCCTATGCCTTGGTCCTGGTGGCAGTGGCGATGAAGCCTTCAAGTTTAACCGGGAAGTTGTTTTCCCGAACTGCTTTTTCTGCTGCGCTTTTCTCCTTTGTTTCCTTGATACGTGATGAGGAACCGTCACTATGTTGGCAGTATCATAGTGATCTGGAGATTTGACTCTAGCTTGTGAGCTAGATGGAGCATGGGTTGACTGATGGGGCGAATGCGTCGGGTCAGGAATGACAAATCGTAGGGTGCCTAAACCGGATCGGACAATAATAGGTCCTTGCGGCTTGAATTGGTCGTCCTCTCCATCGGCCAATGGAGCCTGCAGCTGAGAAAACTTGGTTTGTCTTCTTGACTCCTTCCGCTCTTGGGTGTCACTTTGGTTAAGTCGGGGGGCTAGGTCAACAACCCTTGAGGCAGCCCGACCAAATTGGCGAGTGATGGTGCATCGAACAAGATTTGGCACAGTTTTGCCCCCTTTTCGGGGAACATTGGCTTCTGGGTGGCTAGTTGGCGCTAGCCGAGTTGCAGTAGATCGTCTCGCAGACCTTTTTATGGAATGGGACTGCAAAACAGGTTGTCTTGCAGGCTGTTGTGCTGCTGGTTGGGCTGGTGCAGCAAGTCGGTGGGCGGACTTCTTGGCATAGTCTGACTGTCGAGCAGGCGGGCCCATTCGGATGGGCGCCTGCAGAGACTTTGTTGGTTGAATAGGAGTGGTCTTCGAGTCTTGAACAATAAGAGGCTCCTTGAGTAGTGCAGATCGGTCTCTTCTTTGCTTGATCGCTGCAGGAGAGTAGTCAACGTGTCGATAGACACGGTGCTCCGGCTTCTCTGGTATACGAATAAAATGATGCGGGATAGCCGCATCCATGTGGTCTGGCTCAGAAATGACAAAACCACCATTAGGCAAAAATCCAAAAGCCATCGAATGTGCCATGGAATCTGCAAAGGAGCATTTCAGAGTGTTAGGTTCGAGAAAATAAGCATATAAAGACCATAGTTTTCAGCTCTTAAAGATGAAGGGAGAATGTTTCACGTCGGGTTCACCATTTGTTCCGGCCTCGTGAGAAATATAATTCAAAATTCATTCGGTTGAAAATTGTATTCCCTGCGGCTTTGAGAATAAATGCTTAATTAATTTTCCAGCAAAATTTTAAAGCATCCAATTCTTTAACCGAGTCCGAAAAATACATCACAGAAATATTTTGCATTGTGTTCCACATTCTGATTTTACATCTCTAACGAGAAAACCCTTGATTAAAAGAGCTAAATACAATGGTCCATAAAAAAAATGCTTAACAATAATGAAGTGCGTAGAAGATCCTTCTACGTCTTTACAAGTGCACGAAAAATCGTGTCTGATAAAAAATATAAAGATAAATGAGTACACTTCGCCCCGCGCCGTGACTCGAATGTGAGGTATATGACGCCACGCGCCATATCTTAAATATGAAGTACATGACGCCGCGCGCCATGACTTAAATATGAGGTACATGACGCCGCGCGCCATGACTTAAATATGAAGTACATGACGCCACGCGCCATGTCTTAAATGTGAGTTTACGCTTAGCCCGTCGACCAGCGATGACTCGATTTTGTGAACTAGTGAGGGGCCCGTCGGCTACACTAGTGACCTTACACAGCAAACTAAGTGCGCTCTTAGCTTCTGGATTTACACAGCAGACCAGCGTGTCCCGCTTTCAGCTTCTGTATTTATACAAGAAACCAGCGTCTCCCGCATTCAGCCTCTGGATTAAACAATTGGGTGATTTTACCAAGGAATGGATTCAAACGGATTTTAAAAGTATGTTTGGGTCATTTTTGACCAATTAAAAAGGCTTGGGCCCAACTGGGCTTGTCGACAAGAGTTTTGGGCCATCTTGGGCTTTTTGAAGATTTTTAGGCCATCATGGGTTTTTTGGAAAAGTTTTGAGCCATCTTGGGCTTTTTGGAGATTTTTAGGCCATCTTGGGCTTTTTGGAGATTTTTAGGCCATCATGGGCTTTTTGGAAAAGTTTTGAGCCATCTTGGGCTTTTTGGAGATTTTTAGGCCATCTTGGGCTTTGTGGAGAGTTTTGGGTCATCATGGGCTTTTTGGAAAAGTTTTGAGCCATCTTGGGCTTTTTGGAGATTTTTAGGCCATCTTGGGCTTTGTGGAGAGTTTTGGGCCATCATGGGCTTTGTGGAGAGTTTTGGGCCATCATGGGCTTTTTAGAGGGTCTTGGGCCCAAGAGGGCTTACTCGGACATTAAGGCTCGGGTTGAGCAAACAAGTCATTATATATATATATATATATATAATAGAAAGGTACTTAGCCCTGTGTATTAACTTAACCCACTGTTTGGGGAGTATCTACTAAGGCAAAAGCATATGAAATTTTTTTTTTTTTTTTTATAATATATATATTTCTTTTTGGGGCCCGTGGGGCAAATACATATATATATATATATTTTTTTTTTTTGATGGCCCGCGGGACAAAATATTCATTTTTGGAGGCCCGCGGGACATTTATATAATTTTAGAAATCAAAATCTTTGTTTTTGGATGCCTTTGAATATATATGTGTATTTTGATATATTTTTATAGAAAGTACACATATATTTATTTTATTTTTGAAGGAGGAAATATACTTAACCCTTGTGTCAATTCAACCCGCCAGTCGGGGAGTATCCACGTTGGGAAAAGTAGTTTTTTTTTTTTTTTGAAAATAATATATATATGTATATATAGATATATATATATATATATAATATACATATATATTTTTAACGGAGAAAATATACTTAACCCGTGTGTCAATTCAACCCGCCAGTCGGGGAGTATCCACGTTGGGAAAAGTAGTTTTTGAAAATAATATATATGTATATACAGATATATATATATAATATACATATATATATATATATTTAAAGGAGAAAATATACTTAACCCGTGTGTCAATTCGACCCGCCAGTCGGGGAGTATCCACGTTGGGAAAAGTAGTTTTCGAAAATAATATATAAGTATATATTTATTTATATATATAATATACATATATATATTTAAAAGGAGAAAATATACTTAACCCGTGTGTCAATTCGACCCGCCAGTCGGGGAGTATCCACGTTGGGAAAAGTAGTTTTCGAAAATAATATATAAGTATATATTTATTTATATATATAATATACACATATATATTTAAAGGAGAAAATATACTTAACCCGTGTGTCAATTCAACCCGCCAGTCGGGGAGTATCCACGTTGGGAAAAGTAGTTTTCGAAAATAATATATATGTACATATATATATATTTATATATATATATAAGAAAGAAACTCTCTTTTTTTTTTAACTAAAAAAAAATATATCTAGAGAGCTCACGTTCTCTCTTTTCTTGAGCGCGGGAGAGCTCCACCCGGTTGAGTCCTCTGCTCAAGTTCTTTCTTGTTCTCCTCTCTCCTCTTTTGTTGCCTTTGCCGGATGCGGCTATTTATAGGCTTTTGCCGGGTCCGGGATGAGTTCCGCGGCTGTGATGCAAGCTCATGCGGAACCGTCTTCCCGCAGAACTGCCTTCCCCGCGGAACTAACCGCTTTTCCCGCGGAACTGCTTTCCCCGCGGAACTAACCGCTTTTCCCGCGGAACTGCTTTCCCCACGGAACTTCGTTTGCTTGGGCGCCAAGCTGCACTTGCGCGGAACCGCTTTTCCCACGGAACTGCTTTCGCGTAAGTCCAATTTCTGTAGACTCGCGGAACCATGACGGCAACAGTAGCCACCGCGTTTTCGTCCTCCCCAAGAATCCATCCGGCAGGACCTGGTCCAGATCCGCATCGACAAGCCCCACGAACAGCTCCTTCATTCGCCGTTGCATCCTTTGCTGCTGCTCCGGCTTCTTTCTTTTGCACTTTTTCTCTCCGTAGGCAGAGAATCTCTCTCCGTGGCTTGCATGCACCACTGGGTTCGTTTTTCTCTGCCTCGGAATCTCATCCCTTCTCGATCTGAAACACCACCGCAAGCTCGGAGATTCTCCACCGATGGAGCAGGCACGGGCGCTGGATCCGGCTTCTCGTTCTTCGCAGCGAGCTTCTTCTGCTCAGCGGCGATCCATCCCCGCATAGGATATTATTCAAGCACTTCAAGGCCACCACTGACGCCTTGAAAACCACCTCCGGCAGCGTCTTTGCCAACAGGAATTCCAACCCGTTCAGCGTCTGATACCTCAAGCTGCTGCTAAGCCCATATGTGCAGCCCACGTCGCTGCATTCAGCAGCGTCGGCGGAGGCTTGTTGGGCGACTCGAACATGCGGCTCGTCGGCGAACTGGCAAAGATTCCAGGGACGGACGGTGGCGACGCCCTGGCCGTGGGCGCGAGGAGGTACATCAGCACGAAGTTGAGGATCGAGCCTACGACGAGCGTCGAGAAGACAAAATCCAGTTCGTTGAGGCCGAAGTTCGGCCGGGAGGCCATGTCAAGCCGAGACACCGACGAGCTCCTCCATCGGGACCCTGAAAGGGAACTGCGGGTCAGCGGGATCGCCATCCGTTAATGAAGGCTCCGATCGGGCCGAAACTTGCCGGCTGAGACCGACTCCCATCTGCTTTCAACCGGTAAGCGGTAGCTGCCGCAGCTCGTCTTCTCTCTCTGTACAGCATTCAAACCCAGCAGCAAAACTCAGAGGTTGTAAAAGATGACGAAAGAAGTGCTTGCAGATGCGGAGCAGCCGCATGGCAAGGACTACAGCGACCCTCCTCCGGCCCCGCTCTTCGACCTCACCGAGCTCAAGCTCTAGTCCTTACGCAGCGCGAGGACCTCGTGCGGGAGCAGCGCACCTGCCGCGATCCTCGCCTTCCTCTGACGAACGTTGTTTCAGGTACGCGGCGAAAAGCTCTGCGTCGTGCTTTTGGAACAGCTTCTTGTAGTTCTTCGTCTCAACGAACGCGACGCGACTATACGGCAGCCTCGCCCAGCGATTTGCGCTCATGTATACCTCTGGCAGTTGGAGAATCCGGTGCAGGGGAACTGGCACATTGATAAGTCTAAAAATTTTCATTTAATTCCATGTTAAATTCGTACAATTAAATATTAAAACGTTAATTAAATTCATGTTTTAAGTGGAATTTCATGAAAATCATATTTTTGACAGAATCTTTAATTTTGCTATAAAACGGGTCATTTTGCAATATTCTTAAAAATATAAAATCATGACTTAATCCCCTAGAACATTTTAAAGTTAAAATATGTATTAGCATATTAATATAATTTGGGCAAAATTATAAGACTATCTAATTGGAAAAATCATAAATATATAGCTATAATTATATTTTAAACAAAGTAAAATATTATATAAAATAAATTAGAAGATTAAACTAAGATGATATGTGTCAATATTGAAATTATTAACAAATAAAAAAAATATATAATATGTAAACTCGTATTTACGCTGCATGTGCACGGTTACTACAAAACACCGCCGGACTACCATTTCCGGTACTCCATCTTCTTCAAATCAGTAGAATGGAAGCACGGCCATGAAAATTTGTGCAGCTTCGACCGTTTCAGCCAACCTTTTCTCTGGCAGCATGGATTCTAGATTCCAGCATCAATCCGACTACCGATTTTCCCCTTTGTCAATCGAAGCATCGACCAAGAAATGAGCAGCCACGATTTAAAATCAATGAGCCAGAAATCAGCTCCAAATCATGGCCGACGGGATTCCTCTTCTGGAACCAAGCAATCGACGAACCAGCAACCTGCATCTTCCATCACCGGTTGCAACTTCTATTTCTTCTTCCATCTACACATTTCTGGCAACAGAAAACCCATCTGCGGCCCGTCTCTTCGAGCTCTTCGTAGCTGCGATTCCATATTCCAGCGACGGCAGCCCAATTCTTCAAACCGTATTTCCCAATTTCGCCCAAATCCCATTCCTCCTCTAAACAGAAAAGTCTTCCTAAAATAGCAGCAGCTAATCCCGGCATTCAACCTTCTCTTCCGGCCAACAGCATCTCCGGTCATTAGCAGGTAGCCACCGATTCTAGCCAAAAAGCAGAACGGAGGCAGCTATTCCACGAAATTTCGAACAGAAAATCAGAGCACCAGCCCACCAGAAAGCATCTGTCCAGGCAGACAGCTCGGACGCTCAATCAGCCCTCTTCTTCTCCAACCATCCTACTCAGCACCGGAGCCAGTGAAGATGGTGGCCGAGTCCCCCAAGAAAAGCAGCAAGAAGAAGGGTCAAACGCAGATAATCAGCGTCCGGCGGGACATCGGGTTCCACGAGCTCGTGCAGAAAATGACCGACGTGTGCGGGCAATCTGTGGTGATCAAGTATCAGCTGCCGGATGAGAGGGCAGTCGGATCGGTTGTGTATGTTGCATTTGGGAGCTTGGCAACGCCGGGAGTGGAGCAGATGGAAGAGCTTGCATCCGGCCTCAAGATGAGCGGCAACTTTCAAGCCCATCACAGGCAGCATCATCCTCACCGATCGGGTTTTGGTTTGCAACCAAATTGCGGCAATCCAAATCTGCAACCACTAAACAACGTCTCCGTTCCAGCTACCGAATCAAGCAATTTCAGCTTCCCAAACTTCCCAAACCCACCAACAGCAAATTGCGTCCATCTGCCAAGCACCAAGTCGCAGCTGCACGATCCCCCTTTCCCGTTAATTCTAAGCATTATTAAATCAATCCAAAGCTGAAGCTCCAACCAATAGTTTCCCAATCAAGCAGAACGGATTCGGCTCTACATCTCATCGTCCGAGTCCACGGCAGTCATCCGTCGTGAACAAACCAGCAAATTGAAGAAGCCAAGGCGGGCGACGAAGCAAGCAATCCCACATCGGAAGCCAAATGGAAAAGGGGTGCCCTCACACGCCTATAAAAAGGCTTCCACTCTTCCCAAGAAACACACCCCATACCCCACATACCCCTTGGGTGGGACCCATTTGGTGGGACCCCGTAGCAAGTGGGTGGGACCCATTTTGTGGGACTCGTAGCAAGGAGGTGGGGCCAAGCAATAAAAGTTTCCATTACGTGGAGATTCGCTGTTTACGGGTGATGTAAATTTTATTTTCTGCTTTATAGTTGGTAGTAATTTGTAGTTGTTAAATTTTAATTTGTAGTTTTAATTTTTAAATTAGATTTACTGCTTTATTTTCTGCTTTGTAATTGTTAGATTAAATTTAATATAATTCTCTTTGCTGCTTTAATAGTTAAATTTCATAGTTTTTTTTATTGCTTTCTTAGAATAATTTTAATTAAGTTACTAGTTAATTATAATTTCTTTTAGCTTCTTGTCTTATTTTCTTTTCTCTCCAATTTCTTCTATTTTCTCTTTTTCTCTCTCTTCTCTCTTTCTCTCTCTTTTCTTTTTCTCTCTCTTCTCTCTTTCTCTCTCTTCTTTTCTCTCTCTTCTCTCTTTCTCTCTCTTCTCTCTCTCTCTCTTCTCTCTTCTCTCTTTCTCTCTCTCTTCTCTCTTTCTCTCTCTTCTATATACCCTTTCTTTCTCTTAAAAAAACAATTCAAAACTACATCGCCTCTCTGTGGATTCGACCCGACTCACCATTATTCTACACTATCACTCGTATAGTGTTAGCTTTAATGTGTTTCGGTTAATTTAAATTAAACTGGTGATCACAGTGCTCTTAACGACAAGCACTTGGTATGCATCACACATCCTTCCGCTGTTGACCGGGTCGTGGCTGATGGGGTGGACGTGCTTTCCATCTCGCTGGGCGGTGAGGTTGCCTCCTACTACCGCGACAGCTTGTCGGTAGCAGCCTTTGGCGCCATGGAGAAGGGGGTGTTCGTCTCTTGCTCCGCAGGAAATGGGGCGCCGGAGCCCGTCAGCCTCACCATCGTTTCGCCGTGGCTCACCACTGTGGGTGCAAGCACCATGATCAGAGATTTCCCGTCGGCGGTGAAGCTAGGCAGCGGCCGGGTCCTAGGCGGCGTCTCGCTCTACAGAGGCAGGCGTAGGCTGGTTGCTGGGGAGCAGTACTCCCTGGTCTACCTGGGCGGGAACTCCAGCAGCCCCGACCCAAGGGCGCTGTGCTTGGAGGGAAAGGTGGATCCGCACGTTGTCCGGGGGGAAGATCGTGATATGCGATGGGGGAATCCGCCCGAGAGTGCAGAAGGGCCAGGTGGTGAAGGACGCAGGGGGTATCGGCATGGTGTTGGTCAACACCGCAGCGAACGGCGAGGAGCTGGTCGCGGACAGCCATCTCCTCCCAGCGGTTGCAGTGGGTGAGACGGCTGGGAAATTCATCAAGCGCTACGTCCTCGCCACCCCGAGTCCGACCGCGACCCTTACGTTCGCCGGCACCAAGCTGGGAGTCCAGCTGTCCCCCGTGATAGCTGCTGATCAACGGCTTTGGGTGAGAAGACGTAGATAGCATGCTCTGCTGCTGCTGGAACAGACATGGAATTCAAGCGAGCCGCCTGTGGAGAGAAGCACGGTTGATCATTCAGAAGTTGCTGGGCATCAAAATCAGGCGACATGGAGAAATCGTCAGCAGGTATGTCCCTTGCGCTGAGAGAGGATCTCGGCCAGCTGGATTGCATATTGCTCCCAGGAAGATGGAGAGTTGGAACACTCGGCTGCGGCCAAGCCATGGCCGAATGGGACATCCCGTTCGCAAAAGGCGACATAGGAGTGAATGGGGTAGGAGACATGACGGACACGGACGAGGGTGAGCCAGGAAGAGCGACCATGGTGAGATCAGGCACGCCATGTTTCCTCACCACGAGGGTGAGAGGCTTGTTAGAGATGCCGTTCCCGTAGGCGTTGGGCTTCAAATCATCGCCGGTCATGACGGATGCGGATGTGGATGTTGCGCCGGGGCAACCAAAGAAAAGGACGTTCAAAAAGTTCGGCTTCAGAGGCGTGGATTTGGATGTGCTGAAGCGTTGCGGGATCATGAGTCGAGCCAACGGAGCTCTGAATGTGTGCTTCGAGGGAGCGGAGAACTTGCCCGGCGGCGGCGGGTCCAAGTACGACACGAGCATCGAGAAGGAGTGGGCCATGGATCCGGCGCGCGATATCATCTTGGCGTACATGCAAAACGAGGAACCTCTAACGCCTGACCATGGGTATCCCATCCGTGTTATCATCCCCGGATTCATTGGCGGGCGGATGGTGAAGTGGCTGAAAAGGTTTATCGTCACGACGGTGTAGTCGTCTCTTTTTCTTTTTTTTTATCATATATCTCATCACTAATAAATAAAATTGAATTCATTAATATTCATTAAAAGGACATCTGAGAAATATAAATCAATTGACAAAATCTTCTTAGTGATGGAAATTTATGACCATCTCAAGTTATTGTCAAGATAAACTCAGATAAATCAATTCATAAAATTGTAAAATTGACATAAACATTTAACATTTTTTGAGAACAATCTAAACAATTGATTACCATATTAGCAGGGCTGCAGGTAATACTTCCGCGCAGGAAAATTCGCATGGTTTACCTTAATTTACCATATTTGTAGCCACAAACCAAGGCACTTAATTCCAACAGAAAATAACCAGTTACTTCCAAATTCAACAAGACAACATTTAGCACTTCACATATAATAAGGATCAATAAGAAAAGCCATAAACTCTCTACCACAGAGAAGCAATGACATCATAACATTCCAAATAACATGACTTTAAGGCACATTATCAAATAGCAATATAATAAGCCCTTTAAATATTTTCTGCATGTAGGATTGCATTGTGAGAATGTTCAAAGAAAATTTTGGTAGTGCATATGGTAATACCCAATCATACTACAAAATAGAACCTTTCTACAAAGACCATTAGTGAAGCTATGGTAAGAACATTGAAAAATAATACATTAAAGTTGTCTCTTTTTTGTTTTGCTTTCAACTCAAGATTAGGAATGGTCCAAGTATTTGACTTCAATTGTTTAAATATCCAATTTGCATTGAACGAGTAGTAGGCACTACCTCGTGACATCTCTACTTGCGTAGTCACATCCCCTCTAAAAAAACAAACAAAAAGCGAAATATGATCTTATGAGTTAAATTTTAGTTAGAAAATGTAAGGTCTTATAAATTGAAGACACTTATGTTCGCAATCTCACTGCAAGTGCACGGGTCGTAGATTGTAGTATATAAAATATCTATCCACAGGTAATTCGGGACTAAAAATTCTGCTTTTAAACACTTTCTCGTCGGATTTAATGGATTAGAAAAGTTGAAAGAGGATGTAGTGCATTAAATGGAAAAGACATAGGAAATTCAGAAGAGAAAATAAAATAAAAATTAGAATGATTTGAGAAAATGAGAGTGTGAGTATCTAAGGTCTAGGATTTCACATGCATCTTTTGCAATAGGTAGTGGTATAATTATTTACTCTGGATATTATTTGTTAAAGGAGAACAAACCCTAATTTATCCTTGCACATTCTCTCGAAACCTACAAAGCGTATCCTAATTTTCTTAACCACCTATTCTCATGAGATTAAATTAATTAGGATCCATTAAGTTCTGTGGCTTGTTTATGGAATTCTTTAAGGTCATCATGCCTATTCTCATGGTCTTAGATTTCCAGGTTTAATATCTTCATTATATGGAATTACGCTAAAGTACGGACCAATGTACAAAGCAAGTGTTAAAATCACAAGATATTGAATTAACAACAATATTAATCATAAATAAATTAACATACACACCACACTACATTGTATGCATGCTACATCCTAAACCTTAGATTAAGGGTTTAGCCCAGCATATTCAAGTCCAATAGAGAATTAACATAACATCACATCTTAAACAAGACAATAAAAACAAAGAAAAGAAAAGCTTATTGTTCTGGAGCTCCGATGATGTGTCGGTCGCCCCACCCAACTCGCCGGTTTTCCTCTCGCCTGTGCTCTCCACCTCTCTCTATCTCTCTTTCTCTCTCTGAAAAACTGCCTTCCATCCCCTCCTTTGGAACCCTAATAGGGTATTTATACACCCCTTGAAACAAACCAACCGTTTGCAATTGTATGCAGTTCTGCGTATCGGCACCGGGACGCCACCTGTTCGGCGCCTAGGCGCCAACTTGCTGGAAACCTGTTGATTGAGTGTGTTTGAAACTTGCTTGAAGGTGGCAAAATGGCGCCGGGGCGCCCCTGTCTAGCACCTAGGTGTCAACTCTCTGAATGATTTGTGGCTTGAAAAATCCTCCTGGAACACTTGTATGACCATACCATGCGCCAATGCGCTAACTCCCTGGAAGCAATTCTACCTTATGATCCCCAAAACCCTTTTGGACTTTTTAGCATGTTGGTGAAGTGGCGCCTAGGCTCTGACACCCTTGCTTGTTTTGGTTTCTCTTTTCTTCCATCCATCGAGCTTTTAAGTGTTCCCTATTTCTTTTTGTCCGAATTCCCTTAGACAAAAGAATAGAATAGGGTGAATGAAATTTCAAGTTAAAAGATTATGAAAGTTATTAAATATCTTAAAATTCATGTTCAACACCTAATTGATGCAAAAATCACATTTTAAACCAAATTTCATATTAAAATCAAATAATTCCCCATAAAATTAGTATAAAATGCCTACATAATATACTATTAATTTCCAATTATCAACCTATAATGAAAATAAATGAGTTATTACGTCCACCATAATGATAGGTTCATGCTTTTACTCAGAAAGTGTAAGACTATACAAATCAAAGATATCAAAAATGAAAATAAATGAGTTCTTGTGTTTGGCATAAGGACAGGTCCCATTTTTTTTAAAAAAAATAGAATTTGGGCCAAGTCAGAGGGTGCCATAAGATTAACCCAATCTAACATTTTCTAACTAAGCCTACCTTAGGAAGCCAAAAACCCTGTCTTAACCAAGTTATGGTTTGGGGTGCTTAACTCGTTCCTAATTTACACTCCTAGCTTTTGGAACTACATAATTCGACTTGTTTGTTTTGCCTCTTATATCCAGCTAAATAGAGGCAATTACATATGGTCACTAGTTTGGGTGTCTCAATAGATTTTTCAATTCTTTTTATATATACTGCACAAATCAACTTAACTTTTTTACCCTATATGTCATGCATAGAGCATTACATCCAAATCATGCAAAAGAAAATTTGGATTATAGACAGTGAGTCAAATTGCATAAGCATCATAAAACTATACTAGATTTGTGTATCCTATCAAAGCACTCAAGATTTTTACTTCTCATCTGACGTCCTCAATGGCAATGGCTTTGGTCAAATCCATGCATGGGAATAAATCAAATTCAATGGAAAGTGTAAATTAGCTTATAAGCTGTAAAATAGAATATGTAACCTTTTAATTTTTGAGACATTGAAAGATGAAAAAGAAACTATCAAGCAATCATATCCTTCAAATGGTCCAAGATTTTCAAGCAATTTTTTTTGAATTATTAGATTGTTTCAGGTTAAATGTAAGCTTATCTTTGAAATCATAATTTTTGTCCGGTGTGACCGATGATGTCTCTTGGAGGGATTTTAGCTTTGGAAGGAAGTTGGTAGAATCCACAGTAGCTACACCTTGCAAATGTAGCAATGAATTGCTATAAAGTGATAAAAGAAAGGGCAAGTAAATGCACAATAAGGAGTCTCCAGTCACACTTTGCAAATGCAATATCGAATGTGTATCACGAATTATACCTAGGCATAAAATCTAGCAGCATGCTTACTTCACTGAGCATTTGATGAATTTTGCCATCGGACAATGAACTTCAATTATAAGAATTCTGGTTTGTACATTTTAACAAATAATTTTAGAGCCCTTCAAAATAAGTGTGCAGAACTTGTTGAAATGGATTGAAGTTCAATAAAACAAAGAACAACTTCAAATGTAATGTGACCAGCAGTTATCCATGCATCAAAATAGGAAAAATGATGAATGGTAGCAGAGATGAGAGATTTGGAAGGTTACCCACTACCATCGAGTATCGATTTGTGTTGCCGGCTCTGCTGATAGTTCTACTTCATCTTGCGGTGCTGCTAGCTGGAGCCTAGAGGGAAGAAGGCATTGCTAGCTCAGGCTACTGATTGTAAGGAAGAAGATGATGTTGGTTGGGGGTTTGTGAGAACATGCGATAAGAAGGCTACTAGAGAAGACGTGATTCGAGGTTGCCAGAATGATGGCAACAGATAGAGGGCAAGAAGGGAGACAAATTCCGTGAGACGAGTCGAGAGGTAAGGAGACTAATGCAGAGGACAAATCTGGATGGCAAGGAGCCAGACATAATTTAGCAAGAAATTTTGAAACCCTAACCCTAATAAAGAAGAGACCGATGCGAGTGAGGAGGTCTCAGCAACACCAACTTCCAAATAAAATTTTATACCAAAAATGCCTTTCTATTCTTACCCGTAGATTTAAAATAGATGGTGGATGTGCTGCTTCCATTGAGAAAAATGTGGGAAGCTCTTCTCATGAATTGGCTCCCCATTAGTATGTGTTCTAGCGAGGGCATTTTTACATGTTCCAGCCATGGAGATTTTCCTGCCACGCTGCAGGATAAGGTCAGGAAATATTTTCAAGTTCCAACAAGTAGATTGGTATGATCTACAACAGATTCTTGAATTTTTGAATTGAACCCGACTAACATTTTCGTCTACATTGAGCTTTAGTTCGACCATTCGAAGGGTGAAATAAATACAAGTGGTTCGTTTAAAATAGTTGTAAGAAGATGCATCCGGATGCAAAAATTCATTTTTTATTTTAAAATTATTAATCTGAATATACTTAACATGTGTAAAATTATTAATCTAAATATACTTAACATGTGTATCAAGTTCTACCATTTTTGGATTTTTTTAGATAATTCTTTTGAAAATTTTAAATAGGTGATATTTTCATAATTCAAAAATTCAAAAAAATATCTACAAGTATCCAAAATAGTAAAAATTCATATGCATGTTTAAATATATTTAGATTAAAGCTTTATAAAAATTGGAAAAAATTAAAAATTGGTTAAAAAACCCGAGTGCATCGAGATTGAGCGCATCTGAGTGTATTTGGCCATTCTCGCATTCAAAATTGAATGCTTTAATGGTTTCTTTTAAATGCACTGAGGTGCAGTTAGGCTTGGTGCAGTCAAGTGCGTTTAGCCCGTTTTTAATTTTTTTTACCATTTTTGAAGTTTTTAAAATTTTTTAGATGAAAATTTAAGTTATTCTTCATTAAAAATTAGCAAAACACTAACAAAACCTACATTTTATCACTTCAAAATTTGTAAGGAAAGGAGACAATCATACATATGGGTAGAGAATACCAAGCTATGTTATTAGCTATACACACAATTTTTAAAATAAAATAAATTATTTTTATCCCAAATATTATACATTACTGTTAAAACAAGAAATTCTAGTATATCGCCAATTGGGATCATCCTAGTTGGTGGCTGCAAGCTTTTCTTTACTGTCTGTCCAGGGTTCGAAATCCACTCTTCGCTATTGGGGCGGCATTTTTGTATCCCTTTATATTTGTTCCCCTGGTGGTGAGGGTATTTTACAATGGTCCTACCTGAATGTTGAGGTATTTACAAGTTGTCCCTCCATAGTGACGGATTGTGAATGTGTTTGATTTATAATATCAAATGTCACTATGTACATAATATCATCTAAAAAAGAAATTTTAGTAGATCACATCTGTTACTTTTATATGCATCAAGCTACTTCAAGTATCTCATCCTATCAAAGTGAATTGATGGAATAATTCATGCCCTATGATTGATGAAAATTTTAAAATAAGTGATGTTTTCATAATTCAAAATTTTTAAAAAATATCTACAAATATCCAAAATGGTAAAATTGATATACATATTGAATACGGTTAGATTAATAATTTTTGAAAAACTTTTAAAAAGAAAAAATATGTTAAGTACACTGAGCGCATTGATATTGAGTGCATCTGAGTGGATTTGGTCATTCCAACATTCAAAATTGAATGCTTTAATGATTTTTTTAAATGTACCGAAGTACACTTAGGCTAGGTGCACTCAAGTGCATTTAGCCCACTCTTTAATTTTTTTTGAAATTTTTTATAAAACTATTAATCTAAGTGTATTTAACATTTTATCAATTTTTATAATTTTTGAAGACTTTTAAATTTCTATATTAAAATTTAAGTTATCTTCAATAAGAATTAGCAAAATACTAACAAAACCCACATGTTATCACTTCAAAATTTGTAATAAAAGGAGGCAATCATACATATGGGTAGTGAATACAAAGCTACGTTATTAGTCGTACACATAGTTTTTAAAATAACATAAATAGTTTTTATCCCAAATATTATACATTGCTATTAAAACAAGAAATTCAAGTAGATTGCCAGTTGGGATCATCCTAGTTGGTGGTAGCAGGTTTTTCTCTCTGTCTATCTAGGGTTCGAAACCCACTCTTCACTGTTGAGGTGGAATTTTTGTATCCCTTTATATTTGCCCCCCCCCAATGGTGGGGGTATTATACAATGGTCCTCCCTGAATGTGGAGGTATTTATAAGTTATCCCCCCCATAGTGAGGGGTTGTGAATGTGTTTGATTTGTAATATTAAATATCACTATGTACATATTTTCAATCAAAAAAAGAAATTCTAGTAGATCATATCTGTTACTTTTATATGCGCATCAAGCTACTTCAAGTATGTCATCCTGCAAAGTGAATTTATGGAATAATTCGGGCCCATATGACTAATGAAAATTTCAATATCATTGTTGTATTTGACATTATTTATTTTTACTAAAATATAGAAAATTATATCAATATAAGGTACATATACATCATCATCTTTTAAAAATATATAACACATGTATAAACTTAGAAAATCACCAGAATGTATATATATGAGCTATTCCAGTGCAGCACAACTGCACCGGAATAGCAGTACATTTGCCCAAAATGAGCCCTACACATATTAGAATACAATAAAACTTTATACAATTATTTATCTCTATATAAATTTTATAGCAAATGGTTTACATGTTAAAAAACTATTTTAAAGTTGTTATTTATATCAAAATATTTTATTACATTGAATTTGTACTATTGTCAGATGGGATCCATACACACATCTAATTAGGATAAAAATTGGTATGGTAATAAAATACATGATTCTAATACAATTGATGAAGTAGATTATAATTTTATGATCATATGGAGCCTATTTTAGTGTAACTGCACCGCTGTTATAGTGCAGTTGCGCTGCACTTGAATAACTCTCTCTTTCTCTCTCTCTCGATATATATATATATATATATATATATATATATATATATATATATATCAAAGTTTCCTAATATTATAAAGGATCGTGATTCTTTACAGTTGGACGACAGGAGCAGCCTTGTGTTCGGCCAAAAAACATATTTTTAAAATATTTTTGTTTTTTATAAACATATAAAGATAAGTGTATTTAATTTTAGACAAAGTTTTACAATTTTTGGATTTTTTGAAGTATTTATTTTGAATTTTTAAACATAGTGAATTTTCATAATTTTCTGACTTAGAAATTTACAAAAATGCAACTATGTCTAAAAAGCCAAAATAAATACTTAAAATATCCAAAAATGGTAAATTTTGGTTTATGAATTAAATACACGTAGCTTTACATGGCCATGAAAAATATAAAATAAATATTTTTTTAGCCAGCTGAACTATATCATCTTCCTATCATAAAATTATATAAAATCATTATTTTTACTTCAATAATATAGTGCTAGGAGAAAATACATATTATTATTGTAACATACCGACCCAGAAAAGAGATACTGGGTCTTGTATTTAATTGAAAATTCCAAGATAAATCACATATATGGCATAATCAATTATTATATTTAATAACATTATTTTAAAAAAATCAATCTCTACTTCCACTAGTCATATTCCCATTATTACAACCAAAACACAATAAAATATATGTAAATTATTTTGAATACATGCCTTAAAATAATTTTAAATAATAAAATAACTGTTCTTGAAAATCTTTAAGCAAGCTGATAGTTAGTATCCAACTTGATTTGGTACGCTTGAAAAATAATGGATTAGTTCCAACATCACTTGCAAGTAGAAAATTATTTGAAAATGGATAATGACCAAATTAAAATTTATTTAAGTGATAAAAATAATCATTTAATATAATAATTTTAAAAATTAGGCCTCGATTACATAATCGAACTCTTACATTGAGTCCAAAAGCATCAAAATATGAAAATTAGATATTTTATCATTAAATTCTAATTCAAAATGATCAATTTATAAAGATTACAAAGTGGATATCTATTAGATTGCCACATCATCATCTGGTCTTCTTAGATCATTTTTTACAGTGGACTTCCTCTTTACCGGGCTTACCCAACCATTAGCCTAAACAGAAAGGTACAATGACCCAAGTGAAAATTTATTCTTAATAGGCATTTTTGCAATTAATATAATATTATGTCCTTTTCTGTAAAATCTCTTCAAAAAGAACCTGTTTGGATAAATCCAAAACACCAGGTATGTTAGCGATGAAATACAAATTAGGAAAAAAATTTCACAATCTATCAGATTGTCCAACTTGCCAAAATGTGTCATCCAAATAAACAGAATTTTATACATTAAAATAACGTCCGTGCATGATGGAACTTGGATTCTCTGACTAGTGCATTAAATAAGTCTTTTAAAATCAACTAAATAATGGTTGCCAATAATGGCTTGAATCCAAATCAAAACAACTGACGCGTGTTACACAGACTCGTTCGAAATAATGAATTCAATTCAAAACCATATTCCTGCTCGCATAATACTGTCTATGTATATTTCACAAAAGTAAAAATAATCATAGCATATATTAACATATATACATACGTACGTATGTTGAAAAAATCATATAACTAATGATATTTGGTATAATTGTACCAAAACTCGTAAAAATGATATTTTGAATAAATTCCATTCTTACAACTTTATACTCCTATAATCCATAGGCATATAAATTTTTTATGTTAAATAAACCATCTAAATATATCATATATGTCATAAAATCTCTATACAATTAATTCAAAATTAATTGTATCAATAAATAATTTCAACCAAAATATTTTTGAAACCCAAACTCACCTTACCAATAAAAGTCTACTTGTCTTAAAAAATTTCTCGCACAGCTTAATTCCTCCTTCCGCAACTCTGGCTTTCCAAACCTTTTCATACGAATATCTAAATCCGTCAACTTCCTAACCTAATTTACAAAACCTTTCATAACTTCTCGAAGATAAGAAATAAGGATAAAATTGATTTATACTTGAATTTTAATTAAATAAATTTTATCCGAGAGAGTTCTTATCTTATCCTATCTATTGGGGTTCGCATGCTTGGGGAGACAAAAATGCAAAATTATGTATATTTTTATTTTCTTACGGAACCCTCACTCAAATTCTAAACCTCTAACATTTTTTAACCACATGTATGCCAACCGAGCTACATAGGTTGCTGAAATAACATCTAAAATAAAAATAAGAATATGACCCATGGTATATATAAATAATAATTGAGCAAGAACTATTATTAAACATCTAGCCCAGTTGATCAAATGGTTAACTCTTGCCACGTAAACTATCCTACATAGACTGTGACTAGTCAATTCTAAATTTTTTTGGGTATTTACATTCTTTCCATTTTATAAAGTTTTGTCCTTGAAACTTACAATAGTTAAGATAGACTGTTGAACAATTAAAGGTCGAGTCTCCAAATGTCATTCTTTAGCTCCCACGTAACGTCTTGCTAACTGTGATTGCTCCATTGTTCAAGAACATGACAAATTCTCTTCCTCTTTAATTGCTTGTTGCGATTATCTAAGATTTATATAAGACATTTTAAACGAGTTAAATTTTCCTCGATCTCATATTGTTCAGCTTATAAAATATGAGTCGAATTAGCCGCATATTTCCGCAATTGTGAGATATGGAAGACATTATGAACCCCCGATAGTGAATGAGGCAATGCTAGTCGATAGGCAACACAGACAATAATTTTTGATATCTCGAAAGATATAATAGATCGAAGAGATAATTTTCCTTTCATCTTAAAATGAGTCAAACCTTTAGTGAGAGATACCTTTCAGATGACCAACTCGCCTACAACAAAATGTAGATCTTTTTGTCTACCGTCAGAATACTTTTTGTGATGCTCTTATGCTGCTTCCAACCGTTGTCTTATAACTCGAACCACATTAGTAGTTTATTGAATTAGGGCTAGAGTTAAAAGTTATTGTGTACCAATTTCTTCCTCATAAATAAGCGTTTGACATATTTTTCCATATAGAGCTTCAAATGGAGCTTACAGATACTAGCATGATAACTATTGTTATAAGCAAACTCGAACAAAGTCAAGTGCTCATCACAAGAACTAGAAAAATCCAAGGCACAAGCTTTCAATAAATCCTCCAAAATTTAGATAGTTTTTCCAGACTGACTATCTATCTTCAAGTCATACGTGGCGTTCATCCGCAACTCTGTTCCCATAAACTTTTGCAAATTTTTCCAAAAGTCAAAAATAAACCATCGATCTCTATGTGACATTATGGAAATAGAGACACCATGTATAAGTTTGTCATCCAATCCATTCTAAATATTGTGCAATATGATATGATCTAAGCAGATTTCGTAAGTCTATCCACCACTACCTATACATCATCTCAACAAGCTTGTGTACTAGGGAGAATAATCATAAGGTCCATGCTAATGTGCTTCTTTTTTCACTATGATACTTTTAAAGGTTGCAACAATCCAGCTTATCTTTTCTATTTAGCTTTCTTGCTGATACATTAAATATTGAGATACAAATTTGGCACACTCGACGTATAGCCTTTTCCACTAGAAACTCTATTGCAGATCTTTTTACACCTTGATAAGTTATTATAATATTGTGATAACTTATCATCTATATTTAAGTTATTTACTTAAATACATATTTTTCATGTTAAAGTACTTGGTGTCATATTTTTCTTTCTTTATGATAAATAAATGCTTCCAAATTAAAATGAACATAAAAATATTATCTAATCAGATCCAAAGTATAATAAAACATATCATCATCGTATCTACGTGATATTAATAGATTCACACAATTTTTGTGACAAAATTACATTACCAAATTTTTTTGATGATTTATGTCAAATAAATGCTTAGTAAATAAATTAAATAAGGTTTCATTAGTTCTATATAATTTTGGACAAATCTACAAAGGTTTTGTAACGAAATAGAATTATTAGACTCTTCAATGATTTGTATTAATAAACGCAAAAATATTATTTAATAGGATAAAATTAATAGAGCTCCATTAGATATATATATATATAATATTTAATAGATCCATATAATTATTTTCATAAAATAGCACTATTAAATATTTTTCATTTTCCATCATTAAAATAGAAATAAATACACAATATATAATTCAGATATAAAAGAATAAAATTTTATAAAAATAGTTTCTATCATATCCTAATATTTTCGAGTAGTTCTCACTCAATTTTTAAACAATAATGTAGAAATATTTTTCTATAAAGTTAAATCTATTAAAGCAAGAAATAAATTAAATAAATACCTCAAAATTCAAAAAGTTTTCTTTATAAGTCCTTTTCATCTCCATGACATCAACCCAAGACCATCCGTTTTACATAGAACAAAAATGAATATAAATAACCCTATATGCATATTTATTAATAGAGTTTTTCCTTAATATACCAACCATATTTGATCATAATCCCAAATATACCCACTAAGTTTATACATAATCCGAAATATGCCTACTCCATCATAGATGTGAGAAAACAATGTCAAAAATCAAGTAACATTACTATATTGCCCATGAGAATAGGGCTGTGTGTGTGTGTATATATATATATATAATATTTTCACACTTTCAATAATAAATTTGTCATTTAAATTAAACTTTTATGTTAAAATTATTGAAAAATTATATTTTCATAAAATCCTTATTTATTAAATTTTAAACCTCAATGCATGTCATTGATTGTTTATTCAAGTATATAAAACAATTCTCATAAAAAAATATATAAAATAACTAAATTTTTTATCGAACTTGAAATTAAATAAATAATTTTACAAACCAAATAGAAATGAAGCAAATTAAAAATATTTTATGGTCTGTTCAATTTGTATGGGTAAAATTACATATCACTTTTAGTATTTCGAATCATTTTGACATAGCCACATGTGCACAGTTTCATTGTGCACAGGAGGAGCACCAAAAGATGGTGCTCTATTATCTTCAACAAAGCGGCCATTGCCATCGTCAATACCCATTCTAAGTCCTATCCCTTGTAGTGACAAGTCAATACCCATCGTTTGTAAAAAAAAACTACTCAACCACGCAGTCTTTTTTTCTCCTCTGGTTGCATTGTTCTTCTTCAAGACTGATGAAATTAAACTACCATGTCCATCGACTATTCTTTCTGATCCAATGCTAGAAGCCGTTAATCAAGAAATCCAAGCTAAAAATTTAATTTGCTAATTGGAACGGCACAAGATTAGTATCCACAACGTGGATCTTCATAATCTCCAAACACGATTGCTTACCCCTATTTAGTCATCTCATTCATCTCCATTAAAGTCGACGGGCTTCGACACTGCTACCAGCTTCTTCGACCAAAATCTATGGCTAGTAATAAGCAAAACGAAACTAGCAACAGCAAACGTCAATCAGAAGCAAACTTTCATGGAAATTAAATCCAACAAATCAAAATCCGTAGCTTCGATCTTCTTCATTTCTAACCACGATCGATGCCCCTGTTTAAACATCTCATCCAGCTCCGTTAAAGTCGATGGGCTTCAATGTTGCAACTAGCTTCTTCT
This sequence comes from Annona cherimola, assembly GCA_030490835.1. Lineage (NCBI taxonomy): Eukaryota > Viridiplantae > Streptophyta > Magnoliopsida > Magnoliales > Annonaceae > Annona > Annona cherimola. Next base: position 71,191,256 of record CM059976.1, read on the forward strand.
ACTGAAATCCATGGCTAACAACCAGCTTCTCCGACGCTATCAGATCGCTTATGTTGCCAACCAACATTTCACAGTGTCTCTGTTAATTAACCTAATGGTTGGTGACGAAGTGGACCCACAGAATTTCATTCGTCCATTTGTCCATCTGTAGGTGGAAGGGCTGATATTTGCACGCATAAGAACAGTGTCAGTCGGGCTCTCTTGACACTAGAGTGTGTGAACCCAACCGTTGTCGACCCACGGCGGCCTCACATATTACGACAGCCGTTTCTGGCAATGCCAACGACCGACTTCTACGGTCCTTAATTTTTTTTTTTTTTTAAAAAAAAATCTTATATTCTTAATTTCAAACGGTCACTTTTCTTCAACTATAAATGTTTCAAAATATTTTTATAAAACCTTCTAAAAATGATCTTTCATTTTAAAACCAAATTTAATCCATCTTTTTATATTTCAAATTTAATTTCCTACTAGAATTAATAATAATAATTTAAGTGATAAATTATAGTAATATATTTATTATTTTTATTATATTCTATTTTATAATTCTAAGATAATTTAATTATCAAATAAAAATTAAGGGTCATTATATTCTTCTCTATTGATAAAATATTTTGTCCTCAAAATTGACCTAATTGAAAAAGATTGGTTGTTTATTCAAAATTTCATCATTCTACTGTCAAAGTTCATTAACATTCCTAGGCCCAAATTCTGTTTAGGAGAATTTATCTTCCACTGTGGGAAGCATTTAGTTTGTCTATTGCTATTTCTTCTATTGAACAATGACTGATATGTCAATAATACTAATATATTTTGTGGTGTTTTATACAAATTCAATGGATGATTACTAGATGCAAATATGATATTTATTTTAAAAATTTTCCAAATAGTATTTTGGAGGCTAATTGGCAATGGGAAAAAATCTGTGACTTTTTTTTTTCAACCAAAAAAATTGAAGGGGATCCTTAATCCTAATCCACACTCAAATTATGTAGGGCCATGTGAGGATGGGCCATCAGAACCTTCATTAATATAAGACAGATATTAATGAAATTGTTCAACTATACAAGATGGTAGATTTTGCTGCCAAACAGCTTCTAAAATGCCTTCTCTCAGTGCATATTAAAAAAAAATTGACTGTGGTGTTCATTCAAAGCTTCTAAATTATTGTCCTTTTCGAAGATGAACTCTTTGAATTTTTTCTCTTAAAAATCATAGAGACATTAAGGGTGCACTTAGTAAAACCAAAAAGAACTTTTTCATATAATTACTCTATTTTTAATTATTTTTATATATCTTTTCATGTCATTACTTTATTTTTAATAATTTTTTCACGTTCTTCTATACAACTATCATTTATTCTTAATTACTACTCCTAGTTAATCATATCACTCTTACATTTTTTTAAAAGAGTTCCCCAACAATTTTTTTTTTATATTTTATCCAGATTACTAAACAATCTAAAAGAGAAGGAAGATTTAATTACTTTTTAAAAATATGAATAGGTGGATTTTCTAGTTACAACATTGAAAGAGTTGATATTTCCCTCATCTTGCTGCAAAGATTATTGACCTAGAATAGAGACGAAAATTAATCTAAACATGACATATAATAAGATTAGAGCAAATCATCAATTTGACAATGTGAAATTGGATATCGTGTTCAACCATAATTAAGTTTGCTTTATCATGTACATAAAAAAAACTAATCTTTGGCAGTCCTACAACCATTCAACAACATATGATAGTATTATCATAAGTAAATTGACAATTGACCAGATTTAGTCAAAAGCTTAGATTATATAATATGATTAGTGAATTGAAGTTGATCAGATTTAGGCTATTTGCTGGAAATCTTATAGGTAAATTATTAGGCGATAGCAGTGAAAGCAAGCATAACAGTTACAAATGAGAAAATTTAGATTGAACACAAACCATGAAGATAGAATTAAAGATTAAGGAATTAGAGAAAATTAAGATGTTCTAAAAGGAGAGATGGTAAGAGTTGTTTTAACTAACAGCGAAGACAACAAAGATAACTATTTGGGATTTTTAAGTTCACTCTGAAAATACTACTAAGAATTTCATTTTAACAGGTAGCTAGTAAATTATTGGGTAAGAAACTGATATTTTCCTCCAACTAGTGGTGGCTTCTCATCTGTCTGGCAACTTCCGTTTGTATTAAGTTTCTAATTATTGAATTATGTTTTTCTTGCAAAAATATATGGCTATATTATTTAAGAATAGCAAGTTTTTTCTATTGTGGTATTTACAATCATCTTAACTGTTTATAATGAAGCTTTGAGACATTCTAACAAATTTTTCTTTTGCATTTTTCACAAATATCTAAGAGAAATCACATACAATGGACACTCCCTTAAAGACATGAGATTGATGCCACCAGCCTTCTAACTAGCGTCAACTACCGTTGTGCCCATGTGCTATGCCCATGCCCTGTACTCTTTGTGTCATGGTTGGAACAACAAGTATTGAGATAAAGGTAGAGAGGGAAACAAAACACTATTGTTATATGATAGTTTTTCTTTAGATTGTCCTTCGTCATAAAATTTTTTTTGCTGGTGCTTGTTTAAAATTAAAAATTTTCAAATAAAACTTTTCAATGTAAAATTTTTTACTTTGTAACTTACTTTTTAATTATTTTCACATTTTTCTGAATAACTATCCTACTTTTCAATCATTTCTACACAATTACCCATATAACTAACCTATCTATTTTAACTTTATTTACATTAATTTTTTTATCATTACCCCTATTATATTGTATTATTTTTTTCATTTCAAAAACTTTTACAACAAAAATTTTCCATTCAAAAATTTTATCTTTTTTTCAAACACATTATAAAATTCTCTTGTATTTTATTAATTCTATATTATGTTAATGTAACTTCTAAGGACTTCATCTTTATGTGTGAAAGATGTGAATAAGTTATGCTATTCACCAATCCTTTGGAGTTGATTTTGTTGTTATCACTAATTTCGTGAATGTTTGAACGCTAGTAGTTTGCTTTTCCAGCTACCAGCTTGCATATAATTGAATAATGAGCAGGTTCATTTGTTCCCACCAAGTGGGAGGGGTCATTAATTCTTTAGACGACATTATGGTTCCAACAGGTTTGAGAGGATTGCGTTAATATTACAGGCACTTGGGGCTTTGCATGTGCTTTTTTTTTTTTATATCGAAAGTACGCCACCTGTTAATGGATGTCTAAATTTAATTTGAGTTACGCACTCATCCCACCTTGCAGGATAAATATCAACTGCACGTCAGGTTTTAGCAAAATTAAATAAATTTTTGTTTTCTATTATTCTAAGTTTCAATCTCAAACTTTTAAAACACAAAAAATCATAGCCACATCAATGCTGAAGATGACTTGATCTAAATTTCATTTAATAAAAATATTTAATCTAACTTTTATCCAATTACGAATCTCGCAAATAAAAAAATTCAAAGAGAAATGATAAAAGGAGATGCACGAACACAAAGGAAGTACTCTAAATTCATATTACAGAACAACATCACTAATAAAATTTCCCACAATCATAACTGTTTAACATTTCTTATTCAGTAAGCATAATCATCATTTTTCTCCCACATACATTTGTGTAATTTTTAAAATAATAATAAAAAACTGCTAGCCATCAGTCTGTGGCTCAGGATGCACGCCGGCTAATTTGCATGCATTACGCCATTTTTCTATTACAAATAAAATTACTAAGATAAAAAATACATCTAGAAAAATGTAGAGGGTGATCATGAGCTTGCCCCAGGAGGCTGCTCCCCACTGGCTAAATTGTGCTTCTTTTTCCATCTGTGTTACAAAGACAAATAAAAAGAAGATTAGAAATATGTGACTGTTTGATTGGAATAAATTCTTCCATTACAGATAAATTAAACACTACGAAATGTAAATTCCAAAATATATTACTTAATTATTCATTAAAAATTTATATGCACAACTTAATTCCAATGTTTGAATCCCTCTTCCGGATTCTCCAAGAATCCCAGAAAAATGTGCTATCAACACAGCACTGCTGATGGGTGTTAATGCCGAACAGTATGAAGAAAAAAATGGTGGTTGGCGGGCAACGATGGGTGATTTCCGGTGGTCAGAACTGACAGAGAGTGGTGGGTGGCGGATGACATTGGGTGACTTGGATGATGACAGAGCTATGTGCGATTTTGAGCTTCCCATTCAACTGGTCCGATCCGATAATCAGATTAAGGGTGCCCGTGGTGCCGGCAAGTGGTGTTGGAGATGGCAGCCATGGCAGCAGGGGCTTTTTCCAAATGTATTCATTACGATTTGATCCTAATCCTCAATACGCCAACCGAATTTACGAAATTTCAGCTATATTCACTACACAGTTAATCCTAAAAAAAATACTCTATTACACAGTTAATCCTAAAAAAATGCTCTATTTATAAGTTAACATTGTTAGTTAATATGTAAAATTACCAATATGCCCATTATATTTTGGAAATAATTTTAAAAATTGAATGTCATAACTTACCAATGCCCTAATTGTACATAAGCTCTAAATTTGGAGAGCCCTAATTTTATTTTTATTTTATTTTATTTTATTCTTTATTGTTTTATAATAGGGGTATTTTGAACATTTACAAAAATTTAACTAACGTATTTTAAGAAATTAACATTTTTCGGATTAACTAAAAATGTAATGAGTATATCTGAAAATTTGAAAATATGGTAAATATACTTGGAATTGCAGTAAAATGTAGTGGATATATTCGAGGAAAAACTCTATTTTTTACCATTTAAAGATATCTAATGTTAATACTCTTCTGTTTGTATTTTTTAATTATTGACACTTGATTTTTATGATTTTAACTGTCAATGGTCAAAATTACATTTTAAATCATATTATCGGTGGGATTATTGAAATAGAATAAAAATAATAAAATTTGGGATGGTTCCCATTGAGCTTCTGTTGAATTGGGATTGCCTGCCATGTTGGTCATGTTCAACGCTACTACTATTTTGAAATTTTCCACGTCATGTGCTGCACGATTTGGGCGTGTGATACGAGAATAGCTTCGGTGGTTTCCACCATCTCAATTCAAAATTCTTTTCGAAATTTAATTTTTTTTATTTTGTTTCAAAAATCTAATCGCACATATTATTTAAAATATGATTTTGACCGTTCATAATGAAAATTAAAAAAATCAGATGTTACTGTGACCTTAAATATGTAAAAATCATAAAATTTACATGTTTAGCAAAAATTAGTATACAATATATTAGCAAAATAAAAAAGACTTTTTTAGACTCATCTAAATGAAATATATGTATATAACGATTCAGATCATACAAGTCTTAGTTTGTATATTAATTATAATCTAAAAATATGTACACCAATAAATTATGCTTACATCGTAATTTTTTAATTATCACCATTATATCTGGAGTTACCTATTTTACTAGTCTACATAAGATATTAAATCAAAAAATTTCATATACATACAGCGGTTTGATCATTTACGACTGGTCGATAAACCTACCTATTTTTGACAACCTCTCCCTGTCGTTAGTTTTTGCAGGCAAAAATCAGTCGTGCGATTGGATTTTGGAAAGTCGCCTGCTACCATTGCAATTAATGCAGTGCAAATTTTTTTGTTCCCTCCCTCTCCAAGACATAATTTTTCTTGTCTCCTCTCCTCTCTTTTCCCTCCTCCATTTCTCCTTTTCTCCTTCTGTTGTCCTCTCTTTGTTATGTTGTTCAACAATGGAGGACGATGGAAATAGAATTTCAGTGTTTGCATCCATTACCTTCGTTGATGGATCATAATCTGTTTGTGGCCAATTTCTTTTAAATTTGCTGATAATGCCTTGCTATTGCTGCTACTTTAGCCATATGAGTTTTGGGTTACGAACTCCAAGCAGGTTATGAACGTTGTTTTCGAGGATCTCTGGATTTTGGACAGGGGCATCATTTCTTATGCAAAGTTGAGAAACAACTTGATACAACAAGTCGTTGTTAGAATATGCAGCTCAACGATGATACACAACCTGCATTTAATTCTTATGTCAGCGCCTGTTATTTTGAAAATCATCCAACGGATGATATACGACCTGCCTAATCGAACGATGTAGCAGGCTGGTCAAAAGCCCGTCCTTATTCGATTGGTTGTAAACGATTACTACGCATACACATATGAGGAGTGATCTTTTATGCCTAGTCGAAAATTGCTGCTATTTCGACTATCCTTCATTGTCATTCGATCTTACGAGGTTTACCTCTGCCATTGGATCCAGTTTTTTGTGCCTTAGTTAGCAAAATATATGAGGCAAGGAAAATTACAAAACGCTCCTCCCATCTATGATTCTCTCTACCCTCATGTGAGCCCGCAAATGGAGGGAATTTTTATAAAATTGAATCCAACAATAAAGGTAAATTCTGCGAGATTGAACAGTACTGAATGGTGGTCAAAAAGGTCAACGGGCTCAGCATTAGTTGGAGGTTTCCCCATCTTCTCCAAGCTACTCATTTGTGATCTTAATCTTGATGACGTATGAAGAATTACAATGCTTGACAAATGTGAGGAGATTTCCCATGATGTGTGCATTATTGTGGTTGTAAAGATACAAGAACTAATGGGAGCTTTTTATGGAGAGTTGCGATCTTTTATGACCGGTTGCAAAAGATGCTATTTTCAACCATCACCTCAATTTTGTTGGATCCCATTCAGGAATGCGGGTAATTTTATGGATCATTCGAACATGAGTGAAAAAGCAACTAGAGAAGCTAATATGAAAGAGTTTTCGCATGTAGGCCCTTGTCAGACTTGAGTTTTTACAAGCAGGTTCCACTCTCTCTCTCTCTCTCTCTCTCTCTCTCTCTCTCTCTTACATAGATTTCTCATCTGTCTCTAAGAAAGACGAACAAAGATGTAGCGTGTTAACAATTAAGAGGATGGGAATTTGGTGGAAATGGCTGCGATTAAGATAGAGGCCAGAGCTGTGATGATGATTATAAAAAGCAAAGTGGGTTACGAAAGTGGACTTTAAAATCCCTAAATAAAAATCCAGCGAGCAAGCAATTTCCATCGTCGGAGGAAAATTCAAACTTCAAAGAATTGCAACATCGGCTCTCCTTCCTTTCGTTTCTTTGCTTCTAGTCCAACAAAAAGACCATCACCCCCTAATCCAATTGAATCCAGTTCAAATTCAATTTCTTCCGCTGCTTCTTTAGTGTCCACTCCCTTGCCTCCTCCAATTTAAGACACAATCCAATTTCGGGTCGTCTCAACAACATCGCCACTCTCATCATCTCCCTCATCCCCTTCTCCCATCGTGTCCACCTCAAAGTTACTTACAAATCCTGTCACACCTTTCTTTCCTCCCACCGGCCCTTCTTGCTCCCCCTCCTTAGCAGCTCCATTTGCCCCACACCCGCCACCCACCCTAGCCTCCTCTGCATCTTCTTCTAGGACCCCTCCCTCACCTCCCCCTTCCTCTTCAACCCTACCCACCGCTTGCAGACCCCCTTCCCCTGCCTCCCTTGCAGTGTCAGGCACTATTTGTACGTCCTTGGGGGCTCCCTCTTTGACGTTCGCTCGTTCCCCATTGATTGCCCTGCCCCTCTACTAGCATCTACTACCTCAACCTCCCCCCTTCTCCTCATGGACTCGCCTCCCTCCCATGATCTCCTCATGCAGAAGCTTCATTTGCACCTGATCCTAAGCTCAATTCCATCCTCATAAATAGAGGAGGCTCTCTCCGTACCCTCTTTAACACCATCGACATTCAAATGAGCTCTGTTAGGAGGGGTGAGTGGATATGTGATCTACTTCAAATTTGATGCTAGCAACACACTATGAAATCCCTTACTCCTTCATTAATAAATATAAATGGCAAAAACCATCTGCTCCCTCATCTGAGATCTAACGTCAATGTGCTTCCATCAGAAGGGAAGGCGTCTGCTACTAACATCCACATCTAGTTGGTATGCTTATTCTACAATCTATATCTACTGACAGCTTGCCTCATCTTTAACATTGATCTCTGAAAATTTTGATAAAAATTAGACCGAATTGCCCTACTGTCCCATGACAACGCACTTCTTCAAAATTTTAGTAATAGTTGGTGGTTGGCGATTTCGACATGAGAGGAGCTGCTTAGCGAGGAAGGAGACTGTCCAATGAGTGGGAGAAGATGCTCAATGTTAACGTCAGCTCCAACAAGTGAGCAAGAGCTGAGAGAGATAGCACTCCGCATGTTATTATGGCTGGCAAGTCTAACAAGGGTATATGAGAAAAATTTCCTAGCATTAATTGCAACAATTCAGATGCTTTTATCCAATGGTTGAAATTCTTCTCACAAAATCGAATAGGATAAAAAGGCCATGAAGAGTGGTCGAAAATCGACCCCCTTAGTGACTCGAAGTAAAAGATCATTTAACTTTGATGAAACCTCAGTAACCAAAAATGTTGATCCACAATGAGTTATTGACAGGAATACTTGTCCATTTAGCAAACTAGGCGAGTGAAATGGATTTTGTCACATGGTTCTAGTGTATAAACTATCATTTCCTTAGAGAAGTAATTAGAATTTTCATTATCCATTACAATTCAAACACCCTAAATTCTATTCCTATAAATTCATTTTTTATGGTGTTAAGATTAAATTAAGAATCTTAATAAAACAAGAACCAAAATTAATGGATGCTAAGAGATTGGATTCTCAAGATGAACTAAACTAGGGTTATAATTTCTCTTACACTTCATCGTTTGATTTTATAAAACTATCTTATTTAATTTTCTACGATTGGATAATTAATCTAGGGCACTCAAGAATTTACATGCACCTTCCAATGTCAAATAAGCCTAATGACCTAATTCAATTTTCTATATTCCTATGAGAATTAAATTAAATTACAGTATTAATATCAAGCCTCATCAGGATTACACAAGGTTAGTAAATATTTCCTATTCATACTAATGAATCAATCAACCCATCAGTCAAGATGAATACTGATCCCCAGCGTAGTATCTTGAACTCATATTGCTCAATCTCTATCTAAGAATAGACTAGCTCTACCTAGTGTTATATAAATTCTCACAATAATCTAATAGATGCCCACTAATCTAATAAGAGCATTAAACATAAATTAAATGGATAATCCAAACCATATCAATCAGTCAAAAAATATACAAAACCCAAATATCTATTTTAGGATCTATTATAACTTTAGTAAAAGAATTTAACTCATGCTATGAAAGAATAATCCTTCGCAAACAATATCCTTACAAATTTATGAGTTTTGAGCGCAAGAAGGTAAAAAGAAAAAAAGAAGAAGAAGAAAATAATTTCTTGAAAGTCCTTTTCTTTAAAAGTTTCGATCTTCTTTCTCTCTTTTCCATTTTGCGGCTTCCCCACTTTAAACTATCTCTTTTAGCTCCAAAAGTCCTCGAAAAATTGTGCGAACAACATTTTTTGCATGAAAAACAAGCTATGAAAACTGCACAAAATAGATTTTTGAAATGCTTTGGGGGCTTTTCGGTAATCTCGAAAACTCTATGACATATTTTAAGAGTAAAAAACTTGAGATGGCAACAGCTGAAAAATGGCTAAGCTCATCAATAGACCTTCTGCCACTAGTTTCGTTTAAGCCAAAAATGAGCGAAAATGACATAAATGCATGCAGATGCAATATAACAGTCTCCATGCATAAGAACGCATGGGAATACCCGGCTGTTGCATGCGAAGACATGCGGACCTCCTACCATTAATTTTGTTCGCAGTTACACCCCTTGATTTGACGAGTTTTTTACAAAGCCACTTGCATTGAAAATTTTACACTCAGCTCTTGAGTTTTTGTGATTACCAAACTGCCCCTTGGTGTCACAGGAGGCAGCAAAGCCTAGCAAATTTTCAAAAAATCTTCAATCGGTGCTTCTGTCACCACCTAGCATTATCGGACTTAATGGAGGCCATGGCACCCGGTAATTTTTCAAAAAAATCTCAAATTAGTCATTTGTTACCTTCCGGCATCAAGGCTCCAAATGGAGGCCATGACACGAAACTACTCAGCTCATTATTCTTGCTCTTTTGCTCTATGTATATACTTCTTGTTCACTGACTTTTGTTTCTAACTTTATTTCACTCCAATGCACCAAGTATCACCTGAAAATGGTTAAAAATAATTACCAAGATCTACGCAATATTGTCAAAACTGAACAAATGAACGAACTAGTAAAAGAACTGGTCTAGTTTAAATTGGTTTTCTGGGTTAAGCAAATTAGTTTGAACCGATGACGTCAACATAATATATTTATGATATCATAAATATTTAGTTATTTTAAATTTATTATATTTTTATAACTCTTAAACTATATGTTAGACTCTAATTATTACAAAAAATCATGCAGAAAAATTAATAGAATTTTTTAAAATTCATTAACTAACTTCTGAAGATAACTACGGAGAGTGTCCATATCCTTCATATCTCACACCAGGGACCATGCTTTAATACACACCCTAACTAGTTTAACCTGTAAATATTGATAATATAATGGGATGAACTAGCAACTTAGGAAGTGTATATCTACTCTATGATACATTATAAATATTTTCAAAAATAAAATTAAATAATGACGATGCATCAATAATACTATTCAAATCATGTATAATACAACACATGATTCTTGAAATATATTATTATGCAGATAAATATATTTGCGATGTAGTCCCGTGACATTCAAATAAATTTTCAAATATAGGGTGTTTTTGGCAATTGACAGAAAATGTCAAGTTAAAACTTTTCAATCTAAAACTTTTCACTCTTTACAACTATTATATTTTTAATTATTTTTTCACAGAACTATCCACATAACTAACTTATCTATTTTAACTTTATCATTTTTACTACTCATCATGACCCCTATCATATCATAAGATTTGATAATTTTTACTCTCCAGACAATTTTTTCATTACCAAACATACCCATAGTAAACATCAACACCACTCTGGTAAAACAATCTTATAATCATAAAAATACCCTTATCAATCATAATAAGGATCTTATCTCAACTTATCTCCACCTAGTGTCGGCCACAAAAACTAGTTCAAATAGATTATGCGACAATAATTCATATCAAAAGATCATGTATATCATAAGAGAAATATTACTAATAAAGAACTATTCACAAGTAAAGTGAGAGATATCACTTACTCGATCAAATTTAAATGTTTACAGTAATTTCCTAAATCACATATATTTTTCACACATCCTTGTCAATTTACTATTCATTTTTCTTTTTCATAACCAAGCCTCACATGTACACTATCAAATTCCCATTTTTATCATGATTATATATGCCAAGTATATCAATTATAAACATGCAATCTTATCCTTGTATAAATATTATCATCATAGTAAATACTCCAATAAATTAGAAATTTATTATTTCATTAAGTTCTAACAACGTTAATTTATTATTTTATTAATTTCTAACAATGTTTATGTCATAGCATGTAGAGATGCTCCCTTTTAAATTTTACATAATTTAATACATTTATTTGATTATAATTTTAATTTAGTATCAGTAAATTGAGACATAATTCTACTAAATAAATTTGTTCAAATATTATAATATTCTAATATAATTTTTATATAGTTAGTTGCATAAAATATATTTTTATGGAAATTTGAATAATTTTGAAAACTTATTAATTATTATTTTTACTTTCTTTATTGATAAACAAGATATGTGATTAATTAATGTTTTGGTTCTCCAAAAAGTATTATTGTATATTAATATCCATATTATTATTTTATCATAAAATTTAACAAATATTAACTATTATTCCTTAATTTTTCTTAATTAAATAATTAGATTCCATAAGAAAAATAATAGTAAAATACCTTTTGAGTTATTAAAGTCATGTGATAATATTCCTTACTTTATATCTTATTGATAATAATTTCAATAATTTGACTAAATATCAAATGACAAAAATAATTATTGAAAATAAATGCAGAATTATATTTTTATAAATTTTAAAATGATTAAAGTAAGAAACTAAAAGAAAAAATTATAAATACCTCTAATTTGAAAATAAATGCAGAATTATATTTTTATAAATTTTAAAATGATTAAAGTAAGAAACTAAAAGAAAAAATTATAAATACCTCTAATTTCGAAAAAAAACCTATTGAAAATCTTCTCTCCTCTTCCTAAGTTGCCCCGTTGATTTTTGGCACAACCTTAGCCACACACCCTTAATTTTATAGGATGTATTTGCAATAAATTCTCTCAAATTCATGTTTATTGATTATAATTTTTATATTTATTTATTAATATTATTTTATAAATTCAACAATCCATATGCTAAATCAAGTAAATATTACTCTACATAAAAATTTTTAGCCCAATTAGACATAAGGATAGGAAGATATGACCCGTTGAATCTGAGTCATTTGTTTACAAAGTAAAAGAGCAGGTATTTACATGCATGAAAACAGGAGGTATTCATGCATGTCGGTTGGGCTTTGTGCTTGGGCCCAAACCCAAATGCAGCCTACAAACCCCTACTCCACTTGGGCCTAGCATGTGCAAATCATACAAGCCCATGATAACTAGGGGTGCTAACGGAATGAGTTTGAGAGTGGAGGAAAATCTCTCCCATTGGAGGGATGAGGGAACATTATTGGATTTCCATCTACCCCATACTTCTAATCTCTCTCAATCTCTCTTAAGCTCTGCTATCCCTCAAACACATCATCAAGGAATCTCATTGTTATCACTTAAATTTTTATTATTAATTGTAGTAGGAAATTAAATTTGAAATATAAAAAGATGGATCAAATTTATTTTTAAAATGAAAGATCATTTTTAGAAGGTTTCATAAAAATATTTTGAAAAATTTATAGTTGAAGAAAAGTGACCGTTTGAAACTAAGAATCTAAGAATTTTTTTTTTTTCCAAAAATTGAGGGTCGTAGAAGTCGATCGCTGGCACTGCCAAAAAGGCTGTCGTGATATGTGAGGTCATTGTGGGGTCAACGCCGATTTGGGCTCACACACACTACTGTCCAAGGCCCATCATTATGACACGGATGGTGGGATGGGTTGACTGGAGCCCTGTCAAGAGAGCGCAGCTGACAGTGTTCTTATGGGTGCAAATATCAGCCATTCCACCTACAGATGGACGAATGGACGAATAAAATTCAGTGGGTTCACTTTGTCACCAACCATCAGGTTAATTAATAGAGACACTGTGAAATATTGGTCAATATTTTAAAAATACCCAGAATACCCTTACTGAATTCGTTAGCAACATAAGCGATGTAATAGCGTCGGAGAAGCTGGTTGTTGGCCGTGGATTTCAGTCGGAGAAGCTAGTTACAATATCGAAGCCCATCGACTTTAATGGAGATAGATGAGATGTTTGAATAGGGGCATTGATCGTGGTTGGGGATGAAGAAGATCGAAGCTATGGATGTTGTTTTGTTAGATTTAATTTCTGTGAAGGTTTGCTTCTGATTGAGGATTGCTATTGCTAGTTTCGTTTTGCTTGTGGCTAGATTTTGGTCGAAGAAGCTGGTGGCAGTGTCGGAGCCCGTCGACTTTCATAGAGATGAATGAGATGAATAAATAAGGGTCAACAAATCGTATTTGGAGATTATGAAGATCGACACTGTGGATGCTATGAATCAATTTTTTAGCTTGGATTTCTTGATTAATGGCTTCTAGCATTGGATCCGAAAGAATAGCCGATGGACATGGTGGTTTGATTTCATCGATTTTGAAGAAGAAAGATGCAACCGGAGGAGAAAAAATGATTGCGTGGTTGAATGGTTTTTTTGCAAGAGGGCCAACCCATGGGAAGCGCTTTCTACGTTTTTCTCATGAGAAGCGTCATCTCCACCGTCAATTTCTAACGAAGGGCTAGGATGAGAGGGGGCATTTCGGGAAGCTAAAAAAATGAAAGTTAGGCATGAAAATGAAGTCATCCTACTCGCCGGCTGGATTGTTGGAGCTCACGACATGAATGGAAATTTGCTATTTGATTATTAGGGCAGTGGAGATGGGTTTCGGTTTTTCTCGTCTCAAATTCGAAGACGACATATTTGAAGAGAGAAGCAGCCAGATTCGAAGACACTTGAAGAGGGAAGCGAATGCATGAAGATCTTCATTGTTGGGGTAGGTTTAATGGGTTTTATCTTCTTCTTCCTTAACGGTGGCCAACAACCAGTTGGCCATGGAAGATTGGGCATCGGATGATTTAATGGGTTTTTATCGTCTTTTTCTTGCTAGTAGGCATTGATTTTTTAGCAGATTTAGAGATAGAGTACGAATCTGTTGTGGCTTCGCTATTAGGCGTCAAATTGATGGACTGAATCTTTGGATGATAGCCGGCGGAGATTGGACCGATGCTGCCATGGCTGCCTCATTGAGGTATGGAAGATGGGTAACGTAGAAGATCAATGCAGCGATAACTAACACATTTTTACAAATCCAGTTATTGAAAACTTGTTTGCAGTCATGACCCATCTCGTTTGGGAAGGTTGGACAAGATGGAGCACGAAAACTTACGCTCCGACAGTGCATCTCATTTTGGAAGGGATGGGGAAGACGGGCCACTGAAATTGATGATCCAACAGTGTATTCAAAATGGTGCACATGCAAGTTGATTTTTGAACGATTTGAACTCTGAAAGCAAATATAAAATAAAAAATGGCGACGAAGACTGAATGATAATTAATATTATAGAAGTTAAAAGAAAACAAATCAAATGCAAAATATAAATAAATATATGCAATTTACTTTTTGAAGCTCATTAAAGCCGAATATATAATAATATATAAACTTAAAATGTTGAATAAATATAAAATACATTGTATATTAAATTATTTTAATTATAAATTATTTCATCTTTAAAAAAGTTAATATATTAAAATAATTATTTCTTCAAAAAGTTACAATTGGCCACTCACCATCCATCCACGATCAATCATAAAACAAATTTAATTATTTTTAGTAGAGCTTTAATTGAAACTAATTTAATCAATAAAAATTACAGACAAATAAATATTTATTATTATTTTAAGTTTACTAATTTTAGTAATAATAGATATATAAAATTTTTAAATATAATTCTTAAGTTATAAATATTGCCCATGATTTTAGAAATCAAAACTTGTAGTAACCTTCAAAATTGATGAGACTAGGTACCCTTCATGCATTCCTTGAAATCCACTTCTAATTTAATCATTTGTAGCCCATTTAATCACTTGTCTCATATCTATGCAAAATGTCTTTTTTTTATAGCAAATATTTTTCTAAATTTTAAATTGAAAAGAGCAACAAGAGAAATGAGAGAAACTTATGAATTTTTGTAAGATTAACTTATTAACTTCGCAAATTAGTACAATACAAAAAATTGATTATGTTCATAATTAATTGAATTAATTTCTATTTTAAATAAAATTAATATTTATTTTCATTGTATTTTTATAATTTGTTAAATTTATAATTATATATTAATTTAATTTGTTTTAATCTTCATTTCAATCTTAATTTTATTAATTTCATATCGAAACAACTAAATGGAGAGATGGGTGAATCCTATTTATTGCAAGTGAATCCTATAAGTTATTGCACGTGAATCCTATACGTTCTATACAAACTAATATAATTTGTTTTAAAAATAAATCAAACTATTCAAATAATCTTACAATTCTTCCCCAATTATTTTAATAACCTAGTAATCACTCCGCAAATTATTTAACGAAAATTTCTATGAGAAAATTGTATTTTTCACAAAAAACATTGGTAAATGCAATTTTCATAATTTCTGTGTGAAAAATAGAAAAACATATAAAAGTTTATAATTAGATGTTAGATTCAGGTGGATTCAATAAATAATTTTTTACTAATATAAAAATACTTAACTATTAAATTAGTCCCAAAAATCATATATATTTAGTTTCTTTAAATCTAAATTATAATTTTATATTAAAAATTTTTTATTTGACTTTTAATTTGATTGGACTTCTGAAGAACTAGATCTCCTCACCTGCCCAACTAGATCTAAAAAATGATTAGGGCTTTACTACCGAAAATGGTGGAGATGGAGGTTGTTGTCGTTGGCTTTTGTACAGATTCCCCTTATCGGTGTCGGGTTTGAAGATCATGAAGGTTTATGGATGATCGGAAATGAAGAAGATGGTATGGACACTTTTTTGAGATTTCCTCTTTATTAGTCGGCTTTGATTATCCAGTTGCGGTCGCTAGTGATGAGGATCTTATAAACCCAATAACAACCATGGCTCTTGTGTGTGTGCTCTAGGTTGGGAGTTGAGACGACGATGATGGAGCACCAGAACGATGCTTCGGCGGTCCATTTTCTAATTGTACACACTAACTTTTTTTTGGGTGAAATAACTTGAAATTTCAAACAACCTCAGAATTACGATTGCTTACATAATTTGACTAAAATAATTCAATAAAGAAAATATACTTATTAAATTATAAAATCAAAATATGTAATATTTTTTAGTATTTATAAAGAGAATATACTTGTTAAATTATAAAATCAAAATATGTAATATTTTTTAGTATTTTAATGAAAATTTAAAATTTTCTAGTATTCTATTTTTAAATTGATATTGTCTTCTATAACACATGAATCGATATAATCAAATCCATCTTCACACCGATTATGTAGCACATATGATAATTACATTTTAAGTGAGTTTCTTAGTAGCTATATAAATGCGACAATTTATGTATAATCTGAAATTTTATTTTTAATATTTTATTTATTTTATAAATTTTGAATGCCCTTAAAATTTTTTCTTGTTAAAATTTAATAATTTTTAAATTAGTATTTTTTTGCTCATGATATATGTCCGGATTCATTTTTCTCCAAATGCCCATTTTAAAAATTTTAAAATGAAATAAATTTTTTAAAAAATATCAAATTGGATGCGTGAATATACGTTTTAAATTATACATTTACGTGATATAATCATTGAATCTATGATTGTGCATACATTTTAAATTATATGTTTACATAATACAATCATTGTTACAAATTTTTAAAAGTAAATTTTAATCATTAATATAATTTCAAAGTTTATAAAATGAAATATAAAAATATATTATTTAAGATAATTTTAATATTTGCTAATTTATAATATAGAAATGTGACAACTTATTCACTTGGAAGGATAGGAAATTAGCTAACTTAAATTTCATTCCAAGCTCAATATAATTAACGTCGTTAGATTTTTGAAAATAGCTCAATATAAATTTAAGCATTTTTGTTTGTAAAAATGGAAATAACTTATTTCAAACCTAGTTAATTTTATCATTTTTCCTCATAACATTCCATATCTATATTTGAGTAATACCAAAGCACCCACAACCGGAGTGCTCTGAAATGAATAATGAGCATATTTAATTTAAAATACTTAATATTTTTGTATTTTTATAATCTTCATTTCAAATTAATTGAAATTTTTTTATTTATTTTTCAAATTAAAAATAATTTTTTGAATTATTTATCTTGGGCTTCATTATTGGCCATTGGGGTGTTGAAATACATATTTGTCAAATATTTGTACCATAACTTTGTTCTAAAAAGTAAGTTTGATTATTTGATTAATTCATTTTTCATGGAGCTTCAATTCAAATTAATTTAATTCAACAAAATTAGAGATAATATTGAGTGAATTTTTGTAAAGTTTTTATTTAACAAAAATGACAATAATTAATAGCAAAGAACAAAACCAAAATAACAGCCAACAAATAAAAAAAACCAAAATAACGGTCAACAAATAAAAAAGTAAAAAAAAAAGTAAAGTAACAAAATCAAAAACGGTAAAACAAGATTAAAGATATTTTTTATAAAAAATGTTAAAACAGAAAAGCTGAAAACATTAAAAATCAAAACCGTTTTAAAAAAAGGTTCAAAAGGAAAAATGTTAAAACCCAAAAAAAAAAGAAGAAGCATTGAAAAGCAACATAATTTAAATTAATACCTATTTGTTAAATTAATAAATGAATATTCATTTCACTTGAAGTAAATAAATTTTTATTTTAATAAATTTTGATATACATACATTTCTCAGATCTGTTCCAGTAAATCCCTCCGTGGGGACCCTAATTAATTTTTATAAAATTCTCATGTTTTTTTATTAAAGATTTGACAATAATTATAAGCTTACATTAATTCGTCCACTTTTTGCCCAAACTCCGTACATTCGTTAGATTTATAAAAAGAAAAGTAAGCAACATAATTTAAATTAATACCTATTTGTTAAATTAATAAATGAATATTGATTTCACTTGAAGTAAATTAATAAATGAATATTTGTTAAATTAATAAATGAATAATGATTTCACTTGAAGTAAATAAATTTTTATTTTAATAAATTTTGATATACATACATTTCTCAGATCTGTTCCAGTAAATCCCTTCGTGGGGACCCTAATTAATTTTTATAAAATTTACAGGAGATATAACACGAGGGTACATATTTAGAGGTGTTCTATATCATGAAATTTTCTCTATATTTTTTGTTCAATATAAATATTTATGAAATTGTTTGTTTACACAGAAGAGTTTTTTAGGGTCTTGAAATAATGATGGCTTCAAGATGATGCTTTCCGAGGTTACGCATTGATCAATTAAGTCATGTTGCACCTGAAATTTAGGAAGAAAAAATTGAGGCGTGTTGATATGATAATTTTCAACTTTCTCGACTATATCAACCTCCATATCTTCTTCTACTTCTTGGCTTTTCATCAACTTGGCCAATTGTTCAAGCATGAATTGATGGGCAAATTGTTCTTTTGCATAAACATATATATCTTCCTTGATGCTTGTAGCTATTTTGCAGCCTTCATCCAACATAGTTTCCTTTGAGTCATCCTCAATATTAGTTGAAGAAGACTCTTGAACCGTTGAATCTAACATATTGATCATAAAGCATTTATCTAGATAATTCAGGAGCTGCATCGCCTTGAACACACTAAATGTGACTTGGTCAATCTGCACCCGCACGGTTAACTCTCTAGCTCGTACATTAATTATTGCACTGCCCATTGCAAGAAAAGACCGACCTAGGATAATTGGCACATCCCGGTCTTCTTCATAATCCAGAATGATAAAATTCGCTGGGAAGATGAACTTGTCTACTTTGACTAGAACATCTTCAATTATACCCTCCGGATATACCATAGATCGATCGGCCAGTTGCAACATTACTATTGTAGGTCAAGCTTCCCCAATACCTAGTTTCCTGAAGATTGATTTTAGCATTAAATTTATGCTGGCTCCCAAATCACAATACTGATTTCTGATTGTACATGGGATGGTAAAGCTCCTTGGATTCTTGAGCTTGGGTAGTAGCTTTCTATGCACCATGGCACTAGTCTCTTCTATTAATGCAACTGTTTCAAATTCTGTCAATCACCTTTTCTTTGACAGTATGTCCTTCATGAATTTAACATAACTAGGCATCTGCTTCATGACTTTGACAAGAGGTATATTTATGTGCAGTTGTTTTAATACCTCCAAAAAATTTTTAAACCGACTTTCCTTTTTGTTCTTTGCAAGTCTTTGAGGAAATTGAGAAGGAGGTCTTTCATTAGTGGTTATTTCATCTCAATCTGCTTTTGGTTTGTTTCTGGTTCCTCTGCCTCCTACGACTGATGAATAGAAGGACTAGCAGCTTCAATTTCTATTTCTGGTTGAGTTACTCCTTGTAGTTCCCTACCACTACGTAATGTGACTGCTTGCACTTGCTCTTTACCTTTTCCTTTCAGATTTTGTTCAATGTCGATCGGCAGTGCACCTTGAGGTTGGTTTTTTAAAGCTAAAGCAAGTTAGCCGATTTGCGCTTTTAAGTTCCTATTTGTTGTGATTTGGGATTGCATGAATTGCATAAATAAATTTTTCAGATCTAATTTCTTTTCTTCTCAAGGAGGTAGGGTTAATTGAGCTAGTCTGGCTAGCTGTTGCTGAGAAGGCTGTTGCATGAATCCTGGTAGCTGATTCGGCCTAGTCTGGTTATTCCATGACAAATTTGGATGATTCCTCCATCCCTGATTATAGTTGTTCACATATGAATTTGCTGGACTTATCTAGAAGTTGCCCACATAATTAATGGACTCCGGATTGGAGGCACATTGATCACTGAGGTGGTCGAATTCTCCACACCACGTAGAATATTCCACTGATGACGACTGTGGTGTGGAAGCCCCTTATGCGTTGACATTAGTAGGCCTTGATAAGTTTTGGATTTGCCTGGATAAAGCATCGATGTGGGCTTTTATAGATGAGATCACATCCAATTGGAGTAAATCCCCACATCGGCTTCTGTCAGATGGCAATTGATATGTGTTAGCTGCCATATTTTCCAGTAGGGCATATGATTCTTGATAGCTTTTTCTTAGCAGAGAACCATTTGATGATGAGTCCATAATATGATGGGTGGTATCTTGGAGACCATTATAAAATATATAGATCTACACCCATGGCTAAATTTCATGATGAAGGCATTTGCAGAGTAGATCTTTGAACCGATCTCACGCCTCTGATAGAGTCTCTTCTCCGTGTTGTTTGAACAAAACTATATCCATTCTGAGCTTGGCTAACTTTGCAGGAGGAAAATATTTTTCAAGAAACTTCTGTGCCAAGTCATTCTATGTGCTGAAAGAGTTCGATGGCAAAGAATCTAGCCACTCCGAAGCTCTATCCCTTAATGAAAATGGAAAATTCCGTAGCCTCATTGCTTCTTTAGAAACTCCATTCTACTTGAAAGTTTTCATTGGTGGAAACAATTGACAAAATAGGCAATGATCATGTTTTGATGATTAAACAAACTCAATTTGAGTTAAATAAGGTACTAATTCAATTTAACTAAGTGTTTGTAAGGTTTCATAATGTGAAAATAAAGTCTAACAGGTCAAGTCGATTCCCAAGTCAACGCAGGCATCGACTTAAGTCAAGTCGATCCCTAAGTCGACTCCAGATGCGACTTCAAATGGGATTTTATGGCCAGTGCTGAAACTAAAGAGCAAGAGCTGCCAAAGTTGCACTCAAAGTCGACTTCGCATGCGACTTAGGTGAAGTCGCAAATCAAGTCGACTCCAGATACAACCTTAAATACAATTTTATGGCCAGAGTTAAAACTAAGGAGCAAGAGTTGCTGAAATCACACTCCAAGTCGACTCCATCTATGACTTGGGTAAAGTCGCAGACCCAAGTCGACTCCAGTATCGACTTCGAAGAACCCAGAACTTCCAGCGCTGAAATTAGAAATTCAAAAAGTGCGACTTCACATGTGACTTGAGTGAAGTTGAACCCCAAGTTGACCCAGAAATCTGACTCGAGTCAGAATGAAGAAATATGAAGTCCAAACAATCAAATGTGACTAATTTAGTCATTCAAGATAGTATATTGCTCAAGGAAAAATCTTTGGGCTACCTCTATGAACTGCAATATCAAATTGTTCTAAGTTCAAGATATGAAGACAAGCCTCCAAGAAAAGATGAACACATCGAGTTCCAAGATCAAACTTTAAAGATTAAAAATATCAGTGGAGGAACAAGATGTAACGAATATCAAGCTATAAAGATCACTTTCAAGAAATTAAAGTCCCAATAAGTGTATACAAAAAGTGAAGTCGACTTCACCTGCAACTTCGGTCAAGTTCAAGACCAAGTCGACCTAAAGCAGGAACTTGGAATATTGCTAAAGACTGAAGTCGAACCCGCACCCGAAGTCGACTCCAGCCTACGACTTGGGGTGAAGTCGCACCTAAAGTCGACTTCATCTGCGACTTGGGTCGCAACGGTCAGAAAAATTTGAATGTTGGCGCATTAAATGAGTGTCACGTACCTCCAAACGTTCGAATTTACTCCACCATTATAAATATGCATTCAAGTGAACGTACTAAACAAGTGATAGAGCATTAACTGTGATTCAACTACTATCATCTTCAAGTATTAAGTGATCAACATAAGATTTCAAGAGAAGAACGAAGCTCAAACTTGCTGCATGCTTTAAAGCTATTCAAAGCTTTTCTTCTACAAGTTTTTCCACGAGCTGAATCTACCTACATAATCTGTAAAGTGTAGATTTTTTTTATTTGATTCATTTTTTGTATATGATACTTGGTTTGATATTGGTGTTTCGAACCAAGTGATAGCAAAGTAGTGTTGTGACTCGAGTGGGACTCGTCACCTACTTATACTGTCATTTGTGTATGATCCCTAGAGCTGGAATCTAGAAGAGAGTTGAAGCTCTATTTGAATTTGTGAAATAAATAATGAAACCTAAGTCACAAGGGGTGTGAGCTTAGAAGAGTGGAGTAGGAGAGGTTGCCCGAATCACTATAAAAACTTGCCTATTACTATGATTTGCATTTCTGTTTTTATTGTATTATTACTTTCCATATTTTCCATTTATTTCATTAAGGAGACTGAACTAAACCAAGGTAAATTTCTGCTTAAGTAAAAAATTTTAAATACCCAATTCACTCCTCCCCTCTTAGATAATTGTCATAAACTCAGGACCAACATTCATGATTTGCAAGAAGTTGTGCATGTGGGGGTGTGGATCTTCAGAAGATAGACCTCCAAACTGCCCGATAGATTAGAGCATTTGGAATACCACAAGTTTGATTTTGAAGTTGTTGGTATCGATAGGAGGAGGTTGAATGCTAGTCTGGACTGCATTTTGTCCCAATGCAATGAGATCCCAAATAGGTTGGTCCAAATCATCTTGTTGTGGATGAATTGGAATCTTAACTCATTGGTCCTCATGCTAATCTGTATGAAGATTTTCATCTTGATTCCCAATGTGCTCCATTGTATGAGTTTGATTCCTAGCTTCTTTGCTCTTGCGACGTCTTCTCAGATAAATTCTTTCTGGCTCCAGATCAAATGATATAATATTGTCCTTACCAGCCCTGCCTCAGCGCATACAAAAGCAATGAGCTCTGGAAAAACTAATTCAACTGCGCTAAACTGGAAAATACTAAACTAAAAAAATTGTAAAACGAACCATGGTTACAAAATTATACAAGAAAGCAATAGAACTAACAATAATTAGTTATCACCGAATATCCCCGGCAACGATGCCAAAAACTTGACGAGCTGTGTATGTATCTAATTAAGATGCTCGTTTTAACACAAACATACATGCCGATCAAGTAATAAAGAGTGAGTGAAGTATCGTTCCCACAAAGATATAACCCAACTAGTGTTATTAATTAGCTTAGTTGCTTTCAGTGATTAGGAAAAGATTTCATAGATAAATTTGAAAAGGAAAAATAAGTAAAATAAATAGAGGAGAATTTAACGAAAGAGCTGGAATACAAAAAAAATTTTATTAAATTGGGATGACAGATGGGATAGTTGGGAATTCTTGAATCTAAACTATATCAAATTAGTTCCTTTTCTTTAGATTGTGTAGGGATTTCCTAGTCCAAGTACAATGATATTTATATAATATATATATATTCTAACACATATAAAGATAATTACATAACACCTAATTTCTATGTTCCCATGCAATTAAATCAAATCGATACATAACCAGAAAGAAACTCATGCCCTACACATGGATCTGGCAGGAAATTTTCTTTTCCAAGGATGAATCCTACAATTAAATTATCTTACAAGGTAGTTAATCTTGTAAAAGGCATTAAATGACATATGTAAGGGAAAATCCACACAGCACAATCATGCAGCAAATCAAATATTCATTTCTGAATCATAAAGAATCAAAATAATATAGTTAGATCTCAATTCATCTCAACTTCCCATCTATGGAAGTTTAACTCAAAAACATGGCGTCAAATCCCATTAAACCCAAAGTGAATGTATTCCCAAAACAGAGAAAAGGAAAGAGATGGAGAAAAAGAAAAACTATAACTCGTGAGCTTCCACCAACGAGATCAGATCTCTTCTTCGGATGCACTGGAAACGGAAGTCCTTTTCCTTCTCTCCTCGGCTGATCCATCGGCTCTCTCTCTACCCACCACGAATTCCTAAGTAGGTATTTAAGTTCCCCTTGGTTCGTATGAAACACGTGCGGATAAGCACATGTGCGGATTTGCCATGACGCCTAGGCGCCAACTCCCTAGAGGCTGCATGACTTAGAAGCTTTTCGACATGTCTCTACATGGTAGTGAAGCAGCTTAGACGCCCCAAGTTGGCGCCTAGGCGCCATCTCATGGGAAGCTTTTCATCGTGTAAGGTTTTGGAACATCTATCTAAGGCTGTAGGTTGGCGCCTGGGCGCCAGCCTGCTTGCTTCTTCACTTTGCTCGATTTTTCACCCGACTCACTCACACGCAGATAGTTGCTCGTCCTTCCTGCAAAATCAACTAAAACTAAATAAGTGAACTATAAATGCCTATTTTGTACTAAAAATGCATAAAAACTATATATTGTTCCTAAAATGCAAAGTGAGTGAAAACTAAGCTAAATGAGTACAAACTAACCACATTCTCTTGGGCTAACATGCAAAACTAATCTAAAATGGCCAATAATAACTCGCATTTTTGTGAGTTTTCAAACCTGAGGCACTAGGGTTTGCCATTGGAGTAGTGGAATAAAGAAGGTTATCCCGAACCACTATAATATCTTGAGTTTCCTTTTATATTATTCTCATTTTTTTATTCAAGGGAATTAAACTCATAAGAAGTTAAGATTCTAATTACAAAAGAATTTTCAAGAACCCAATTCACCCCTCCCCTCTTGGGTTTTTCCACAAACTTGAGACAAACAAAAAGATGACTTGGTTGATGATGTTGCCATTACTAATTAACTAAGCAAAATGGATGACGAGCTAGTGTGAAATAGTTGTTAGGTTAAGCCCATTAAAAACCTACTCAGACTTAGCAGTTTGATTTAAAAAAATTAAAGATGGTTATTTTTATTGTAAGATACACAATTCATTAAAAACTGCTTCCTGTCCATAAAAAACTACTTCCCACATGGCACTTGGCACAATCTTAGCCTTTGATATGTGATGCTGTGCAAAACTAAGCTACTTGAGGTCAATTTGGGACATTCAAGACTCATTTTCTTTATTTTTGCTTAGTAATGGAGGGGTTGACTCCGCCTAACAAGACTTAAAAATAAGAACTCCAATGGTAGAGGTCATATAATCATAGAATTTGAGTCATGAAAGGTGCAAGCGAAAAACTTAAGTAAGAGTAATATATTAAGGATAATTTGCAAATATATCTCCTAAGTTTGACTATAATTATAGAGTTACGAGGCATCGTCATTTCAGACCGATGTGAAATACAGTTTACAATACATTTGTTGTTTTTAAAATTTCTTTGTGGATGCGGCAAAATGGTCAAATGGATAAAACAAATATATTTAAATAATATTCTCTTTGGTTGGAGCTAATATGTAGGCATGGTTTTTGGATTGATGATGAACTGATGGTAATGATGTACATCTGGTGGTATAGAATCTGATTACATGTGCATCAAATTAATTAACTGCAAATTAGAATTTAATTTAATGGAACTTATTTATTTCTAGCGATTATTTACGTTTATAGATATTAGGAGATTTAATGGAATAAATTATGGATTGATGAATTTTAGCATACTTTTATTGGATTACAAAAGTTAGCAAAGGTAATAATTATTTTATTTTTATTTTATATAAGGATAAAAGAGGAATTTGATATAGTAGAAAAAATGGTTTTTAGCAATCAATTGAAATGAAAGTAGAATTTTATCATTTAATATTGAATTTTTGTAGTCTTTGAGACAAAGTGGATTTAAATGTATTTTGTCGGAAGAGTCTAAGAAATGTTATTTGGCCATAAGTTATTTATATGGTTGTGACTTCTAATGAAAAGCATGCATATAAAATATAAAAAAATATTATCGATGAATTTAATATGTGCTTTAAGGGTAAAGGATTCAAGGGATTTAATTTAAATGTTCGATACGAGAAAGAAAGGTTTGATTTGCAGATATGAGGCAAGTACGATTTTTCTGCTTTTATTAGATGCTCATGGATGTTTATGGATGATTATTTGTGAGCATGGATATTTTGTAATGAGTTGGATGTTTTTCCTGAGATTTTTATGAAAGCTTTTTTCTTGAGATGTATAATTTTCTTGGCTTTAATTACTTAATTGATTTGAGGAGTATTAAAATTTATTTTGATTTGGTGATGGATTTATAAACTTTTCAAAGTATGATTTCAATTGAGATGTTTTAAAAATGAGCATATGAGCACGGACATGATGTATGAGTGCATTATTATATGTTGATCATGACATAGATGATTCTCCGGATGAGCCGGAGAATAAGAGGAGTTACGGTATACTGTGGTATAGCCTTGAAAGATGTTTGATGATGATGAGTCTACCTGGTGCATCAAGTGACATGGACATGATGTTGAAGATGAGCATTTGCATTACACAAGCATTTAAACCATAACTGATTGCATGAGCATATGAATTTTTGAGATATTTGATGTTTGAATTATTTTACAGAAATGATGTTCGTTTAGTTTAATATTTGAGTTTTGCCGTTATTCTATTTACTGAGTTAGCTCGAACTCATTCTAATTTTTTATATTTTTTAGTTAACAAGAATAACAAAGGATACAGATTATCAGTGGTCTCAACTAGTTAGTGGAAGTTGGATTAACTATATTTTTTAATTTAAATTTTTTTGAAGTTGAATATTTATATTTAGGACACTTGAATTGATAATATTTATGTCGGGAGATTAGGAAATAATTTTGATGTGTATGGAAGAGTTTGATATGAATTTCCATAATTATTGATTCAACATTTTCCCTCAGCTTGATCAGTCCTAGCAGAATTTTAGTAGTGACTGCCAGTCTTAGGAGGTGCTAGTCGGCGGGATGTTACAAAATGTATCAGCATTGTGATGGCTATGTCATGATTCACTATGCTTTCATGGGATATTTACAAATATATACAAAACTACTTGGGTATATTTTAAAATTTATTATAAAAAATAAATTGCACAGGTGCCCTCATGTGCTTGACATTAGAAGGCTGTGACGCCTCAAACTGAGACGTCACTTCCTTACCTCAAGATCTATTGATTTGTAAATATGAATCAGGATTGTTGCCCTGATCACGCGGCGGGTTCTTAATTGGATTACGTCCAAATTTTTTTTCGTTTATTCATCTATCATCATTCATAACTTTTCATAAAAATTACCACACATTGTGACATTTCACCTGTAGTAAAATTCATCATTTCATTCATAGCATGTTTACATGCCTGTCAATATACACTCAATCATTGTACATATCATACTTGCATACATTCAGTCATTAATTCACATGGAACTTAGAACTCTAACTAGGTTCAAATATACATAATCACGTAGCATCTTTTCATGCCTTTCTATAGTGAAAGATTTCTTGACTTAAGCTTCACATTTTACATCCATACATCCATACATTCAACCATTGAATTATATATAGAACTTAATATTATCATTAAGTTCACATGCACATTAGCTTAGCATGTTCATGCTTCTCCATTCCTCATAGCTTTCAAGGCTATCATCACGTACCTTCCTCTACGTCTTAGATTTGCAACCTTCTGAGTTTCCTCGGTACCTGTCTAAGGGTTGGAAAAACAAAACGTGAGTGACAACTCAGTAAACAAGCATTTTATCTTTAGGGAAAGGCTTATTGAAAACCTTTTTCATAAACATCGGGAATACCTTATTCCTGAGGACATGTATATGTCCTAAAATACCATTGTGAAATCTTTTATTTATGAGGACAATTCTATATCCTTGAATGTTTTCATAACACATTCTTTCTTAGAATCATTTACGAGCCACACCTGGGCTTGTTAAGGAAAAACATATACGTTTTACCTTCTCTAATGAGTTCCTTTTAATCTTATATGGACATTTTTAATATTCATAACCATTACATGAAATCATTGGTTGCCAATGGACGTTTTACATTCAAAACAACATAAATTCTTAGGCAAAGGAGACATCTCAAGTCTCAAAATATCACTAACATAAACCATCATAAAATCCTTTAGTCAAGAGACATTTTATGTCTCAAAATATTTTTCATATAGCTTCCTTTGGCAATGGACACCCATCTGTCCTAAAACACTTTTTATTTAAACACATTAACATTGGACATTCTCATGTCCATAAACTCTTATCATTTAGGCTCTTTAGAAATGGACATTCTTATGTCCATCTCAAATTTCACATAAATTCCTTTTCATAATTTCCCGTCTTGGGGCTTTTTTATAGCAAACAAGGCAAACAAAATACGTAAATTATTTTCATAAATGCATTTCCATAAACACATTTTCTTTAATTCATGTTATTTACACTTTTGTGTAAAACACCCTTTCTTTTAGGGTAACTATTTCATAAAAATTCCTTTAGGATACTTTCATAAAATCATATGTTCATGACCTAATCTTTGGACTTTTCAGAAATAAAACATAAGCAAATGCATTTCTCTCCATCCAGTAGTGACACTTAGCAAATGATCATGTTACCTTTTGGAAGAGAATCCTTAATAGCACGCTAGCCAGGACGCTGTTCACTTATCCTGCTCCCATCTTAGGGAGGGCGCTGCCGGCACTCCTGCCATCCCTTAGCGACTTGGCCATATGTAGAGTGGGCTCCGGTCATCCCAACCATGCTCTATAATCGGCCTATTCCTTGTACTGGTGCACCATACGTTATCCTAACGAACCGCAGTCCGTTTTGGTTTGAAGAACCACATACCCAGCCCATGTTCTTTTAAACCAAGATCACAGACCATAGCCTACATCCATATGCACAAAAATCGTAGACCGATGTCTATATTTAAGAATAATTTTTAAAATCACATCACAGACCGCAGTCCATGTCAACTTGTAAGCGAGCGCACCCACTTTAACAAGTTGTTAATTGAAATTCAGTTTTAGGATGACCTTCCTTAAATTCCTTTAAAAACGTTTTGAGTAAAATATTTTGATAAACATTTGAAACGTTTGAGAAACCATACATCTTAAAACACTTTTAATAAAAGAATTTTAAATCCTTTAGATTTCCATAAACAAATCATATTTTTTTCTAATATTTACTTGGTTTCCATTTTAGGACCTTTTGTTTACAAAAGTTATGCAATTTTGCTATCCCCTTGTCCATATCCTAAAAATTTAATAATTGTCTACATATCTATTATTTTGACGTATAGAAAAATTGCACAGTCTTTTATATGCCATTAAGCAACCTGAAATCAAACTATTTTATGAAATCAATCATAGGAGGTTGGTCATCCATAAATCCCTTTTTAATATATCCATATAAACATTTTTTCAACATTTTTAACATAGATTTCCTTATATAAAGGAAATCAAAACTTTTCGAACATCATTTCAAAACATATGGACTATGTCTAAACCATCATTTACTATTTAATTATGTTGACCTAGCTAAATAAATCTTTTCCAGCATTGTTTATCGCGAGTTATTGTAGAAATAACTCAAAACTCATTTTACAATCAATATTTTGTGAAAAAGTATAAAATTCCCTTTTTCTTATAAAACGCTGTTGAACAATATCGTATAGAACTTGCCTGCTTAAAAGCAAATTCTTAAAACCATCGGTATCAAACATGAAATCCTTAGAAAACATTACTATGGAGAACTTGCTAACTCATAAGAAAAATTTCTCAATTCCATTAACATAAAGCATTCCCATCCTTGGCAACACTTAGGATGAAGTGTCGCTAGCTTCCAATGAAGCAAATCTTAAAACTTTTCATTAAAGTCATCATTTTTCCAAAACTTATGGCTTTGCATTAAAGCCGTCATATTCAAAACTTGTGCTTGCCCATTCGTTAAAATATAAACATAAACAATTCAATCATACCAATCACATAGAAAGAAAATAACATTTTAGAAAGTTTACTTGCTTACCTGAGATCGTCATAATCCCTTTTCCTTCCATTATTTTCCTTACTTACAAGAACATAATATGGTTTTTCATATATTTCTTGTCCTTGCATTCCATTTAGTTTTTCAACCTATTTTCATTAACATATATCCTTTATTCAACTTCTCAAGTCACTATGCATACATTAGCATATACGTGCACATTATTACACATTCCATAAGCTAATCACATAACATATAAAACCCCATAAATAGGGTATCCATTCAACCATACAAAATTTATCCATTAACTATCATACATAGGTTCATTAACCTTCATTAACCATTTTTCACATTTTTTTCCAAAATTCATACATTCGTGCCCGTTCCGAGCGCCCATTATGACCTTAGGCTTTATAAATCAATTCCAAAATTGGAAATTAACTTCACGAAGTTCTAAGCAAACATATAATCATGAAATATATCATATTTTAATGCATTTTATACTAAAGC
Source organism: Annona cherimola (assembly GCA_030490835.1). Taxonomy (NCBI): domain Eukaryota; kingdom Viridiplantae; phylum Streptophyta; class Magnoliopsida; order Magnoliales; family Annonaceae; genus Annona; species Annona cherimola. The sequence continues at coordinate 71,221,699 of CM059976.1, forward strand.
AAATTTCACAAGTCATTCATCACCCTTGCATGTCTATTTCTCCACATATGCCTATTTGGCAACATATACACAATGGATTTCATAAAATTTTCTAAGTCAGAAATATCATCCGTATTTTAGTGTGATATCAACCCTTAATTTACCGCTTTATTTAGGGTATTTTTATGGGGTTTAAATCCACTTTCCATAGGTTTCCAAAACAGCTAGTTTGGAACCCACTTTTCACCTGTTTAACGTGTCTTTTGACACATAACCTTAGGCAGTTATATAAATGCGAAATTTCAGCATATAATCACACTTTTCTTAATCCATATTTAATTATTTAACACATAGATAAATTTGGATCATTTATACATATGTTTCATATTTCTTTTTGATTTTTTTCTCAAACTATCCACATATGCTGAAATCAGGCGTACTGAAATCTCAAAAACTTGAATTAATATCAAATCAAGTATTTTTGATCTGAAATTTCTGTAATATATTAAAAACTACATTAATTAACTAAAATAAATATTTTCAGCATAAAAAATTAATAATTTATACTTATTTTGGCATTTTTACCTTGTTGGACAGCAACATCCATTTTCCGACAGCCTGAATGAAATTATTTATGGAGTATATTTATACCCATAAAAACATAATTTTTATTTTATTAATGTGATCCAAAATATGTCTTATAAATCCTGTAAAATTTACAGCCCAAAATTCCTTGTATAAAAATTATTAAAAATCATTTTCTATAGCTGATCTTGTCACCCGTTTTACCCTGTTTGGGTCAATCTTCTCGGATTTTTAATTTGTAAAGTAATTATCCTTTTAAGCTGAAAATTGGGTCGTTCCATAATCACCCCATAAGAATTCTTAAAAATAATTTCATGCTAAAATTCATCCATTTACTGTTTCGTCTATATTTTAGTTTTCAACATCATATAATTTCCAGATTTGATGCATAAAATCAAAATAATCATATACTTACTTGATTAAATGGGTAATCTCTCATTTTCCCCTTTTTTTTCCCTTGGTTTTCTCTTCTCCTTACTGGGCATGGCTGGACGTGAGCTGCTGTTGCTTGGGGAAGAATTTCCAGCACTTGAAAATTTCCAAAGGCCCTCTCTCTCTCATGTGAACGTGCATGCCTCATGTGGAGCTGGATTGTCCAGCACTGGGCCCTACCTTTGAAGCTTGTTTTCCACAACCAATTAATGCCTCCTTATCCTCTTAATGTGCTGGATTAATCTTAGCCAAGTAAAATAATTTTTACACCTTTTAATAAAACCAAAAATCTGCTCACATCTCCACCCTATAGCTGTCCCTCCAAATCACGTCCCTTGCTGCCCCTTTTTCCAGCAATTTTCTTTTTTTTAATTCAGAAACATGGGAAATTTATACCTCTAATTGCCCTTTAATTTAGGTATTAATTTGGTGTTAAAAAAATTAAGAAAAACTATTACAACAGCATCAAACATGGGATGTCATATGTATACATAAGCTGTCCATTTTTTCACTTTTCATGGCAGCTGCAAATTATGAATTTTCTTGGATTTTTTTCACATAATTAAATGCCCATTTATGTATCCCAATATGTCAACTGAATATATACATATTTTAAAATAAAAAAATTCAAAAAATATGCAGCTACCAGCCCATGAACGTGCTTGCCTTGGACACCTCACCTATGATCACTTGAGCACTCATAACTTCATCAATTATGAACATTCATTGCTGGGATTTTATTTGGATATTTTCATTTTATATTAATGCATAAAATACCTTAGAAATGTGCTGCATTTGATACCTCAACTCCTATTAAAATCAAGCCATTATGCATTGTACTCTAGCATTAATGGAAAGGTACTTTTGAGGTGCATTAGTAAACCATGCTCACCTTTTTCATTGCGGGTATTTTTCCAACATTTCAAGATTAATCCAATCCATCCAAAATGTTAATCTCATGATTTCATTCAACCATTTCGAATTTCTTCTCAATCCAATTTTCCTAGCTCCCGTTATAGCCGTTTAAAGTTAACGGTTGAAATTGAAATATGATCAATAAATTATTAATCTAATTTCATCAAAGATTTTCATAACCTAATAATCCTATAATATCAAGCCCATCATCATCAACTTCCATCTCAAATTTTACTTGAATCCGCCTTACAGGCGTTGAGTTATGAATTTTCTAGTGTTTTCCAACATAATTCCACAATCTCCATTAATTAAATCATAGAAATTAAACTAAACATTCATGCCACATTAGCATGTTTTAATCCTCATTATGCCCCTTTAGTCACCTTGACTCATATTGTGCTCCGGCGATTAAATTTTTAATCACTCTTCTTAATTAAACCCTAATTGCAAAATATCATAAAATTCTAAAATCATCCAAAAATTCTATTTAATCATATATAAGTCACATGTACATGTTCAATGCATACGTTGAATCTTACTTAGGTTGGGGTTTCACAAAGGCCTCCCACGGTAGGCCAGCAAAACGAGTTTCCTCTATCAGATGCAGCTTCTAGTAGCATGAACAAGGAATTGGACACCTCCAATCTCCATGCAATCCATTGCTACATACCTCATGATCTCAGCCGTCTAATACAATTTCAAGCTTTACGAGTGATGTTTCCACGATTTGGGGTTGCATGGCGTTGGATGTGTGACTAATTGCCATGGTTGGCATGAACTCCCACGTACGTAGATTATATGTGCCATGTGAAAGTTATTTACTCAGGCTCCACGTGTGGCACCCCAGCCCGAACGTCACATCCTTACCTCAGGATCTATCGATTGGTAAATGTGAATCAGGATTGTTGCCATGATCACGCGGCGGGTTCTTAATTGGACATTTATCCACTTAATCCTAACTCTTTAAGATTTTATATCATTTATACATTCAATTTTCATCAAATGTCATTTTAGGCCATTAAGCCATTTGAGATATACATATGTCATCTCATAATCTTCATACTTAATCATATCATGATACTTCATGCCTTAGCATTTACCCATAAAAATTTTTCGTCTTCTATGGTCACAAAGCCATAACATAATTCATATACAACATTAAACAATTGTTTAATGTCATCATTGATACAACCATTCAACATACACAAGTAATTCATAGAAATTCATTCATCCTTATATTTCCACCTGTACTCCTTGCCTCCTTGCCTCCTTTCACCTGTCTTTGGGTTTGAAAAACAAAACATGAGTCGAAACTCAATAAGCAAGCCTTTTATCTTTTAGGCAATTCATTTTGAAGGCAAAATTCTTTAAAAATATTTCTCTTCATTCAGTAGAGACACTTAGCGAGTGATCAACTACCTACAGAGCAAAAACTTTTTCATAAACCTTTCACAAACCATTCATAAAAACCATTCATGAAAATCATTCGTAAATTTCAGTTTTTGGGCATTTCATAAACATTGGATGTGCAAATTCAACATTTCCATTCATGACATTATCCTTCATGTGACGGTACGCTAGCACGGAAAATATTCTTTTATAGCATGATCTTTTCTATCCTTGGCACCAGACCTTCCAACTTGCCAACGTCAAGGGGGACTCCTTGTCCACTTACTACCTCGACTAGCCTGCTTGACTTCTATTTCATGCATGACCTTTAGTTACCCCGGCATTATATACCTCTTATACAAGATATCTTGTCATTCTCATGTAAAGAATTCTTTGAATCACCCCTTTTAAACACCGTTTTAGTGAAACATTGTTTAAATTCATACTTCATCATTTTTCATAAATACTTGTGAAACAATAAGTAATAATTTATTTCAATAGAAATAACATTTTAATACACATTTAGACAAGGAATGACCATCCTTAAATACCTTGTAATGAAAAAAATCATTTAGAAAATTTGCTTGCTTAGCTTTCCGTTTCGCTTATCCCTTTGCCTTTGCCTATACATATAAGAATGACATAGCACTCATATACTTTCCATTTGCTTGTGTTCAACTTAGTTTTCTAACTCATTTTTCGTAACATTCATAAACCACTTGAATTCCAAGTCGTGTACACATGCACATCATAAATTACGCATCATACCATTCATTTCACCATATGTTTAATACTCGTATCTAAGGTATCATTCCAATATATCATAACACATTCCTTAGTCATTCATTAGACATCATATGGAAGTTTATTACTTCCACTCTTTATTTTTCACATATTTTCACTATTCACACACTGTGCTCGCTTTTAAGCACCTAGTTAATGTCATAACCCTCATATATTAGTCTTAAAATTTGAGATTATCATCATTTATCTAATCAGCAACATAATTCACGTGTTTTTCTCATAATTTCATGCATTTTTGCATTTTAACAACTCACATGAATCATTCATCATTTTCTCATGCCTATCTCTCCATACGTGTCCATTTCAAAACACATAATTCATGTGTTTCTTAAAATTTTTTAATGCAGCAACTTGTCACTTTAATTAACCTGATTAAACCTATTAATTAAAACTTAAATTATAGTTTAATTTCTGATTTTCAATCCCTTCATTATAGGGTTCCAAAACTGCAATTTTTGGACCCGTTTTTCATCCTTTGAACACCTCTTTTGATACTTAAATCAAAACAGATTTCTAATCAATAAATTCTAACAATTAATCATGCTTTTATCAACCCAAATTTAGAGTATTAACACATATTTAAAATCCAAAATTCGTTTTCTTCCTTAACATCAATATCTTAATACATTTTGGATATCCATTTGACCCATTTTGATGTGTCCAAACATATGCCCATAAAATCCAATTTAGGGCAATCTTTTCAAACGCTTTTGGACATAAAAAGTATCTTAAATATGGGATATTTTAGCCTCTATAACATCCATAATTCGTTTGGGCTATTTCATGTATCATTTCTAACATATAAATATGAAAATGGGGTCATATGTGTAACCTTAACTCATATCCTTTCTAAACTTCATAACTTAAGCCAAATCATCATATATAATTCATCAAATCATGAATCATCATGTAATCATAATTACATATCAAAACGGCAACATCATATACGAATTTAAGAAAATTTCAACCATGATTATTGACCCGCTTTCAACCCTAATCACCATTTTCATCGTCTTGAACCCTTGCTTTCATTCTTTTCATTCAAACCTTCATCAATACCCTAATCAAGGGCATCATGAATCATCCTTCAAGGTTTCAATATGAATCAAATTCTTGACTCATAACTTGAGGTGAAAAACATAGAATTAAGGAACTCAAATCATGGGGTATACTTACATGAATTGGTTCCAACTGAAACTCCAGTTTGCTAGCTTAAATTTCTCTTCTTTATTCTCCTTTTTCATTCTCTTTTTCTCTCTTTCCTTGCTATTGGAATGTAGGGTCGTGCACTGATAGAATTTTAGGGGGTTTTCTCCTTGACATTTTCTCTTTCCACCCCTTTACACATGTGGATGTGCATACTTATATAAGCTGAATTTTTCAGCTTTGTGGGCCTCATTTGCCACATCATCTAGCATGTAATTAAATACATGTTTGTCCCCTTTAATGACATGGAAAAATATGGTCCAAGTTAATAATTATCCAAATAAAATCCTTATCATTAAGGGACCATAAATCTGTCCACCATTCAATGTCCATTTCAATAGTAGCTTTTGCAATTTTTTGCACCTAATTCCACTTTAAGTTATGGGTATTTAATCACCCTAGCTAATAGCCTACTTAGAGGTCCACTTATCATATTAAAATTATCATAAAAAATTGGATTTCAGCCTTGGACATCCACATCATTCATGCTTCACTTGCTGTCCACTTGATTCAACGTTCATATGCAGCTGCCTTTTGCATTTTTTCCACAAAAATGCAGCTTTATTTGATGACTATTTAATTACCCTAGTAATTAGCTTTCTTAGCTTTCAATTTGGCATTAAAAAAAACAAAAAATTCAAAAGCTGCCTTGACCGTCCACATCTTTTCATTGCTCCAAATTTGTCCACTTGATGATCATATCCTTATGCCTTGATTTTGACATATTTGGTCTGAATTTTCAACCCAATTTAATTACTCATTTATTAACCATGATTCCTAGCTGACTTAGGTGTAGATTTTATAACTCAAAAAATCAAAAAATCCACTTTTTTGAGCTCATAGTCACCCACTCGATGCCTCCTATATGCTTAACCATTAGCTCCTTACTTCCCATATCAGTGCAGGGGGTTTTCCATGAATTTTTTCATTTTAGGTAATTCACAAAATCTCCTCCTTTTGTCACCTCATCTTTGTCATTAATTATTTAATTAATCACTTTAATTTTAAAATAAATCAGAGCTACTTTATGGGGCACAAAAGTCAAAGGTACAACCCCTTTTTTGTGCAACTATAATCCCATCATAATTAGCTTAATCCAAGCCTCTCATTGCATAAATCTTATGTTTTTAACCGTCCATTTTAAATTTCGTCTCAATCCGATATTTTCTGGCTCAAGTTATGACCATTTGAATCCATATTTTAATCTTGATAGTGATCATCGATTTTCACCCGAATTTCATCAATATTTTCATAATCCATCATTTCCATAAGATTAAGCACGAAATTATGTGCTTCTCTTTCAATTTTCATCTTAATCCGCCTTATAGGCGTCAAGTTATGAATTTTCTAACATTTCCCAACTTAGCTCCATAATTAACCTCTTAATTTTCATTAATCACATTATAGAAATTAAATTAATAATTCATAAGACACTAATACATTTCAATCTTCGTTAGGCCACTTTAATCATATTGGCCTATCTCAACTTATAATGATTGATTTAATCACCATTCATAACCTCTGACCTAATTGTCATAAATCATCAATATTGCAAATAAATCATTCATAATTCTATCAAATCATACTTGAATCTTATGTAGGTCAAGGTTTCACAATCCTCCCCCCTCATAATAGATTTCTTCCTGAAATCGTTCACTTTTCAAATAGATGAGAGTACTTCTTTTCAACCTTTTTCTTTAATTCCCAAGTAATCTTGCTTTCGGAATATTGGTTCCATTGAACCTCAAAATTTTTAATTTTTCCTATTCCGAAACTTTTGTACTTTATGATCTAGGATCCTTATCCTAATTAATCATATCCTTCATACTTAGTTAACCTTAGCTAACCTGCATACAGGGAATTCTACCTGTATTATTTTGTTGATTTCCCCTACACGTAGTGCATGCGTGGTTACATATTGGTAAGTTATGACTAAATGATTATCATCAAAATTAAATAAAGTCATTGCCAAACTTTCTAAAATTTAATCCATACCTGTAACCACCTCATCCTCTTGCTCCCTTGACTTCGTTTGAGTTAGGGCATGCACATGTACCTGGTTCATAGAGATAACCTCTCAGTTAGTTGCTCCTGTCAGCTTTGGCTGTGCGGCTTTTCCACGTCCTTGCTATGTTTGTGCTTATCTAATTCACACAATCACAATCATGTAATATTATCCATCATCATAAACATCACTACTATCATCATCATATATCATGCAT